>OX387275.1:29783225-30129925 GCA_947562075.1 Orthosia gracilis | reverse complement strand
CCTCCTAGCCCGTTCTATAATCGGACTTAAATACGTATAGCGATGCGTCATCGATAAATAGTGGACATCCCATCCATACGCACCAAACGTTTTGGGAATTCCTTTATTATGCGTTCAGCAAAGCAGTGGAATTCCTTGCCGGAGTCTGTATTTCCTGATAGCTACAACCTGGGAATCTTTAAGTCAAGAGTGAATAGGTTTCTTCTAGGCAAGCGTGCAAGTGTGTTCTGTGGCAAGTGGTCAAGCGAAAGCCTATCAACAATAAAAAATAAATAGAAAACGAAAAAAAGTGGTAGGTTTTATTTCTAAATCACCATACAATTAGTGAATTATTCAGTCATAAATTATCAATACCAAAATGTAACAACTTTGTAGACGATAATAATGCAGTAAAAAAAAATAACATTTTTGGTAATGTAAACAATCAGGTAACTAGGTGTTCGAAATGTTTAGAAAAAAAGGGGTAAAAAAATAAAAACAAAATAATCAAAATATTTCTATAAGTGCAAATTGATAGTTTGGAAAAAATTTTGGTTATAGAGTTTATCATTCATTACACTTATCGATAGGGTAACCTACAGAAAAACATTGTCGAAAATTATCCCAAGGAAACATATTCCAGTTAAAAGTATCCTTTGTGCTATTCCAGACTATAATTGTCAAAGGTCATTGGGCATAATCTGACCCGCCTTGCGAAGACTGGCGGACATTATCCGAAATAGTTTTAAACTAAAGAGAATAATGTGACCTTTCATTGCATATATTTATTTGATTCAAAATCGATGGAGAAAAATGTACCCAATCGATAAAAAAATAAAAATCAAACGGTTTTAGAGGCCTTTACTTTTAATCTGTACATTTTGTTAAAATTGAGATAATTCCTTAAGTTTTCTGTGTCATTACTTTCCAGAATTTGATCGTTATTTAGCGTCACCACCGGATCGTGTAATAATCAGCGTTATTATTTTTTGAATTTCGATTCTTGGCTGAGAATAACTATTGAGTTTTCAAAAATCCCATAATGCTGGGGGGTGACCATAAGCTCTTACAGTAAGGTTATTTTGATATCGCGTCAGTGACAAATGTATACAAGTCACATAAATCTGTCCCTTACACACACTCAAAATAACCTTACTCTAAGAGCTTATGGTCACCCCCCTGTTATTGTTTTCATCAAAACGGCCTTTAAACGGCGTTTATAGCTTTTCATCCTGTTATCAATGCCATAGTAAATCAGAACCATATAAATATACATTATGTATAAAAATATAATTATTAAATTATAATAATTATTATTTATTTTATTTCAAAAAAAAAAACGTTGCCCCACACTAGAAATTTCATCCTGTATCGTGGGTGCGTTTACAAACATATAAACTCACATACATCACACCCAGAGCCGGAACAACTTTATATAATTTAACAACAACAATTTGAACAATTTTATATAATTATTACAATATACATTATATTACCATTTACATTCTACTATATTTCGTTTGTGTACGCCTTGAGTATGGTTTCCATACTAAGAGCCCCAATTATCTTTCATCCAGATCCGTTCAGTAGATTTTACGTGAAAGAGTAACAAACATACGACGTACACACTCACAAGCTTTCGCTTTCATAATATTAGTGAGAAGTATGATAGTGTGATTATTATAAATAGGTAGTTTGGCAAGTACTTCATAACTGTAAAAAATCGGTTGTCTGTAAAGTCGGTTTACTGACGATAGTTGAACGTGACAACGTCATAAGAAAATACTGATGGAATGGTTGCATTTTTCAAAAGAAAATTTTAATTTTATTTGTTTGATAGATATTTTGTATGGATATAGAGAAGGAGGTAAATGGAAATCACAATTGAATTGATCAAGTTACATTTATTTGTACGCATAAATACAATTATGTAATTTTTTTTTTACAATGTACATAGTTTTTACAAGTATCACTGAACAATATATCACTGAACATATATTTAATATCGAAAGAATCATTACCTTTATCGCTGCAATTATCGTTGCTATAAACAATTGACACCACATTCACTTTTCACTGCACTTCATACTTGACGAAAACATGTAAATGTATTATTGTATAGCAGCTGTCCACGCGGACGCATCGCTCACTCAAGTAGGAGACACAGATGTCGAACGCTGCCGAACGCGGAGGCCGATTGTGCCTCTTTGTCGCTCGTTCCGCGCTCTCGCTTGCACTTCAAGCCTTAAATGAAACGCCTCAGAGCGAGGTAACGCCGCATGAGTCATGTTTTTTCGTGCGTGTAGCCGGCTCCATCCAATTATAAGACGTTGTCACGTCAAAAAATGTGACTTTAAAAATGATGTAAAATGTTGACAGGACCCGCACAATATGGCACCCAAAATCTGCCATGTTTTTTTTAAGAACCTGTTTAAGAACACTTAGGCGGCCAAGACGAGTTTAATGATGTTAGTTTAATGATTAATTATATAAATCCGACTAGCAGTTTCAAAGATATGATGTAATAAAGAATATTTGAATTACTTACATACAAACATGGTAACTTTAAAAGTAAATTATTTTCCTTCAAGCTCGTTGCCTCGCCTTTATGTCAGTGTTCTACATCTGACTGCGAATATGTACAATCTGCACATCATATCATATGGGAGGGTATTCTTTGGCAGAATGAATGCAATATTATGTTGGATAAGATAATTATATTATGTTGTTCAGGCTGTATCTAGAGTTGTTTACTATATTTTTTTTTTTAATTTTGCTCCACCCTATCGAATTTCTCCCGTATCGTGGGTGCGTTTACAAACATATAAACTCACATACACAAACACCCAGAGCCGAAACAACTATCTGCAGGTCATACAAATATTTGTACCGTGCGGGAATCGAACCCGCGACACGCAGCGCAGGAGTCAATCGCTCAACCATTGCGCCAACCGTGCTGCCAATTAGAATAGAATAGAATACTCTTTATTATGTACAACATATAAGTTACAGAAAGTATAGACGAAGAAAACATTACACTGAGTGACACAATGGGCGGCCTTATCGCTAAAAGTGATCTTTTCAAGACAACCTTTTCCGTGCAAATTTCCGTGCGTTCAAGCTTTTTTGCCATTTCAGTGTTGGAATCCAATATAATATTAATGTTATATCAATATTAATGAAAATATTTAACCATGGTGCTAGCCAACTAGGCTTATCTCAGTTGTATACCACCCTTTTTGCCTATTGGTCTTGTTTGTTCTGTCTCCTGCTTGATATGGAGGGAAGTGGAATTTGTATTTTTTCCTACTCCTCCGTTATTCTTTTCTGAGTTAAATTCATTCTCCGGGACTTCGTCGAGCTTCATTGCCTCGGCGCTTTTCTGGTGGTTGCCACTGTTGATTCTGGCATTTATGAGTTGCAGTGGTTTAGGAATAGTGCGGTGGGAAAGTCCCAAAAAAAAACTTACAAACACTCATACAAACATGGTACGCGCGAAAAACATAATACTTTCCTTGCAGTCGGGTAAAAACAACGGTTCACGCAACTGTTTGTGCCCATTCGTATGGATTGCCGTCCCATCGCTGTAGGAGAGAATAGATTATAAATAAACTAGCACTCCGCCCACGACTTCGTTCGAATGATTTCGTATTTTATTCATCTAAGTAAAGATGACTTTATTATGTGCAGTAAGTGAAGGCGACCAAAAATTAGCTATTGTTAAATCAATATTAAATGACGTATGGTAGATATATACGGTTTAAATTAGGATTTACGAAACTTAAATGACGTGTCCGATAAGTTTTAGCTAAATAAAGAGCTCGTGGGTCACACCGGTTATTCGATCAAAACCTCAGTCATGAGGCTTTACAATAAGATCCATAGCGAGTAAACCACTCACCATCTAAACTATGAAGAAGACAGTGCAGTGGAGCTTCCACACGAGTCTTACGACAAATATGGATAAAACTAAGTCATTTTAAATACCCATGTAGCACCCATTCTCAAGAAAATCGGTGACTTTACAAAAGGTATTCATCGAATCCGACTCGGAAACATGGACAATGAGAATGACCAAACTTTTGTTGCATTAAGCAGACCAGATTGTCCGCTAAACGCTGTAGATGGCCTATGGGACAGAAAGGTTCTGGAGTGGCGAGGTCGCTGGTTGCTGGAAGATGCAACATTGCAAGGCATCGCACAAGTTGGACTGATGTCCTGGCGAGGGCCAGAAGTCTGCTGAATCCGAAGCGCTGAAGATTTTGAGTCGCATAATTTTGGGTGGAGCAAAAATTACTTTAGTATGAAAACGAATGTCCGCTAAACGCTGTAGATGGCCTATGGGACAGAAAGGTTCTGGAGTGGCGAGGTCGCTGGTTGCTGGAAGATGCAACATTGCAAGGCATCGCACAAGTTGGACTGATGTCCTGGCGAGGGCCAGAAGTCTGCTGAATCCGAAGCGCTGAAGATTTTGAGTCGCATAATTTTGGGTGGAGCAAAAATTACTTTAGTATGAAAACGAATGTCCGCTAAACGCTGTAGATGGCCTATGGGACAGAAAGGTTCTGGAGTGGCGAGGTCGCTGGTTGCTGGAAGATGCAACATTGCAAGGCATCGCACAAGTTGGACTGATGTCCTGGCGAGGGCCAGAAGTCTGCTGAATCCGAAGCGCTGAAGATTTTGAGTCGCATAATTTTGGGTGGAGCAAAAATTACTTTAGTATGAAAACGAATGTTGCGTAAATTACGCGACGATATAACGTCACTCATAAAATTACCTACGTTCGCTAAACGAACGTAGGTAATTTTACATTCATCTTACACTTTTTGTTGTGTTTTGTTTTGGTTTGAGAAAAACGGTCCAGTTCGGTAGCTCCAAATCGAGGAAGAGGTCGTCTTAGTGCCGTAAGATACTTCAAAAAACCGTTGACACCCTTAAATTATCTTCTGGGGCTATTTTTTTTTTTATAATCTATAGGCTCGCGTTTGACCACTATCTCACCTGATGGTAAGCGATGATGTGGTCGACGGTGAAGCACGCTTGCCTAGAAGTAAACTATTCACTATTGACTTAAAGACCCCTAGATTGTAGCTATCGGGAAACACAGACTCCGGCAGGGAATTCCACTCCTTAGCTGTACGCATAATAAAAGTATTCTCAAAACGTTTAGTGCGTATGGGTGGGATGTCCACCATTTACCGATGGCGCATCGCCGTACGTCTGGTAGTCCGATGATGAAACGGGCTGGGCGGAATTAGATCATGCAATTCCATCGCACACTCCCCGAAATGTAACCGATAAAAAACCGACAAGCTGGCTACTCGGCGACGGTGTTCAAGGCTCTGGAGCCTTGACTTAACCAGTGCCTCATCGCCGATGAGCCTCTTGGCCCGCTTTTCGATCGACTCTAGTGCATCAAGCTGGTATTTTGCAGATCCATCCCAGAGATGAGAACAGTACTCTATGCATGATCGAACTTGCGCTTGATACAAGCTGAGCAGCTGTTCTGACGTGAAGTACCTTCTCACCTTTGCAAGGATCCCCAGCTTTTTGGCAGCCAGCTGAGCCTTTGCCTCAATGTATGGGCCAAAATTGAGAGTCAATGTCAACGTAACGCCAAGAAGATCAAGATGGTCAGTTACTGGCACGGTCGCATCTCGGAAAGTTGGAGCCGGATGAAATTGGCTCTTTTTAGCGGACAAAAGACGCGCTAATTCTGAAAAACTAATGATGGCAATTTATCATTTGCCCAAGGAATAAGATATTTCATACTAATAAATATCTACCTTTTTAACCACTTTAACGATTGAATTTCCAAAAATTTCTCCTAAGTGTTCCCCTACATTATATAAAGAAGCTATGTGCAGTAAAATACTTCAAAATTCTTGATCACCCCCTAAATAGTATTTTGGAGAAAGTTTCGAAAATATGATAACTAATAACAACCTATTTTATTTAATGAGGTTAGTATTTGTGCCAAATTTCAAGTTTATTAACCCAAGATCTTCATCACACCACAAATCATCTTTTAGGTGTAGTTTCGAAAAACTATTAATGACATCTTTTTATTATTTACTGAGGTTAGTATTTGTGCCAAATTTCAAGTTAATTGATCCAAGAAATAAGATTTCCCATACAAATTTTAACACCCCTAAAATTGTCTCTTGGGGGTAGTTGCGAAAAACTAATGTTACCTTTATTATTTTGCCCAAGGAATCAGACTTTTCATACAAACAAATATCTCTCGTTTGCTATCCTACATCATAAAATGAAGTAAATTTAAAAGCCCAACAAATTGCTACCTTTAACCCCTTAGGGGTAGAATTTCTGGAAATCAATAAAATTCATTGTTTTTTTATTAATCAAGAGCATAAACTTACAATTTCAGATGTTTTACTTGCCAAAAAATCATATAAAGATCCAACCCCTATTTTATCCCTTAAGGGGTAGAATTACCAAAAACTAATAAAAACATGAATTCATTTTATCAACCAAGAGCCTAGATCTAAAATTTCACGTGACCAACTTACAAACTGTAGAAATTAAATACAAACAATACTTTAACTCTTTTTATCAACGAAAAGAGTAAACCTAAAATTTCACATGTCCAATTTAAAAGCTGTACAAATTACATACAAACTTTCGACCCTTTTTTTACCTCCTTAGGGGTGTATTTTCCAAAAATCAATAAATATATTAACTCTTTTTATTAACCAAAAGCGTAAACCTAAAATTTCACGAGCCCAACTTACAAACTGTAAACATTTCATACAAACTTTAAACCCCCTGCTTACTCCCTTTGGTGTGGAATTTCCAAAAATCCTTTCTTAGTGTTCATTTACGTCACTCGAGAAACCTTCCTGCCAAATTTCATGCTTCCAGGCCTAGCGGTTTTGGCTGTGCGTTGATCGATCAATCAGTCAGTCAATCAGTTTCTTCTTTTATCATCGACCACATAGCAACATAGGGGCTGTGTGGTCGCTGCCTTTTATATATATAGATAATAATAATATATTATATGTATATAGATATGACAGTAAGGGAACAGAGAAATCGCTTACTATCAGGTGAGATAGTGTTGACAAGCGCGAGCCTATCTATAATTAAAAAAACCGACTTCTAATGCAAAAAAACAAAAAAACGCAAATATTATTTTCGTTTCGAAAGTTCGTGTCTTTGGTACAGTCGGTAATAGCTGCTACCTGAACCACCCTGCCGTTAGCTGAACAACTAAAAGTTAGATGAATTTGAACCTTCTGCAACTAGCCTGTACTGTATGACTATATTTCTCTGAAACAAAGAAATGAAACTGGTGACACTTTATGTTAAATTGTATAAAAAATATGTTTGCTTACGTCACGGCATGAGGAATAGTTAGGTATAAAACCGGCCAAGTGCGAGTCGGACTCGCGCACGAATGGTTCCGTACCACTATAGCAAAAAACGGCAAAAAAATTACGTTTGTTGTATGGGAGCCCCACTTAAATATTTATTTTATTCTGTTTTTAGTATTTGTTGTTATAGCGGCAACAGAAATACATCATCTGTGAAAATTTCAACTGTTTAGCTATCACGGTTCATGAGAAACACGTTGGTGACAGACGGACAGACATACAGGTAGACGGATCGTGGAGTCTTAGTATTAGGGTCCCGTTTTTACCCTTTGGGTACGGTAACCCTAAAGACGTATAAAATCAGAAATATACACTTATTGCTTGGAGTCTTGGAAATATATTATTTTTCAATAGAAACGTGATAATAAAATATAATATAGAAGTAAAAAAATGGAAAAAGACGTTTTTCGCAATGTAGTAACGCAAGATAAAAAATGTGCGTAGACTGGCTTTAGCTTCAATGTCACGGTTCATTTTTTTTCCTATCCTTTATCTTAGTGATATTTGACTACCAGATTTACAATGAATACGCATATTTGTCTTTCAACTACCCACTTATTAAAAGTTAGGTGAAAATATTACCAATTTAGATTTTTTTACTTGAATAATGTGTCCGTCTATAATTATATACAATAATACATGAAATACATACTGAAGAATAATAAGCAAGACAATATATCCTCGAAGCAGCCTTATACACAAAACACGAGACAAGATCTACTTAAATTGAATATAATAATTAAAATAAGTAGCAATGACACTAATTATATTACAATACTCTGATAAACTTTACCTACGTCTTACAGTATAAAAATCAAAATCGCGTAACAAATAGTTATCATTATTCTAACGCATTTAAAAGATCAAATTTGCGTATCTGTGTATTGTATGTGTTCATCGAGTAGCGCTATTCTGATAAACTCATACAAATTAAATAACCCTTAATGTTACATGCAGAGTGTTCAAATTCGTTCGGTTATAGGATGTGTCAAGTAATAGCTATTACCGCCTGTAATTCTTATTTTTATCGTTTTTCATCACCGACTTTCGGAACGAAAGTTATTTTTGCACAAAATACCCGTAATAACTTTATTTACAAATACGTGCCGTTTGCGGCTGAGGAGTTCGGTTGTATGTTCCATATCTTGAAAACTGCTGAACCGATTTTAATTAAACTTGTTCTGTTCCCTAAGTTGAGAGATATTTAATCCAGTAAAAAATAAAGATCACGATCCGAAAAGTGGTTTCGGATATATGCTTGGACAAACAAACAAACTAACATACAACCAAACATACATACACTTATAAAATTTGACATACTTGTTTTAGAAGCCCATACAGACTAATATAATTATGTGAATATTGGGCAATTCCAACAATATTACATATAAACGTGTCGAACTGATAACCTCCTTTTTTTAGGTCGGTAAAAAGGAGAAATGGTTTTTGCTGTTTTTTTAACACGACTTTCATGTTTAATTGTTAAAGGTGTTGTTGTCATACGGTCATACCTTCTTTTCTGCTAATGGCTCATGCCTAGGCGCTTTTACTTAGGAATCTATTTGAAAGAAGAATCATCAATATTAGTATCCGCGTATCGCAATATTGTCAACCGAGAATAAATATTTCCCGAATGTTCGAAGCTCGAAGTTGTAGTAATAGTGGCAAGATGTTTTCTTTATAAAAGTTCCACGGCCCGTATTTATACATTTCCACAAAGTCATATGACCCTCGGCCTCCCAAACAGTACCGCCACCCAGAGTATAATAATATATGAATCACCAGTCGATAACCGCATAGCATGATCCGAAACATAATATAGTTTTATCTTATCGCGTACATAGTATTCCACATTTTATAGGCATCAGTTAGATGAGAGTAAGTTAGATGATGTAAAATATTAACAAAGTTCGTGGATGAAATTTTGCTAAACGTGCATTGAACGTGCAATTGAACATGAACATTATATTATACGAAATAATGCTTGGAAGTCTTTTGAGCAACAATATGCAGGGCGAAAAGATTGAAATTTGATAGCTGAGTAGCTGCGGCTCACTGAGAGGGAACACCGAGAATATATCTGAAAAGTTTAAGAGTCAAGGTCAAAATTCTTTATTTCAATTAGGTCAAAAATTAAATTAAAAAAAAATATTCTACAGTCCATTCGGAGAAGAACCTGTCCTGCCGTAACACCATACTTACTCTTTAAAAAAAAGGTCGAAAGGTGAGGACGATGCACCCAGACTAAAACTACTATACCACGTATAGGTATAAAGTATTACAAGCACTAACAGGTAAATTCATTCATTTGATGAATAGGAACATGGTTCTCACATACATACAAATATTGCAAACATAGGTAAATTACCTAATTCAGCAACAACGGAACAGTGTGTGAGTCAATTTCTTAAACAAAAAAAGAAAAAAACAATCCTATATATATATATATATATATAATACTATAATTATGCATATATAAATTAACCAGTTTGATTTTGTCTACAACAAAGATTGCCCTAAGGCCCCAGCATGTTTCCAAGTATTTTTATCTTGAATATAATCATCTAATTTGTAATATGCTTGCCCAAAAACCATGATAAAGACACCCATAACGAAATTTTCTGAAATTTCGGCTGGCGCGATCTCGAATTTTGATTTTGACCCCACATTTAGTAAACGAGCCCAAAATCCATGATAATGACACCCATGACGAAGTTTCACAAATTTCAGTAGCCGCCGTCTTTGATTTTGACCCCATATTTAGTAAACGACCCCAAAAACCATAATAATGACACCCATGACAAAAATTATCGGTGATTTCAGTCGGCGCCATCAGGCGTTTATCTAAATAATTGGTTACGTTCAAAAACATAAATAGTTTGATAAGAAATAAAAATGACAAACAATTGAATAAAATGTGATTTACATGTACGTACCTAGTACATGTTATTAATATTTTTATTAATATATTTTTTTTAAATATATTTTTTACATATCAAATATTATTATTATTATTTAATGTTATTATTTTTTTTTTCTACTGAATCAAACAACTTTTTTACAACATTAGAATTATAACGGCTCAAGATTGATAAATCCGTCTCAACACTCATGCTACACTGCTCGCATTGTGTCTGTGTGGATAGCTACGCACCAAAAAAAATGCTGCCGCAAAAAACCAAAAAACCTAAAGCTGCGCGTTCGATTTTGTAACAGCCTTCTCGTAAAATGTTACAAAGATGTAAAACAAACAATGTTTAAAAAAAGTTTATTCAGTATCTCGTATTTCCTCCTCGGGCTCTAATGACTGTTTCCATACGGTTCCTCAAGTAACGGGTCAGAGTCACAACCTTGTAGTGTGGGATGTTATCCCACTCTTCTTGTATAGGAGAAACGAGATAAGCAAAAACACAAAAAAAACAATAATGAAAATATATATGTCACTTACATACATCTGTCCCTTATGCACACTCAAAATAACCTTACTTTAAGATCTTATGGTTACACCCCAGGATCTCTCGCTTTGATTCGTCTCTACAACTCATACCATAGGTGTTCTATGGGATTAGTTATTGTGATTACCTAAATAAAGAAATTATAAATAAATTAGCTGACCCGGCGAACTTCGTTCCGCCTAACAAATTTCTAAAATAAAAGATTTTTCTAAAATAAACGTAGCCTAAGTTACTCCTTATTACATCAGCTACCTGCCAATAAAAGTCCGAGATTAGCCGGAACAAACAGTCAGACAGACAAAAATTGTAAAAAAAAATATTTTGGTGTATACTCGTATATATTCATATACATGTAGTAAAAAACGGTTATTTCAATATTAAAAACAGACACTCCAATTTTATTTATATGTATAGATTAACATCTGATCACAGTGAGCAAACAATAACCTTTGCAAAAAATGCAAATAAAATTTAGAACAGTTATATGTAAAAGTTTTGAAAAATTTAATAAAACCTTGACTAGTACATTATGTTTAAAACTTTAATAATATAGATGACCCTAATGAGTTCTATGCCAAGTTTTTTAAAGTACTCAACACGCATATTAATGACACTTTTCCACTGAAAGCGAAAAGTATATATGTTACGGCTAATACCCGAAGTGCGGCTACACCTAGTATTAGTGCGGCTACACCTAGTTTTAGCCGGTTAGAACTAGGTGTAGCCACTCGACGGAGCCCCGCTGCGCGGGGCTCCTATTTCCGTCCGCAGGGTCTAAAGTAACCTAACCTGTTCGTGTCGGGGTGCCCTAAGCTCCGGCTAATACTATGTGTAGCCGCACTTCGGGTATTAGCCGTAACATATACACTAAGTTCATATTTAGCGATTGGGCGACTCAAGGCATTTGTAAAAGCAGGGAAAAGCTATATGAACTTTATGGCCTAAAGCAACATATTATGAATAATACAAGTTTTGATAAATATGTTGGGAAATATTCAAAAATCTTTAAGATTGCATGCAAAATATCTAAAGCGCTGCATATTAGCAATAAAATAAAATAAAATCAGCAGACGATAAAATAAAAACTACCTGGAAAATAATAAATAGAAGAAAAAAAACAGCGCAACTCTGAATTCAATTTAACGACTACACATGGCCCCATATACTCAGATATTGAGGTAGCTCAGGAATTTGAACACCTTTTTGTTAATATTCCTCTTAAAACTACAGCAGTCATAAACTCCTCACCCACGCTCTCTGCTGCCTTAGTTAGAAAGAATATAAATGCGTGCCTTTCGGAGTTCAAGATTCAACATCAAAATCCCCAGGATCTTGAAAATAAATCATTAGAAGATCTTTGGGGACTATCTGTAAAAGTCTGTAAACCAATCATTGAAACTATTGCGCCCTATTTAGCTTTCATATTTAGCACAAATGTCAACCAAGGGGTTTTTCCGGACCTCATGAAACACAGTAAAGTAGTTCCATAGTTTAAATCCGGGGATAGCAAAGAAGCCAATAATTATAAGCCTCTCGAAGGCGCCCGATTGCGTTAACCATGACACAATTTTGTTGAAGCTTGAGCACTATGGAATTAGACATACAGCCCTTGAGTTACTTAGTCATATTTAAAAGCCAGACAAGTTAAAGTTCAGGTAAACGGCGTAAACTCACAAGGGTCTGAAATGACAACGGGTGTTCCTCAAGGCTCGATATTGGATTCATTCCTCTTTTTAATTTACATTAACAATTTGCCCCAATTACTACAAAATCAACCGAAGATGGTGTTATTTGCTGATGACACATCTTTCATATTTAAAATAGATCGGCGGTCACAAAATCTTGATGATGTGGTGGTCCAAAATTGGTTTATAACAAACAATTTGGTACTAAATGAAAAAAAAAAACAAATGTATTGGATTCCATATTGATTGGAGAAAGCTGGACTTTATAAATCAAACAGTTTTCCTAGGAATCACTCTAGACGACAAATTGGAATTGGGGTCCTCACATTCACATAAAATCTCTTGCGGGTCGGCTAAGCTCAGCCGCTTATACTGTTAGAAAGATGAGACAGTTAACATATGTAGAAACCGCGCGTGTGGTCTATTTTAGTTACTTTCACAGCATCATGTCATACGGTATTTTACTGTGGGGTCGAGCGGCTGACATTTAATCCATATTTATATTGAAAAAGACAGCTGTTAGAGTCATATATTATGTTAAGTCTCCGAGAATCTCTTAGGGAACTATTTAAAAATATTAATATCATGACGGTTACTTGTCAATATATTTATGAAAACAACATGTACGTGAGAAAGAATTTACATATTTTAGTAAAATCGGCGACAGGTATAATTACGTTACTTTAAGGCGATATATACGGCCCAATGTAAACGCAGTACTGGCCGTCCGTCCGCTCGATGCCAAAATATCAATATTGAACCTCCTTTTGAACAGTTTTGTTTGCAAAATATTATTTGATTTATATATGCTATGTCAGTTATGAAGAAATTCCAGCCATCAATTTTTCTGTGTAAAAATATTTTTAAACATCCAAAAGTTGCGAAAAATATCGTGTTGCTAATTATTTTTTTAAAGCAAAACTATTTGTAACACGAAAAAACCATGTTTTAAAATAATGTACATGAAAGTGATGAAACAATATTTTTTTTTTTTTTTCAAACCTTTTCACCTAACCTTTACTAAGGAGTATGCTTTACAAAGTAACGGTTTTACGGCACTAAAGCGCATGTAGGCCAAATAGGGACCAACTAGTTCAACCAGGTTTCAGACTGGCTAAAGTAGCCTCATCTTTCAAGGGCTGCTGTAAAAAATGTTACAATAAAATTCCTCCCCACATTCTAAAACATTTTAGGCATATTATAAGTTGGAGGATTAAATCGCTGATAAAAATGCTTGGCTCAATGCTAGTCCAGCTCCACAACCACTAGGGCGCAAAAACAAGTGATAAGCAGAACATTATTGTTTGAAGTATTTTTGGACCTGCTGAAGACTGTATGAATGAATATATTTGTATTGTATAAACTCAATTTCTTTTAGTATTATACATATAACTGCACAGCACAAGTGTGAGTAGCATGTTCCGACTGTAAATCTACAATTCACTGTACGTATGTGTCGTTCGACTTGTGTGTGCCCTGGCAGTTAAGTGTCTCATTCTCTCTCAAATGTCTTTCTGATGGTGGCACATGTGTTGGATCATTCGGTTCTCTTCATGCTGGTTGAGCTGAGTGGTGCCAATCCATGCGTCATGTTCTTGAACGGGCGCCATCACTTGAAATTGGTCATAACTTAGCTGTCCTTAAACAGTTCCCTTAGAGAATCGCGCCGGCGAAGATTGTATATTGCTCTGATGGCTCGTTTTTGCAGAATAAAAATTGAATCAATGTCTGCAGCCCTTCCCCATTGTAAGATACCGTATGACATTATAGTATGAAAGTAACCAAAATACACCAGCCTCGCGTTATCTACATCAGTAAATTGACGATTTTTTCTAACAGCATAAGCTGCTGAACTTAGCCGCCCTGCAAGTGATATTAAATGAGGACCCCATTGCAACTTTGAGTGTAGCGTGATCCCCAGGAAAACCGTTTTATCGACGAATTCTAGCTTCTCCTTGTTTAATATAATGTCACAATCAGTACTTTTGCCATTCGGCTAGGCAAATTTTACGCATTTAGATTTTACCAACAATCTTGAACCTGCGTTACCTGCGGCGTTATTTACGTCGTCAATCTGACAAGTACGCCTAATATAAAAAAAAAAAATATAAAGATGTGTCGTCAGCAAATAACACCATGTTTAGCTTGTTTTTCAATAAACGGTGTAAATCTTTTATGTATACTAAAAATAAGAAAGGACCTAAAATTGAGCCCTGCGGTACCCCAATTTTCATGTTTAACCCCGACGAACTGACACCATTTATTTGAACTATTTGCTGTCTATCATTCAAATAAGATTTTACTAAATTTAACGCTAATACATGTCGATCATATTTTTAAAACTAGATGAGGTCGGCGTTTCCTATCTGAACAAATCTGAAAAGAAAGGACGAAAAAAAATTCAGAGGTCATAGTCTCTTTTAAAGTCTAGACAAATACTTGGTTAGATCATGTGAACACCATGTAGACTGATGTCTGAAATGGTATTTTGAGGAAAGAACCAGCCAGATTGAGTGGACCTGTCCAATCAGTGCACGCATTTGTCAATAACCGTGTAGCTCAATTTAACAATTAAAATCATAACCTTAGTTACCAATTTAATTCATAACCTTAGTCTTCAGTTTGATTGGCATGTTGCTCTTAAATATTTATTTAAAGCTGCAGTACTTATTCCATGTTAACTGGGCCCTGCGCTCAATTTACTGGTAGTTTTTAGTCTGTCGAAGCTTATTTGCTTGCCTAGGTAGATGTATTTTTCGGTATATTGGAGTAGCTCATTGTCGACGTATATTATACCTGTTGTTCATTACCATAGTTTTAGAGAGGTTCATTTCTAGCCCGGCGAGCTTGCTAGCTTTGTTTAGTAACTCTACCATGTGTTGTAGTTATTTTTCTTTCTCTGATATCAGCACCAAGTCGTCGGTAAAACGTAGGTGGCTTAAATGCTTAGTTTTTACTTTTATACCGCATTCATTTCAGTCAAGCTTGCTTATGAATCTAATGTGACTATAAAAGTGACAGTCCCTCTGTCTTACGCCTCTCTTTACAGGGAACCAAGAGCCGGCTATTTCTAGTTTTACTCTACTTTTGCTCTTCCTGTATATGCTTTTGATTACTCTTATATATTAGTTTTCCACATTCTGTGTTGATAGAGTTGCCCAGATATAGCATTTCCTCAGGCATTAAGTCCGCCTAAAAGCTGCCAAGCGACTTGCAGTTTTGGAGTTAACATTGATATCTTTTTTAGTTTGTTGTTTTGGTTTGGTATAGTAATCCTCTGCCCGCAGTGATCAGAATCTAGTAAATTTGTAATTTATTTGTGGACTGGTATAACAGTAGTATAAATCTTATCTAAGCATGTGGCCCTAGTAGGGGTTATTCTTGTGGGCTCCAAAAATAGGTTTACAAGATTGTAGGACTGAAACAGACTTATTATTTTACTAATAAATTTACATTAAAATCACCACAAGTGATAATGGATTTATTCGAGTTACAAATCTTGTGTAACACTTCATCCATTACCTTTTCAAAGCAGTCATAGAATCCTGAAGGGATCTGTATACACTTAATACAATAAACTGCGCAATTCTATACAAGCTATTTCGACTGTCCGCTCTACAAATAGGCTCACAATATCATTACGGTCTTTAAATTTAAGCTGGTTACTTATTCAAATCAATGAGCCACAATGTATAAGCATTAACTCTGTTGAATGAACAACCAACCTGGTGATTATTAAAATTGAACAATAACTGGTGCCTTTTAAGCCAATGTTCTGTTATACAAAGAATATCAATACTGTTAAAATTCATAAATAATTCTACTTCTAAATCTTTGTTCACAACTCCTTGATTATTTTGATGCTCCAGGCAATACTATTTACTGATTTTAAACTTATTTGATTTCATTCTGCAATTTTCATTCTGTACACTTTTGCAAGAGGTTGTCTCTATTGTCTTAATTTCTAATTCAAATTAATATCAATTTCTGATACCAAATTATTGGCTGAATTCAATAACATGTCTTGGCATTGCTCAATAGAAGCAAGTTGTTTAGCCAAATTCTTGGCTGTAATAGAAAAATAATATGATAGCGACACAGCTATCTGTCGTTTATAATACTTTGAAAGAAAGAACCTATCCATGAAAAATCTATCTTTTGTCATATAAAAGTGATTACCAACATAATTGTTAGTGTCAATTAAATGGAATAAATTATTATTATATGTTAAATTTTGTAATGTGTTATTCAATTTAGATCTAAGATGGTTTTCTTCCTGTGGAAAACTTTGGCTGTACGGGAATGTGAACATCACAATTTTTTTTTTAAACTAATGTCACGCAATGATTTATAATGCTGGAATAATTCTCCTTTGTTCACATTACCCTTATTACCAATAAATATTAATAATGTAGTATCCGGGTGAAAATTGTATTTCATAACTTTTTTCATTTTCGATGTCAAATAACGAACAACCAGGCATACAGTAGTTCATTATTGAGTGTTCTGGATATTTATTTGTCAACAAGTGGCCTAGATCCTTTCCAATTTCATCACAAAAAAATACTGTTTCTGTATTTACACTTTTTTAGGCAAACAGTAATTTCTAATGGCAAACTATGGTGACATCACATATTGTCAATGAATGGTCCGGTGTGGGTTCAACAGATGGTGATTGACAATGACCATATTTGTTAGTTTGTGAGCTTACCAGCTCATTCACAGCCTCTGAAAACCAAATGAGGGAACTCATTTGGTTTTCAGAGGCTGAATAAAATATTTGATGGTCATTGAAGTAAGTTTCTCCTGTAATTGGTCAAATTCATACTGCAAGTCTTCTGTGTCAGTTTGGTATTTCCTAGTATTTTTTTTAAGTTAAATGAATAAAAATGTAATTGTTTAAGTAAATGCAACCTTTCTCTATTAAGTTTTACATTTTTGATGAAGAACTTTTGTTTTTTGACCATTTTCTTAGTTTTAACTATGTATTTGTTAATTTTTATGTATTTTTTTATTTTATTTTTACTAGTAACTACCCCCAATGATTTAATTGATTTTGAATCATCATGACCTGTTAAATCTATTGTGTAAGAGGTGTTTATTGCTATAACCATTGATGGGGCAACAGGCACCAATTCATTGAATAGACTTTGATTCAACGAGGCAGTGATGTTAAGATTTATAGTTTCATGTTGTTCAATCTGACTTTGAGCCTCATGTAGCTGCTGTCATTATAAATAGGATACTATTTAAACGAGCGAAAATAAATTTAAATTAAAGGTGTAAAAAATACTCAATATGGCTTACTGTAATACTAAGTGGGCGACAAAAAGTGGGCGAATACAAATGTTTAAAACAGTGACTTGAAAATAAAAGTTTGTCGACCGTGCCGCTGCGCGGGGCTTCTTTTTCTGTCTGCAGGGCCTAAAGTAACCTAACATGAAAGAGATGACGGGAGCTAAGTTCGCTCGCTTTGCTCGCTCACTTCAGCACACGTCATCCCCTTCGAACCTAACCTATCCGTGTCGAGGTGCCCTAAGTTTCCGAGCTCACTTCGCTCGCCTTTGGATTACTTCGTTAAAAGCACGAATACACGCGAACTCCCGCGCTGCACAGCGATGTCGCCTCGTCGGTTATTCTGCTATTTTCGAAAGAATAATATGCTAAAATAGAACCGCAAATATAATTAAAGTATGTATCAATATTATTACCGCAGCTCACAAAAACCTCCTAAAAGATATTACTCAAACCGGATAAATATTTACTTACTTAGTATAATAGTCGCCCATTCAGTATATTTTTCACCCGTTTAATAATTTCCCTTATAAATATACGTGACTATTGTTTCATGATTAACGCAATCAAACGCCTTCAACAGGTACAACGTCCTTTAGTGAAACCATACTGTTTATCATGCAAGATGTTATTCGTATTAAAATGAATGAGCATTTGAATTAGCATTATCTTTTCAAATACTATGCTGAAAACCGGATATTGTTTTTGAATTCTGTTTGAACCACTGAAAAAACTTCTTCATATAATATATTACCATCGTTCACTGTGAGGTCCTGATCGCTTAACATACTGTGCAGTTGTTAAATTTATTCTTTCTGCACTTTTTGTATTATTGGACTCAAAGGTTATTATGATCCGAAGGCGGATAATTTATAATGGCTTTGTCTAAGTAGTCGCAGCAACAAAAAACATGATCTATACATGTAGCAGTAGTCAGTGTAGTTCGGGTTGGTTCCATTAACACATGTGACAATTAAATGATTTAAAGAGATATTACCTACTGCTATCTGAATTATCTTCTAAAATATTAATATTAAAGTCACCACAGACCATAACTAGACCATTACCAGTTGCAAGTTTTGCCAATACATCTTCCATCACTGACTTAAATACAGAGTAGTTCTTATAATTAGAGGGTCTGTTAACGCACACTATGATATGCTTATCCAGCTCAACACAGGACAGTTCAACACTATGTTCAACTGATAGGTCTACCATATCTTTACGAGGTTTTGATTTAATAACATTTTTAATTAATACTAGCTGACCCGGCGAACTTCGTTCCGCCTAACAGTCGATTCTTTAATTTTTTAGTTTTTTTTTTTATTATGATACCTACTTAGCTTCATTTTATTTTTAATTATTCCAAATTAAGTTATATTTTTATTGACAACTCGCTGACCCGGCGAACTTCGTTCCGCCTAACAGTCGATTCTTTAATTTTTTAGTTTTTTTTTATTATGATACCTACTTAGTTTCATTTTATTTTTAATTATTCCAAATTAAGTTATATTTTTATTGACAATGAGCTGCGCACGGTACTGGACAGTACTTGGACATTGCAACATTACTTTTATTTTACAAAAATGAAAGATTTTTTCTAAAATAATTGTATTGTATTGTTGTGCATTCGTAACGTTATTCAATCTATTGACCACCTTTAAATTAGTACTATTACTTATATCAATATTAGTTGGATACTTCGACCTGCTTCTTATTTCTCATTTTATTGTTTATGATATTTTCAAAAGGATAAAAAAGGAATTCTAATATTGTCATAATTTTCAAAAGGGTAAAAATGGAACGTTAATGTTGTCATATTTTCAAATTAAGGTAGGAAGGAAGAACCTGGCCGTCTAGTTATTTTTAAACTTGGTAATGTGGATTAAAGTAGGCTGTGCGACTTAGTCATTTTGGACATCTTGTTCTTAGAACCTAAGGTATTGCGCTACGATTTACGTTACTTTGGGTTGACCGATGAGACCACGTTTAAAGTATCATGCCTAGTAGGTAAAGTTCAATTTAAAAAAAAAAAACAATACAAAAAATTAAAATAATTATATATCTTTATCAATTAATTTTTAATTTGTTTTCAATTGTATATATAGATCTAAATTTTCTTTTAAAAATACTTCAAAGTAAAATAGACAGTCTCTCCCACTTATTTAGAAAAAAAAAGTTATACCAATTCTTTACGAACAACAGCTTCAGCTAAAATTTAACTCACAAGCATTTTATTAAGCATGAAAAAAAAACATCTTTTCAGCTTAGTACTTGGAGGTAAGCCATAAAAGGTGGGTAAAGCGTAAATCTATATGCATTCTGAATACAGAATGATGCAACAGTAAAACATTTGTCGTCAGTGCAAGAGCAAGCGGTAGGGTACCTCTCTGGTTCTACAACTTTTAAATGGGTTGTATTTTCCATTTTGAGTTTTTTACTGTAATTACCTATAATACCCTAATTAGTTATAATTTTTGATTCTCATGTTAAATACGAGTAACTAAATCTTGGTCTCCTAAAGTTCTTCTAAGTCACCTACAGCCTGCAACCCTTAGCCATTAAAAAGTATTTACGTCCGAGCCGTGAATCACTACAATAACAACTCAATATTTATTACGTGTCGCGTGTCGTTGGTTTATCGCTATCAGCTATAAGGCTCGTTCATTCATGTCAGTTAAATTACAAATAATAATGTAAAATGTAGATAAATGGTTGTATCGTAGTATTACAGAAGTGGAGAAGGGAGATTTAGTTAGGAAAATATTTAGCGGCTGCGGTGATGTGGTGCGACGTTCGCGGGCCTCTTCACTCTGGTACTTATAACGGCGCGCCCGCCCGCCGTCGACACTCCGGCACGCTCCGTCCTCGCGCAAGCCAAACTTTTTTTTGCAACTACACGACTTTCTGTTGAGACATTTGTGACCATGAAGCGAGGACTGCTGGTGTTCTTCGCAATGTGTGTTCTCACCATCGCCATGGTGCCTAGAGATAGGGTGAGTGGATTTTTATTTTAAATCAAGTGTGCTCTTAGATTGTCGAGTTCGTTGTGTTTCAGGCGAATGGTTTGCAGTTGTGTAGTTTCTTATTTTACATTATTAGTTACCAGACTGTGAATTTTTGAATGTAGTGTTTTACTTAGATTTTTATGTGAACCACTACCATTATTGTTTGATTCATGAATTAATTATCAATTTTATTGTAATCAGGACCGAATTAAAAAAGTATTGAGAGTTTAGTTTGTCAAATACTCAAATTCAATTTACAAATCGAGGGTAAGTTAGACCCAACAAGTAACTTGAATTTCAGTTTTTGAACCCAACTACCAGAGTAGAGTTGAGCAAAAATTGGTTATTTAACAAATTTACTAATTAAACAACCTGTCTAAATACAAAGTTGGGTAGATGGAACACTTCCATTAGTCAGTCACATAGAAGATCTTTTCGAGAACAAATTCAAATAAAAAAATGTTAAGTACATTGAAGATATAAATTATAAACAGCATTACTGTGATTTTAAATACGTCGCGTCGTACTGTAATTAAAATATTCGAGGAAAATCGGTTATCTCATTGATGTTTTGGTTGAGGTTCACTGTTATCGGTCAGTTCAACGTCATCGTTTTTTTAAATAAGCGTTACATACGATCATTAATATATTAGTGATCAAAGGTTAAATAGTCACAACAAAGCGTTTGATGCCGTAGTGTAAACATGTTTTTGTTTTTATCTTCAACTAGATACGCAGATTCCCTCATAGTAATTTCGAGATCTTTTTTTATTTGTAGCTAAACATTTATATATGCTTTGCGATACACTAGGCCTCAACTATGAACATAAAAAACTGTACCCAACTACATGACGAAAGTGTGACCCTCGCGGTGGGTGGTTCAAAATAAAGTAAGAATGAAAAATCTGATAAATATAAATCTCTCGAGTTATTTGTTCTCAGATAGTGTATAATTGCGCGTTTTCCTCAACAATAGCACGCACATTGTCACCATTACTCTAGAATTTTACGGTTTAAGGCGTGCTACTCATGTGCATAAGATAATAAAATCTTGTTTTCATTGCCTTCTATTCGGTTCACTGGTTGCGCTGATAACGACGGAGATCAATATGACACCAAGGTAGATAGACATCCATGTTATGACAAAGTGTTACACTAACATAACAGTACGTTCTATTATACAGGTGGCCAAAAAAAACCTGGATCAAACAAAAGCGGTATTTTTTTTTTTATTATTTCTTTCGGACTTACCGCAAATAATTCCAAATATCGGCCTGTTTCGTTCGATCCAGGATTTGCTGATTTGATTTCCAGGATCCAGGATTTGCTCACCCTCATATTTAAAATCAAACAAAAAAAATGTACCATACAAATTTTGGTCAGCTCAGATAACTTTGTATGGAAATTTCATTTTTTTGGGAACTTCCTATGACCTCCATCTTGAAGAAAGTTGTTCATTTACACGGGGAGAAGCAGTTTTTAAATAAAATATGGTCACAACTTTCCTTCCTTACCTATGTCATCTGAAATATTCTACCTTTAAAATGGCGATAGATTTTTTTCGCATTCGCTCTTTAAAATATTATAGTATAGATTTGGGCAAGTTTGTCATTGCACTCGAGGCGGTAGGCGATGAATTCTCTCATGCGTGTCAAATGTCATTTTTCATCACTTGTGAATCAAATACATAAATTAAAAAAAAAGTCATATTTTGTAATAACTTTCATCTTAATCGGTGAAGGATAACTGCTTTAAAATTCAGCTGCAAGATTTGAACCGAACACACTAACATACATACATACATTGCAAGTTAAATAAAAGCTTGTAAAAACGCACTGCGCGTAAAATACATAGCATTCTGAGCCTTAAAGCGGTGCAGTATGAGCCAGTTTTCGACTAAATGTGTTAAAAAAAAAAACAGGAAACATTCAGGCCTAAAAAGCATAAGAATCTTTTATGAGTAAAAAACGCGCACATTCCCGACTAGTATTGTACAGTTCTGTGGCTCCACACATCGTTCGCCACCGTGCGAAATAACGACGCTCCCGTGTGAAAAACAGAGTGTGTAAATTTTAGTATAAAGATTTAGTTATGACTACTGCTCAAAACAACAACAGTAAACGGTATCGTAAAACAGTTGGGTGTTCGTCAGATAGTATTTCTATTTGCGGACTCTGAATAATGTTTGCGTGAGCCAACGTGCGCTCATTCAACACACATACATTTAGTAATGAGCGGAGATCTTCAGACGATCTACAAATAACGGCAAATCTCTCGGGATTGCTGCAATCGCATGTCTGATTATTGTTTATATCATTTCATAATAAAACATCACGCCAGTCTTCTCTAAAGAGTACGCAGATGTGTGTCTACAGTTCATCTTGGTACACTCTCATTTCACTGGTTATGTTCAAATTTCGTGATATTCGGGTAATCTATTCTGGCATTATAGGAACATAACTAAACAACTTGCCTATTTATGGGTAGTTACAACTAATTACAAAAAAAGATATACCGACTTCCAAATAAAAAAACTACAAAGTGAAAAATAAGTTTCTTTTTGAAAGTCGGTGTCCATAACGCAAAATATTGGTAATGGCAACCTACCAAAGACTTCCAAGACGAAAATTAAAAATAACTTTAAATTTGTAGTTTTTTATTTGGAAGTCGGTACTATTTTCTTATAAAGAAGTTTTTTGATAACCTAGAATTGCGTAGCCGTGGGAATCCATACTAATACATATAATAAACGCGAAAATAACGCTGTTCTTTTGTTTTTTTTTTTGTTGCGTTTTGCCGATACAAACAATTTTGATGAATTTTGGTGTAGAATAGAGATAGACTAGACCTTAGAGAAATGGTGAAAGATTTTTTAAAATATGTGCAGTGTGTCCAGTCTAGCTAGTAGCCTCCACATATATACGATCACAAAATTCTCACTCGCAATTTATACTTAATATTGTTATAGTGTAGATTTTCTAACTTTTCGAAGAATTTTTTACGTTGTTCCCTATTCCCGTCATACACGATTCACGCTTCAAGCGCGCTGCAAACTTGACTGTTAAGGCGATATATACGCCTCAATGTTAATGCAGTACTGGCCGTGCGCCCGCTCGGAGCCAAAATATCAATATTGAACCTCCTTTTGAACATATGCTATTTCAGTTATGAAGAAATTCCAGCCATCAATTTATCTGTGTAAAAATATTTTTAAACATCCAAGTCGTTTTGGAGGAGTATCCAAAAGTTACGAAAAATATCGTGTTGCTAATTATTTTTTTAAAGCAAAACATGTTTAAAAATTATTGTACATGAAACAATAATAAATATATATTTTTATCATACCTTTTAACCTAGCCGTTACTAAGGAGTATGCTTTAGAAAGTTACCGTTTTACGGCACTAAAACGGATGTGCCCTTAACTGGATCGTGTACGGCGGGCATGATTAATTCCCTTACATTTTGACAATTCGAACCTCGTCCTGTTCCCAAGAAAGAAATATTAAAGTCATACCATATAAATTCAGTATAATAATTGTCACTAGCCAAATCCAGGGGTTATAGAGGAGATGTCTAACAAAATGTTGAAATGTTATTTTTGCTAATTCCTATTAAGTTAATTGTTTTTTTTAATAGACTAGAATAAATACTTAGCATAGTCTTGTAGTGCTTCTTCATTTGATGTTTTCTAATCAGGAGAATTGTGTTCAAACATGTTTTATAATAAAAGTTTTACGAACTAATATCAGTTACACTGATTTAATAACTTTTCACATATTACTAATTGATGGGTTAGATATCGTAGTGATCGACAATTATTCATTTTTAGGGTTCCGTACCCAAAGCGTAAAAACGGGACCCTGTTACTAAGACTCCATGATCCGTCTGTCTGTCTATTCGTCTGTCACCAGGCTGTATCTCATGAACCGTGATAGGTAGAAAGTTGAAATTTTCACAGATGATGTATTTTTGTTGCCGCTATAACAACAAATACTAAAAACAGAATAAAATAAATATTTAAGTGGAGATCCCATACCACAAACGTGATATTTTTGCCGTTTTTTTGCGATAATGGAACGGAACCCTTCGTGCGCGAGTCTGACTCGCACTTTGCAGGGTTTTTGGGATTTTTTGTCAGTACAACTTGAGCATTATTATTTAAATTTAATGAATCCTGGATTACTAGCGAGCTTTTTTTATATATATAAATTCGCGAGCACATCTAAAATTAAAAAAAATAACAAAATTGCCAAGATTAACTTATTTCAACTTAAACTTACAAAAATATAGCAATGGTAAAAAATAAGGCAATTAACCCATCTTTATTCAATTCAAAACCAATGGAATATCAATAAAAAAATTACAATATTGAGACAAGAGAAAAGTAGTGGAAGTAGTTTTATCCAACAGATTAGTGATCGTATAGACCAATTTGTCGTATTTAATACAAACAGAAGTCTGAAATTTTACGTTTTAATTTATTGAGGTTTCCAAGCAAGTAACACGTTAGAAATTTGATATAAAGTTTAACAATAATAGGTAGGTAGAAGGTAGGTTTTAGCAATCTCAGGACTGTTAATCCGGGATTCATATAGGCATGTCCATAATTATAATTTTTTCATGTGTAGTGAAGTTTAAGTAAATAAGTGCCCGATTATCCGATCACTGCTAATCACCGTAGTCAACGAGTTTAACCGCGCTATCACGCTCGGCGCTCCACTAGGAGCTAAAATACTTTTTGTTTTTCTGATTCCGATTTTGGTTTACTTAGTATCGGTATAGTAATTTCGGTAAATTGGTCCTGAGATTCCGATATTCATGCATCAGCTAGGGAATGAATATCCGAATCTAGGCTCTCTATCAAGATAATCTATCAAGATTACCACTTTGTCTAGAGCCTCTCTTTGTACATAATATAATGTTTTATATAAAACTAAACAAAGCTTACCTATTCCCGCTAGTGATTAATTGCATTGCAACGGTAGATTTCGCAACAATTACGCAATATTA
Source organism: Orthosia gracilis (assembly GCA_947562075.1). Taxonomy (NCBI): domain Eukaryota; kingdom Metazoa; phylum Arthropoda; class Insecta; order Lepidoptera; family Noctuidae; genus Orthosia; species Orthosia gracilis. Next base: position 30,104,099 of record OX387275.1, on the reverse strand, counting down.
TCAAGAATTTAATAATAATTGTTGACATGATTTTCTTGTAAATTACGACGCTCCGACATATGAATATAACTGTTCATTATGTTTACAATATCATATAGGATTTAGGGACATGTAATCGTAAATGAGAATGACACAAGCTTTTTGTTAGGGTTTTTGACTAAGTTGGAAAAAAATATAAGAACCACAAAACGCTTACTTCGACGTAAAACACGCAATGAATACTATTGAATCGACAAAAGAATTTGTGTGTTACCCAATCACACGCAAATGTGTTTTTCAAAACATATAATTTAAAATTATTCAAATAATCTTTGCAAATTAACTCAAGTAAATCATAAAAAAATCAAAAACAGCGAAGTTCATAATGCGGCTGATGTCACTTCCCTGATGCCTTTATTAAATATCTTGATGGTGTATCTCCTTCGAACCTAACCTATCCGTGTCGGGTTGCCCTATAAGCGCCTGAGCTCGCTTTGCTCGCTCTTGGACTAATTCATTGACCATAATTATCGAATTGCCCAACCGTTATGTAGCAATATTCACAATGACCAGACAATGTGATAAGAAGTATAAATCAGTATTTATTACATTGCCCGATTGATGCCCGGGCATTATACGTAGTGACCTAATTAATCACTTGGTGCATGACATATATTATATTAAGTAAATATACCTATATTTTAAAATTATGTATTTCGCATAGTATATATATTGTCCATTTTTACACTATTTGTGTAGGTGCCTTTGTTTTTATATCTTATAGTTGTATTCGTTCTCTTTTCTTCTCTTCCTGTTCTCACATACTATTGTCTACATTTATTTTTAATTTTGTCCTTTTCGCGGGTCACCTGATGGAAATTTCTTAAGAAATAAACAGATCTTGATGTATAATCTACTTGTTAAAATAATTAATATTAATTGAATTTAATTTTCTTTTACCGTATGATTTTTTTTTTAATAAAATGAATCCTATGTTACTTCTAATACCTCCAAGAATTTATGTACAAAGTTACATGATGATCGGTTCAGTAGTTTTTGCGTGAAAGCGTAACAAACAAACTTACATTCACATTTATAATATTAGTATTGATTAAATAAATAGTCCTGAATTTTAATTTTTATAAAGTGACTTTTTAAATGGTTTCAACCAATGAGATTTTACCAATAGAGACGTCACGTCGACAATCACAGAGATATAAATGGGACCCCGTTGTCAGAAAGAGATAAACATACTGTGCAGATTAACGTTCGTGTCGCGGCCAGACTCAGGACAGACTGAATTCACTCAAGCTGGTCAGCTTGTTTGTATAGCCGCGCACACGTCGGTAAAACGTATCTACCTCAGTATTTATATAAAATCATTGGTTTCAACTAATTAATTTGTAGAAATCGTATGTTAATTAAGGGATACCCCTTTTAACCAGTAATTCTATATCTGAAACAAGCTGTAACTGGTACAGCAGCGACCATATCTACCTACCTACTGATAAATTATTTCAGACCTACCAACCACAAAAAAAAAACAGCCAACCTATAATACGGACTTGGACGCTATGTAGGTCCCGGTAATAGCGCTAGCGGTAGCTTACATTTATTTTGATACAATTGAGTAGTAAATACAATTATCAGTGTTATCAGAGAATAAATACTACAAATAAGGTCAACAACCCGCATAGATACCTCCAGCCGAAAGTTTCTTCCTGTTTACGTGTTACACGACCATTAGTATTATTCATTCGCCGGGTATTCGGTTCATTCATGGTTTGTGTTGGTCGCGGCAACCCTGACGTCGCCAGTCGGATACGCTCAAGGACGTGCGCACAAATCGTACGATATGTTATACATCCGACTAAGATAGTACGATAGCACTTCCGCCACCAATAGGTAGATACTATTTTGTGATTTAGGCTCATAATATTCCTAGCAGTGTGAATGTTATAGGGGGGCTGATTATACTTATACTGTGTATCTTATCTTATATTTTTTGTGTATGTACAAAATAGTGTAAGTATATCCACTTTCTTGATATTGTGGAGAAACCTTCAAAAGGCTCCTGGACTTTTGGAGAAAAGGCCAGGGGGTGTGATACCTGAATAATACCTGTCCATTGGTAGATATTATTGCATTAGAATCCTTTAGGCGCGATTGGTCCAACGTTCAAAAAAATATCCAATTCGCGGTTGGTCTTATTCGCAGTTGGTCCAATTTGCAGTTACTTTCATACAATCCTTGTCCTGACAATTACAAACTCAACAAAAAAAGAATAATTCAAATAGGTGCAGAAGGGATGCGCAATTGCTCGGCAATTGTTTTCGTTTTTCGGATTATGGTATTTGGAATAATGTTCGGTTCGGGTGTTTCAGTGACAGATATACGATACTTACCTAGTTGATTGCTTGGATACTTAACCTAGTTAAAATCTATCTTTTCAAGGTACTCACCTACCTATAGTAGGCACCTAACGCAAATCATACCTATTCATGGTGCCTAATAACATATAAATCGCGCAAGTGTCAGGAATAACGGGACATTATCGTAAGCTTGAGATGGACACATTTCTCTCTGAAATTTAAATTCCGTTTGGGATGACCCATGAACCTAGGGCTGCCAACCGTCCCTTATCTAATCTAAAGCATCTTTTGTACTCTATTTCGCTTAGGCTTACTCTATAATCTACAAATGCAATAGAGTACGCTAAAATAGTCTTTAAGTACTCGACTTTGATTTCAAGCGAATTAATTCCTGTCATTTCTCTAAGCGAGTTTTTGTCTTTTCAGTTATAATATTATTGCAAAGCGATGGGAAGTGAAAAACAGGGTTTCTTTGAAATTGGTGCAATACAATATTTCAAATACAATTATTTTCAAAACAACGAAAAAACCTGTACAAAACTTTTGATTATAAAAATGACAGTAATATGTACTCTTTTTAATAAGTCTGTATTTTTCATTTACCCTCTCCAAAATAAGATAGACAACGTTCTTTTTCTTCAAAATCATTAGCAACCTTACACGAAACTGTAACTCACATCATGTACGATACCATTTACATTGACGCACGAACGTAGGTATTCGATTACTTACTTGCCCTTTGAGACAATGTTATCAAATACTTGGCCAGATAAAAAATTATCAGTGTCCGTTGGAGAACTAGGTACTTACTTTTTCCTCGTGGTGCCGATAGTACTGCAATATTTATGACACACATCAATCAAACTAGAATCATCTCGTGGACAGCATCATTCCATTCAAGTTATTTATTGCCTTTGTATGTCTCCCTCGTACATAATTAAACTTTTTACAAGAGAATCAACGCCTGTGTTGCATTTTTTATTCCTAACTCAAACTCGAATGATTGGAACGGACGACTCAAACTTCTCATGAATTTAAAAGCATTTGTGTGACTGTGGTCATGTGTACCAACTTTAGAACATCAACATTAAACAATCTTTTAATGTAACACTTGCTAGATCTAAAAATGTTAGAAGACGAAACATTCAACGCATGCGTCATTTTTATATTTTTGTCTTTCAATAGTTTCCTCTAATAATAAAAGTACCGAAGGATAACAAAATTATTATTATTACTAAACTTACCAAACCCGGGATTGCCCTTGGGTGCACTTGCGCAGTGCAAACAGGGGTAATCGTCGGTTGGTGTCACGTTTCCTGATACATGCCTAACAAGGCCTCTGCGAGTTGGCTTCGGCCCCTCGCACGCCTTTCAAAGGACCGGGATCTCAGGATCCCGAGATTGTCAAAATACCGAAGGATAACAAAATTATTATTATTACTAAACTTACCAAACCCGGGATTGCCCTTGGGTGCACTTGCGCAGTGCAAACAGGGGTAATCGTCGGTTGGTGTCACGTTTTCTGATACATGCCTAACAAGGCCTCTGCGAGTTGGCTTCGGCCCCTCGCACGCCTTTCAAAGGACCGGGATCTCAGGATCCCGAGATTGTCAAAATACCGAAGGATGACAAAATTAATTGCTTCGTTCCAGCGAGCCGTTAATACTGAGGAGCAAGAGACGACAACAGAGAAAAAGGAAAATGAAACGGTGTGTGCACCTGAGACACCCTGCGGCTGGTCTGTTTACAAGACCAACAAGATATTAAACATAACCAACATGTAGTAAGTACTTATGCATAGCCATCTTTAGTAATCTTTTCAGATTGCTCACCGTCACACTCACATGTTCTTGGTATCAGATACTCAGGGGACAGAGAATGCACCTGCGTTTGCGCACACACTTGTGCACTATAAGATCTGCCCCGCCGACGGCTGGTCTCCAACTCTCCACTGAAAACGCTCGTGGTGGACGGTATTCGGTCTGCAGGATTATTATAGTCAGTCAGGCACATACGTCCGTTTTTAAAGTTCTGTTCCTCAAAGAGACAGAAAGGAATCCTTATAGGATCACTTCGTTGTCTGTCTGTATGTCCGTGTGTCAAGACGTTTTTCTCTGGAACGCCTGGAGGTACCAAGTCCAAATTAAAATCATATACTCAGGTCTGCAATCCCATGGTGCTGTGATAAAATCAAACTTCTAAATCAACGCAGTCAAAACATATAGAATCAAAACTTTTAGGGTACTTCCCGTTGACCTAGAATCATTAAATTTAGCAAAAAGCACTGTCTTATAGCACAAGTAAAGGTGCTTGTTTCTTTCGTTTTTTTCATGTTTGGCTTCCAATCTCTCTTGTTTTGGTTGATTTCTTTATGAGCCTTTCATTTCTGAAGGTTTTTCAGTGTGCCTTATCAGTGTGTCCTGTCTCTTTAATTTTCTATCATTTCTAATATTTGAATTTATTTGTTTGCAATTTTGCGGTGATAGAAAGAATCACCACAAATTTGCATTTTCCTTTCTTTGAAGAAGTTCTTTCCTCTCATTAAGTAGATTTCGTGTTTCTAGAGAATTTTTTGTCCCTTCTTAAATATAGGTTTATAAAAATCTGCAAATAAATCTTTTTTTTTTTTCAGCTGCGTATGTGATGTTGGCAAGAAATGTGTCGAAGATGATACTGATACGGAAACAGGTGCGAACATATACCGGTGTAAAGGTCCTGAGAGCTTGACGACGACGACTGATAGTAGCGTCAGTGACAGCTAGCGTGCCTCCTACCCGCCAACCTAGCTTATTAGTCTTCGTGCCCACCGCTTCATCACATCACGCGACTAAAATTGGCTCACGAATTACGGCTTTTTCTGTGATACAGATATCTACTTGACTTCCTACAGTTTCTCAATGCACAAAACCTTTCACTCATTTAAGTTGGATTCTGTACATGAAATAAATTTTGTATGCTGCTGTAAAAATCAATTCATATCTAGTAGAGACCCAACGTGTCTAAACTAAAGTAACCGAAACTAAAGTACGTACCTACACAGAAATAAAGATACTGGTTGGTAACGGTCAGCGAATAGATCAAATGAGGTGACTGTTGGTATCTAATAATGGCGTGGCTGAAGCCAATGCTGCAGACGAAAGAACGCATCGATATGTTGTGAGCAGAGATGGATACGATTGCGTTACAATGTAAACAGTTACCAGTTATGGTCAAGTTTCATGTAATTGGAGTTATCTATTCGGGCATAACTTTTTTGTTTATGGACCAATCTTGATGATTACTTTTGGGTTAGGTTTAGATTTAGCTCCATTTAGCCAAAATACACAGGACACTCTCAAAACGCTTACCATAATTAATAAATGGAACTCCATAAGTTCCATTTATTAATTATGGGTGTTATGTCAATTCTATAGGTTTTTACTAAGGACTTTGTTCACTGTTCAGGATTAGTTTTGAGGTATCACTTCACGGCATCGATCAACAGTTGGTATTATTGATCGAAGGGTATGACAACTAAAATGTTTTGTACAAAAAAATAAAACGACTTCTATTTTTTTTTATATTTGTGAGCGCTTGCAGAGCTTATCTGACTACTGTTCGACTTACAAATACCTCGGTATTTGTGACAAGTTTGACTCGTTTTATTTCAAATAAAATTAAAATAAATTTAATTAAACCAAACTGCTTTGATAATTTGATACAGAAAAAATATGGATTGCAATCGTTTTGAGCACATCATTGTGATTTTGGAAAATTTACCACTGCAAAATGAATGTAGGTATCTTTGCCGCTTGAAGGACAACCTGCACTTATTTTGTGCCATCGATAGAATAAACGTGCCGTTCTAATTTAGTGTGATTCTTGTTTTCGTAATTTCTTGGTATTGAAACAAACATTGTATAAAATATTATATTTAATAAATAATGTACTTTTAATGTTATGTTAAAATTAAAATAATTATATTATTATATAGTCTTTATAAGTAGGTAACGCATACAGTTGAGTCCGCCTCAATTCATTTATATTTTAACTAGCTGCCCGCCCCGGTTTCGCTCTGATTAATATAGATTTTGTGAACTTCTACTTCATGATTCTGATTTCCTGGTACTTTGAAAGTCTTTACCACTCATGATTCCAGCCCCAGTTAATTTTTCTTCGGCTTCTGGTCTCCTGGTCAGTTGTGGAAAATCTAACTGAACTCCCAGACAGTCTTAGAGTAAATAAAAATTACCATACAAACTTTCATCCCCTATGTCACCCCTTTAGGAATAGGAATGAATTGAAAAAAATCCTATCTTAAATGACACCTACAGTATGAATATCCTCTCAAAATTTCAAACTTCTATCGTTAGTGGTTTAGACTGGACATTGATATATTTGTCTTGAAATTGCCTTTTATACAGAAGATAGATAAGTATTAGTTAATATTGTGTTAAGGCCCGATTACACAGTACGAGCGACTGACCTGACAGCTTCTGACCATCTCGCTTATAAAGGTATCTCGCACGATGCGGTCAAGGTGCGAGTATATGCACTGTAGTAACTAGGTCATCTCGTACCATAGAAATATAAAATACAGTCTCGTACGCTAGCTCGCACTATGTAACCTAGCCTTAAAGGTTCAGTAGAAAGATCACTCGACGAAATGTTGATTCGGGAGGCTTTTAAGCTTCCCCGGATCCCCCATTCGCTAACATATAACAATAAAAGTACTTACTAGTTGTAGTTCATGTTTTTTTTTATTATATGAGTAAGTCATTCATACAAACTTGAACCGATGGAGATCAACAAGCACGTCATTTTTAAAGTTCCTATTTTTATTATTTTATTATTTATAATCTAAAATTAAGAAATAAAATTTTAGTTTGTTTGTATCGCCAATAGTTGATTATAATATGACATAATTTTTATTATTTATAATGTAAAATTTAGAAATAAGATTTTAATTTTTTTTGTATCGTCAATAGTTGATTAAATAATATGACGTAATTAAGTGTATTGTACTAATAGATTTGAATAATCTTGTAAAATCTAGTTTGGCGAAATAAATGGTCAAAATGTATTTCGGATTTTATTTATCTTCATCATTTTCATCTCAGCCGAAAGATGGCCTCTTCTCTGCTTCTGGTTCTCTTGCGGATGTATTCATATCTGATTCTGACCCAACTATAGTAGTAGCCCCTGCTGTACGGTCGGCCCGAACTAAACGGTTCGTGTCGGAGGAAATAAATCCAGCCAGATGAGTTAATCCAATATCAACTCCACTGGTATTCTGATAAGGCCCACTGTTGATGCCCCGGACACCCTGACGCCTATATTTTCTGAAGGGTTTTGGAGTTTGTAGTATACTATATAAATTCATGAACATAATATTTATGTTGGCAACTACCAACGCCAATCGCTTCCATATTTGGTAAATAATTACTAGTCATTTGGTACCAATTAGTACTCGAACAACAAAATTGGTATCTTAATAGTTTTCGAGAAAATCGACTATAAAGGTGGTCCTGCGGTAGTCACGCGGTGAAGGGATCAGCAATACCGCCATGAGTGCCGAAAAAGGCTGCTACGTTACTACCCTTACATGTGATTCATTTCGTAAAAAACTTAACTATAACATTTGTATATACTGAGAAATCAACTATATACTCCCTGTCCCCGACAAAATCCTTATTGTCCTTTGCTGTATCCTTAACTACTCAATATCCCATGGGGTCTTTCCATCAGCTTAGAAAAAGGCCAAAATCACTCCTTTACCCAGAAAGGCGAATCCTACTACTTCCTTTGCCGAATACCGTCCTATTTCCATTTTGCCTTTCCTCTCCAGTCCTTGAACGCCTTGTCCACAATCAGCTTTGTGCTTTTCTTTGTAAGAATAGTCTGCTGAATCCTTTTCAATCCGGATTTGCCTTAGTGAACGTTACGGATGACATACGGCTAAGCATGGAACGAGGACATGACGGTTCTTTGCTTGCTAGATTTTAGTAATGCATATAATACTGTCGATTTCGATATCCTGCTTGGCATACTTCGCTCGCTTAACATATCTCCAACGGCGATTGACTGGTTTCGTAGTTACCAATATGGCCATCGGCAACGTATATGCATAGAAGAATCTCACTCTTCTTGGTGTTATACAACTGCCGGTGTACCTCAGGGTGGCGTTTTATCACCTTTACTCTTTCGCAATATTTATAAACGCTATCTCCAAAAAACTTCTTTCCTCCTACCACCTTTATGCAGACGATTTACAAATCTACAAACAAGCTGCCCTTGCAGAGTTAGCTGATGCAATAAATAAGGATTTGGCTACAATTTGTGAATGAAGTGAGGCAAATGGGCTTCAGGTAAATCCGTCAAAAACCCAGGTCATAGTTATTGGCAGCTCTGGGATGATTCCAAAAGTAAATTGGACACATCTTCCTTTGGTGCAATTTAATGAAACTACTATTCCAATATGTGAGAAGGTTAAGAACCTTGGGGTTTGTATCGACAGATATCTGTCTTGGGGTCCGCAGCATCAGGACGTAAGCCGCAAATTTTTTGCATCTGCCAGGTCCCTTAGACAATTTTGAAACTTTCCTCCCACTGCCACTAAAGTTTCGCTTGTAACTTCTGCTTCCTATTCTTGACTATGCTGATGTCAGTTATCTCAATCTCACCCAGGCACAACTAGATAAATTTGAGCGTTTTCAAAACCTTTGCATAAGATTTATATTTGGCCTGCGCAAATATGATCACATTTCTGAATTCCAGACAAAGCTCAAGTGGCTTCCCATACGTCTTCGCCGCGATTCTCATATTTTATTTCTGCTTTACATTATTCTATACAATCCTACAACCCCCTCTTATCTCAAAGAACGTTTCAAGTTCCTTCATGACACACATAATAGATATCTGAGGTCATTGGAAAACTTGAGACTGGAGATCCATTCCACCAGCTTTTACGACAAATATTTTACGGTTCAAACGGTACGGTTGTGGAATGATTTGCCCGTGTCAATAAGGCATGCTCAATCTCTGCCCAATTTTAAAACTATGGTAAAGAATTACTACCTCTCGCTTTAATAGTTGTTTTTCTTGATTTCTATGTTTTTGTTCCATACTTATTACTGTGTATATTTTATTTTTTATATAAATAGTATACCAAAGACTACCTACAGTACTGTCTTTCCTTTCATTTTTATAATCCATCCAAAGGTTGTCTTGAAAAGATCGCTTTTAGCGATATTGCCGCCCATTGCGTCACCCAGTGTAATGTTTTCTTCGTCTATACTTTCTGTAACTTATATGGTGTACATAATAAAGAGTATTCTTTTCTATTCTATTCTATGATAACTTTAGCGCGCTAGTTCAGGAAGACCACGACTTTGAACGTTGATTCCAAGTTTGAGGAGCTTGTCGCTTTCCTCACACCTACATAGAAAATTAGTACCCTGAAAGATAAAATTAGTACCCAAAATTCAAAAGATTTTTAGTAGTTTACGAGATATACCATGCCATTGGTGGAATGACGGTAGTCATGGTGTTAAATTATCATTTTAAGATTTCCCTATTAACAACTCTGTGATTTCTATCCAAATTTATACAAAAATTACTACTCATAAAGAAGTTATAGTGTCCAAAAATTCAGATTCCTAAGTGATGTATTTTACTCGTAAAAGAAATTAACCAGGGACAAGGAATTAACATCTTATCTACCTCACCGGCTGATTTTGAGGTACCGTGTTTCACCGATGGAAAATGGCTTGTTTCAATACGTATCTGATCGACAAACTGTCCGCCCAGAGACGATGAGAAGTGCCACTCTGCAGTATTATCAATCATCAATACATATAATAAATCTGAAGAAAAGTAATTTTGTACATACATGTAATAAATCTGTAGAAAAGTAATTTTTGTACATCGAAAATATTACCAAAAAAAATAGCCAGTGTGTAAAAGGATAACCAACAGATCCCATTTCCAGCATATTTGAAATTTTTGTCTGTTTATCTGTTTGTCTGTTTATTTGTGCACGTAACACGTGAAATGTACCAAACCAATGTAGAAAACTTTCATACATAAAAATTGTGCGCAATTTGACGTATTACTTAGTTTTTGTTTCATCGCAATCGGTTCACTCTATCAAAACTTAGGTGAATTTAAAGTGGTCAAGAAGTAAAATTATCACAACACACGCAATTCAGATACTCGGACAGTTGAACTCGATAATCGATAGATGGCGTTGTGCATTTGAAGTCATTTTCTGAATGGCGTTATTAAGATTTTTCGCGAACCAATGATGACCCTAGAAAAAGAAAATTAGTAGGTCGGTAACTTGAGTAGGCAAAAAGGCAAGTTGGGTAGGCAGGAAGAGAAGTAGGGTAAGGTTGGCAGACAGACGACGGGGAGCGAAGCCGCGGCACAGCTATATAGTATAACCTTATAAATACATCGTCTAGTATTATTCTGCTGAGCCTGCGCGTCTGCTGGCTGTGGGTGTGGAGGAATGGGAGTCGGGTTTGTGGCTTCAAGCACTCCCGACATCCACCATAGGCACTATGATGGATGACTCTTCGTTTCGGCTCGCAACCTGTCTACGCTTAGACGCACCTTGTGTTGCTCCACATCGGTGCCTATGTGGTGAAGCTGTCGGCAGCCTTGGGCACCATGGCCTGGCTTGTCGCAATAGCGCAGGACGCATAGCACGGCACGCCAGCATCAACGAAATTATTCGGCGGGCCCTTATCACCGTCAGCGTACCAGCTGTATTAGAAACTAGCGACTTGATACGTGACGATGGGAAGAGACCATAATGGCATAACATTGGTGCCATGGAAGGTGGGTAGGCCTCTGGTGTGGGACGCAACCTGTGTCCACACCCTTGCGCCATCTCATGATCCTAGTTCGGCGGGCTGTGCTGGCGCTGCTGCTGCGTCTGCTGAGGCCCTCAAGCGGCGCAAATACTGTAAACTAATTGGCAATTACAAATTTGAGTCGCTTGGGGTCGAAACGCTTGGGTCATGGGGTGCGTCTCCTTTTTAAGGAGCCACTCAACCAGAGGGAAGGCTCGTTCATTGCGCAAAGAATCAACATTGCCATTCAACGTGGCAATATTAGTCTTCAGGGCACGTTCCCGGATGACAGCGATGTGGAGGATTACTTCGACGCAGAAGTGTACCTTTCTTTTGTATATAATGTAAGAAGTTAGGTTTAGTATAATTTTGTATAGTTTACTTTTGTTAATTGTTTAAGTATGTACATATTTACATCTTTGTTTTATAAATATTTATCTTTTCGTTCGAGCAATCTCAGTAACCAATGTCACCTAATTATTTTGGTGAATGTAGCTGTTTGTATGGAACTCTGAGTGCGCGAGTCCGACTCGCACTTCGCAGGTTGTTTTTACTTTAGCCATCATTTTACATTTACCTAAACCGACATTATCTATACATGTGCTTTAAATCAGTATTTCTGTCACTATCGCACAACAGTTAAACTAATACAGCAAGATGGGGGCGAGAATATACCTAAGACAAGTACGTGATAGGTAACGATAGGATAGGCGGATACAGAGGGACATATATGGCCCCCACAGACACCTCAACCGAGACTGAGAGACACATTATATTGTTATTAGCTTTGATAGCATTTGTTACTTTTTACAGGACCTCGCACTCTAGAGCTTGGACAAACAAAAAAACGAGCTATGGTACTTATCATATCACGCGTAGCTTTATTGGATTTCTGTATGATTGGTCCTGAAATTTGATGTCACAAGATCCCACGCCTGAACTTTGATGCGCTTTATCATTATATTTTTTTATTAATTTGATAAAGCAAAAAATAACCAAAAGCCTGACTTTGTTTCATTTCAGACTTTTTAGTTTTATCAATGAACAAGATCTCCAAATAAGTTATGTGATAAAAGATTATGAATACTTAATAATATAGTTTTAGTGAATAAAAAATGTATGTGACTGTTTCACTTATTATTTTGCTTTCAAAGTTACGCTTACGTTGAATTTGTGGCAAAATAAAAACATGAAAGTGCTAACTACTTTATAATAATGTACATTTTTGGAATGGTCTATTTAGTAGCTTTCATTGGATGCGCTATATTTTAAAATTATATAGCCTATGTCACTCCCACAATTGAGACGAATCCTTTTATGTCATAATCCTTCAAGCCATTTAGGCTGTAGAGCGTTTTATAGAAATGGATATACATGTATACATACGCTCGAAAAAACAGCCCTCCCGCAGTTGGGCAAAATACATGTCATATTATTTGATAATCTCACTGACGGTCTAAATAAAATTGTTATTTTATACAATCATCTGTACGAAAAAAAAGAAAGCTAATGAGTTCGACGTATCCCCGTTGGCTTGATCCGGCACTGCCTTATTTCAATGTACTCTGTGCTGCCTTTGAATCAAGTCAAGAAAGAAGTAACTCCTTACTTCCCCCGCCCCCGCTCCCCTCACTCCCAGAAATGAATACTAGATTCTCCCCTGTAAATAATAAGTCAGCCATTAGGTATATAATACTGTAATATTAGATATCTATCATCATCATTTCATTTGTGTCCACTGCTGAACACAGGTCTCCCCAAGTATCACCACCACCACATCTTCTTCGCGTGCATACACCACATCTTCTTCATCCTGTGCGTCACGTATAGTATCTAAATTATTACCTACTTAATTAATAACTTAGCCACATCCGCTTCAGAGGTTCCTTATTTCCTCAATTCATTACTCTAAAACTTTTGCTAAATTAGGTTTTTAGGGTTTGTTTGTTTTTAAGCATTCTTGTGATTTTACACATCCATCTCACCATTTTCATCTCTCCTGCAAGCAATCTTCTTTCAATCGTTTTCTTCACGACCCACCTCCTGTTTCACAAATAATTGCAACAAAATTGCACATCATCAGTTAGTGTCACCGGTGGGCGGTGTGGCAGTGTAGATACCTATATCAGAGTATCAGAGTTTCCCGTGGGCTCTGATGACCTATCACTCCTACAACTCGCCTCTTCATTGCTAATCGCTACGCTTAAATGGACATACTATCTAAAAACGATATTCAAAAGTAATCAGTGTTCTAAAATCCAGATCAAAGTTCATATTATTGCTTTTGAGCAGTGATTGGCTGATCACATTAACCTTGGTAAGTAAAATATCTTCATAAATAACAAAGAACAACATCGGAATACTCGGAACATTCCAAAGATCGAACGAGATAAGGTTTTATAAACAACTACCCGCCTTCTAGATGATATTCGCACTTATAGATGAATCAAAGCATATTCACTCTTTATTAGTGTTTATTTACATCTAGTAGTACTAAGTGACATTGATGGAATATTAACAAATATTTGTATCTCACTAGTTTTAATGAAAATGTTGTGGAAATGTTCTGAGCATTTTTTTATTGTGAGGGTAGATTGTTAAACAGCTTCAAAACAAGTTGCCTACCTGTGAGTAGTTATGAGTGTGCGTATGTAAGGAAGGTAATTAGTATAAATGGTGCAGCTCCGATACAGTGGCTCCTTTCTTTCGCCGGCAGCTGACAACTTGCAAGGTTCATCTAATTTAGTTCTGAAGTTTTGTATTTTGATAGAATATTTTTTGAAATGGAAGCAGTATCGGTGAGTTTCAATATGGAGGACCAAAAACCTATTTTTACACTGGCTGGTGATACCAATCCCACAGCAACTACCGTGAGTATTCATAAAGCTTCTGCAAATATTACTGATGATGTGTTATTATTGGGTTACTCTACCCGCACATTTTCAAAATAGTTAGCAGGCTGAAAGATCGAATCAAGATGCTTGCCTATATATTTGTATCTTGCCTATATAGTAATATTTGAAACGTCAAAATATAAAACCGCCACGTCTCGAGAAAATAATGTTTTGACGAGGTACAAACCTTATATACTTCGAACTGATATTAATAGACCTATGTAAGAGTGTTTACGTCCAATAGAATAACATGTCTATCGGTGTTCACCGTTGGACAAAGGCCGTTTTCTAAGTTGTGCCACGTGCAAGACACAATATTTTCTAGTACGTTACGACGTCCGACGAAAAGCTTGCGTACGCGCAAGCTGTTCATTAGTAATCGTAATCGGCGAATTATTTTGGGAAAATAATATTTTGACGAGATACCTTCAATAGATTTAGTTCGTATTGTTTTATCATTGATATTGTTTTATCATATTTATATTGTTTTATCATCTTTATTCGAGCTGTGATAATTATTATTGTATCTAGACCCATTTGGATAACTTGCCCTACCGGTATTTACCTATTGTTAGTTGAACAAAGGCCTTTTCTGTATTGTGCCACGTGTAGGTCACATTTCTCCAAGCTACGTGTTGATTATTTTGATAGTAATCAGCGAATATATCACTTATCATCAATTCTACATCTTCCATCCTCAGCCCAGCTTCCCGTTTCCGGATGCGAGGATCGTAGGTCACCCAGAAGGAGTGATGTCTTCCATGACGCCGATGATGCATGGTCTCGGAGGCAACGAGTTGTTGAACTTGCTGACACAACAGGAACCCAAAGTTGCTGATGCAGGTATGTACCTATATTATCTACTAGCTGCCGCCCGCGTGAAATTAGTTCCACAAATGCATCCATACTAATATAATAAATACGAAAGTACCTAACTCTGTTTGTCAAAAGTATTTTATCTATCATCCCAAGGGAACGCATAAAAACCTACCTAAAAAACAAACGCTTCTGATGTATAATTATATTACTGAAAGTTTCATTTTTTTTTGCGTTAAAGGGCACACATTCCATAGTAATATAATGCCCTTTACACTGTTTTTTTTCTGTTTTGTACGTGCTGTAACAGTATATCCTTCAATTCACCTTGTGGCTTTTGGCAAAGGCCTCCACTGATTTCTGTCACGACTAACGAGCCACTTTCCTCCAGTTCGGGCAGGCTGTTTGTTTTAGTTATGGGTGGCCAACCTTTTCTGCAGCTGGGCCAAATTTCGGAAAGATGATTTTGGACCGGTCCGCACTACCAAATTTTATAGTATAAAGGTTTAATTTTGTTACAAAATAACCTATTGTCTTACTTATTTCCAAGCACATTTGTTAGTTAGATAATTGATTGAAAAATGTATTAATGCGATATCCGACTTAGTTTGGTATAACTAATTGCATCAATGTTGATCTCGACTGATGTTCTATCCGCAAAAGAGTTTTCCAACTTCAGTAATCCATGTTATCATTTGCGAACCTTATGTGCTTCATCAGACTAAAAAGCTGTTCACATGATGTAAATGTTTCCAAATAATGAAATCATTGAAAGAGCATGTTTGTAAGCCGCAGGCTTTTTCTCCTTGTCAAAATAGTTTTATAGAAGTTTTCACAGCCAATTTGATGGAATTTCTCCTTTAGCCGTGCATCACATTGCATTTCGCAACATTCCATTTGCTGGTTGCTCTGAGAGTGTAGGCAAATAAGTGAAAATTTTTGGTTCCTAGCTGCGGTTCCCAAAGTCAGTTTCATTTGAAATACGGCAATAAGATCTAGCATAAAATAAATCAATTGATCTATCCCTTGTAGACGAGTATTAATTTTATTAAAAGTGGCTAGTTATATCGACCAGAAACGCAAAGTCGGAGACCCACTCTTTGTCTTGAAAGTCTGAACTACTATTTGTTTTGTTTTCAAAGAATTATTGTATTTCTTGCTTCAAATCAAAAATCTATCTTTTATCTTTTCAACAATTTGGCACGGGCCACCATATTCTGTATCCAGACTTGAGAAATTCTTGAAACTGACGGTGACCCTTTTGACTTAATAACGTGCCACGTGTCCGTGCTTTTCAATACTTATTATTTATTCCCAAACAAAAGTATGTACTCTGTACTGTGTTCACCACCCATTTGTAAATGTCTGTTATGCTTTGTTCCATGGCTCTTTGGCAGTATTGCAATGCATATTATCCATAATTTCACATTCATAATATTAGTAGGTTTGTCATTGTCATATATTACAACAAAAATCTGAATGGTTGGACAAAATCTGAATGGTTGACTACAGTTTGAGTTAATCGACACGAAAGTAGAAGAAGTAGGATTGTTTAAGTGCGTGACCGCTCCGCAGTTCTTAGTTGTTTAGTTACACTTTGCCAATGCCAAATTCGTAGCAGTAACTTAGTCTTGCTCAAAGTCCACCTGAACAGAGAGTGGACCTCATTTCAGTTCAGTAGCCTGTACCATATCCTTGCTTTCAGTAGCGAAGCATCAAACATGATACACCTTTGTTTTCCCCAGCTCCCTCTGTCGCCGATATGGAAGAGATGTTATCAAATATGCGTATAAACGGATCTGACGCGTTCAATGATGATGCCAGCATCAATAACTACTTCGCAGGTATTGTGTTGTTTACCGTTTACAAACTGATTGAAATGTTTAATATTCCGGAACAAGTCACCATAACATGTTTGATTGCAGGCTATGGCAGCCGTTCGGAATCTGGGTCTTCTAATATTTGGCCTGATAATACGAACCCACGAAACAACGAAATGATGGACTCATTCGACTTTCTCGTCAAAAGTATGTTTAATCTATGTATATAGTACTTTTTAGGGTTTCGTACCCAAAGGTTAAAAATGGCACACTATTACTAATTTTCACAGATGATGAATTCCTGTTACCGCTATAACAAAAAATACTAAAAACTGATAAAAATAAATATTTAAGTGGGTCTCGCATTCAACAAACGGGTTTTTTTGCGATAATGGTACGGAACCCTTCGTGCGCGAGTCCGACTCGCACATGGCCGGTTTTTATATGTTGCTAGCCAAATTGATGTATCTGTCACCCATTAAAAATGATGCCTATATAAGCTTTTTCCATGCCCTTTAACTGTAGTAGGACTTGGACGACCAAAAGTTCTTGAATCTTGTTACGAGAAATCTTTATTGATAGCCTAAAAAGACAAACAAACCAAACAAGAACAAAGTTTCAACTTGAGCCATAGATTTAAATGAGCAGATTTTGTTAATATTTCGGCTAACTATCTAAGAAAAGAGAACATTTCAGGTATAACATCGGCGAACAACTACGTGTCTATGTTGACTCGGGAGCAGCTATCCGTGCTGCGCTCCATACGCCCCAGTCTGCTGTATGACTTCTTGCAAGAGGTTGCTAAGGCTCGCAGCGATCGCCGCATGCGACGCGCTTTACCGAATGTGAGTTTTTGTCTACTAGCACTTTGCCAGCAAGGCAAGTCCGTCCTATATTCTCAAGGAAAAATCCCCATTCCTTGATTACAAATTGAATCATTGAGCAAAATTGATAGTGCACCTGCATAATTATGTCTTCCGTGCCGATGGCTACGAAAGACATAATTAAGGTTGTCCGCCAAGGCCACAATTCGTTCAGAATTATTGTTATGTACCTAATATTATATTTTTTATGCAGGAATGTGCGTTCTGCAAAAATAACGGAGAGAACGAGGAGTGCTATACTTCTCACGCGCTGAAGGACTGGCGTGGTCGGGTACTGTGCCCAGTTCTGCGTGCTTTCCGCTGTCCCAGGTGTGGCGCCACTGGCGACAGGGCCCACACCATTAAGTACTGCCCGGAAGGCTCTGAACATGGTAGGTAACATTGCTTCGGGATTTATTTATTTTGTGTTCCATCATTTATTGAAATTAATCCTAAAAAACCTACAGATGATTGGAAAATTACTTCAAATCAACAGCAACAGGCGGGCCTGTGTACTAACTTTTAACTGAACAACTCTATTATTTTTGCTATTGATACCAATAACTTGTGATTTTGCCGTTCTTTGTGCCATGCTGAATAAATTATTTCTTTCAGTATCATATTATTTACATTACTTGTATTTTTCCTAGCTTGACTAAGGTGTGATAATGGGCGCGCGGGTTGGCACAGTGGTTGAGCGATTGAATCAACCACTGCGCTGCGTGTCGTGGGTTCGATTCCCGTACGGCACAAATATTTGAATGACCTACAGATAGTTGTTCCGGCTCTGGGTGTTGTGTATGTGAGTTTATATGTTTGTAAACGCGCCTACGATACAGCCTAGTGTTTTTTTTAATGAAAATACAATCTTATATCGTATCCTACAGGTAATGGAGGTTTGGCATCTCGCCGCCGCGCACCTCCGTCGACTTCCCTGTTGTTCAACAACGGCGCCGGCGCATCGCGCTCGCAAGGCACGTCCGCTCCCTCGCCATCACCCGTCACTTCTCCGGGCAACCCATCTCTTTCATACTCGTCTCTGTGGACCAACTTCGGGTTGAATTAAATCAATAGGCGCGGCGAATGAAATCTTCTACCATTACTTTTTTGTTTGACGTTTGTTGAATATCATGATAACCGTTTTTTATCTGAAACCACCATTTGCGAATATGGTTTTCTGTTTTAAATATTACGACTAGGTATTTTAATACAGGAAGGCTATATTTTTTGTTGACTATGTTCGTTCATTTTTATACTTCGTTTAGTATAGGGAGGAATGTAAAAGAACATTAGTTCGAAGGATAAATTAGGTGACAAACTAAAGGATGCAGGCCATTCTTTGATGAGAACATCTCTAAAAGTGGTTTCAGAAAAATTTATATTTCTATTGTTTTTTTTTTTATTTCTTCAATTAATTTTTCATTGGTTTTAAAAATGTAATGCCTTTATGTTATCAAATTGCAAAAGTTGAATAAAATTAATAATAATATCTAATAACCATCACAATGTTTCTACATCACCAGCTACATTTTAATAGTTTCTTAATCATAATGAATATCTTGTAATACCATTTGATTCGTTCTTTATCAATTCGAATTATTTTATGTACAATGTCATAAGTACTTCGGTAATATAAACTTTCGCAAAATGTGTATAATCCAATGCGTACCAATGAAAAATGGTTCTTTCGTTTTTCTATGTATTTGATATAATATTATATCTGTTTTGAGCATTTCTGAGTATTTTTATTCTTATAATACTCTATTAATCACCTTACCTACAATCCTAGACACCAGATTACACCACAAAACATGATTTGTTTATGTCGTTCATTATCAATTCCTCGTTAAAATTTACAAATGAAAGAATAATTTGGACAAATCTTGTGTATACAACCGTCATAAACATAAGACTCAAGATGACAATATTTAAGGAAGCCTTGCTGTTGCAATGGGTTGCATTATACTAATGCTATGACTGGCTAGCAGCTAAAATCAATTGGCTTTCAATATAAATATAATAATACCAGCCTGATACAATACCATTTCTCGACCATAATGTTGTCATCTTTTGATCACGTCGCTAAACATGGTGGATATTCTGCTGACGCCTTTTCTTACCATCACTAAATTTACACTTCGTATGAAATTCGGCCTCCTAAGCATAAATCCAAAACTCTTCTGCTTCGCAATTTTGATGGTATGGTCATTGATCGACTAATATTGACTGGACGCCACTAGAGATATCCTCATCCGTCGATGAACAAGTTGAAGTCTTGACTTCTACCCTAGTTCATATATACGACACACATGTACCTACACGAGCCGTGAGAGTTAAGCATCTTCCAGCGCCATGATTGACCGACGACATTAAACTTTTACTTACTAAAAAGGCAGCTGCGAAGTTAAAATTAAGTTTAAAATTCGGCCCAATGACGTCAACAGAGAAAAATACGTCAGTTAGAAATCACTGCAGTAAGGTGTGTAGAATTGCAAACCGCCAATATATCCATAGTTCAGTTCAGAAGGGTGATCCAGCTAAGATCTGGCAATTTCTCAAATCATTAGATATCGGAAAAAAAGTCTCACAATACGATTCCTAAAGACTTGGATTTCAATTTACTTAATAGTAATTTTTCTACTTCGCCCGTATTGGATAGGGCCACTAAAGATACTACACTAATTAATCTTTCAAATCTTCCGGTACCTGATTACGAGTATCCCCTTTTTGTCATAAGTCAATTCACCGCTTATGATGTTATAAAGAGTATTGTATCGAATTCGTCTGTTATGTGGTATGTTACCAACGCTGTTAGTAGTGACTGTGTTAGCCTTAAAATGATCGTCCCCATCCTTGATGGCATTCTTCCTATTATCCTACACATCCTCAACTTCTGTTTCCGGTGGTGTCTTCCCTCAAGCCTGGAAAGATGCCTATGTTACCTCTACCCAAAAAATCTCATCCTGCATCTTTCTCTGACTATCGTCCCATTTCTTTTCTTGCTTTCCTTTCCAAAGTCCTTGAAAAGCTAGTCCACCATCAACTCAGCTCGTTCCTTTCCAAACACAAGCTGCTAAATCCCTTCCAATCTGGTTTTCGTCCAGGACACAGCACTACCTACCTCAGCACTTGTGCATATTACGGACGACATAAGGTCAGGCATGGAAACGGGCAAGTTAACTGTACTTGCTCTACTTGACTTCAGCAATGCTTTCAATACGGTTTACTTCGACATTTTGCTGGGCGTCCTGTGCTCTTTTAACATATCTCCTTCGGTAATTGACTGGTTTCATAGTTACCTGTTTGGCCGCCGGCAGCGTATTTGCATTGAGGAATCTTTCTTTTCTTGGTGTCACACCTCTGCCGGTGTGCCGCAGGGTGACGTTTTATCTCCTGTACTTTTCGCACTCTTTATTAATGCTATCATCACTCAACGGCTATCTTCTTTGTACCACCTTTATGCAGATGATCTCCAAATTCAAGCCCCTCTCGGCGACTTATCAGACGCTATTGGGACTATTAATACGGGCCTTGCTCGAATTGGTGACTGGAGCACTGAGTTTGGGCTGAAGATCAATCCGACGAAAACTCAAGTGGCTGCTGTGGGAAGTTCCCGAACGGTCTCTAAGATAGATTGGGCGACACTTCCCCAGGTTTCTTTCAACAATACCATTGTTCCTATAGCTCGCACTGTGAAGAACCTGGGGATTTATATCGACAGCACCCTTTCTTGGACCAAATGACTACAAGAGGTCAGTCGTCAAATGTTTGCGTCTGCGGGATCCCTGAGACGCCTTCGTAACTTTTTTCCCATCACCACTAAAAATGCGATAGCACGTACAATCTCTTCTTCTCCCTATCCTGGACTATGCTGATGCCAGCTATCTCGATCTCACCCAAGACCAATTGGACAAGCTTGAGCGACTTCAAAATCTCTGTATCAGGTTCATGTTTGGCTTACCTACGCAAGTATGACCATATTTCTCAATTTCGAACCAAGTTCAAATGGCTTCCTATTCGCCTTCGCCGGAATGTCCACATACTTTCTTTGCTATATAATGTGCTCTCTAGTCCTTTTTATCAGAAAGAACGCATACAGTTCCTCTGTGACACATTCACGGAAAAGGAAAACCTAAAATTAAGCATTCGTATGCATTCCACATACTTCTTCAAAAATCTTTTACGGTTCAAGCAGCTCGTTTGTGGAATGCATTACTTATTGAAGAAAGGCATGCGCATTAACTACATTTAAAAAAAATGGTGAATTACCATTTCCTTTCTCTGTAACTATTCTTCTTCTTTCTCTGATCTATATTTGATATTTATTAGTATATCATTTTATTTGTATGTATGTATTTTATGTAATATCTAAGTTATATTATTTTAAGATGAGAGTTTGTTTGTTTTTGTACACTGACAACCCTATGTCTATCTCCGCTCGTTCAGTCCATCCAAAGGTTGTCTGTAAGAGATTGCCCTGTGCGATAAGACCATCCATTGTACACTTATCTTTATAAATGTGTTGTTCTGTAATTATTTAAGTGGTTTATAATAAAGCATATAATAAATAAATATTAGCAAAATGTCCTATTAGCAGAATGACCTACTGTCAAAGTACAGTCATGCAAATAAAATAGATAATATCGATATTTCGTCATGGTTTATTTAACAATTTAATTTAAAAGTAAAATTGAAAAAAGAAGAAGAATTAAAGTAATATTGCATTTTATAGCGGTGCTGGTGTTACAAAGACTCCGGTCTGATGAAGAGGAAAACTTCAGGATCAATGGAACAGAAAACTGTACCTAATGTGGGCTCACCGGGGGAGGAGGCGACGCCAACAGGACAAGAGCCCAGCCTTGGTTGTGCAGCTCCGTTACGTCGTCGCGACATCGGTGCTGCGAATAACGACTAGCTTCCGGTCGTGGTCCAATTCATGGTCGAAACTGCCAACGCGTGGGGCTGACTGCGCTTACAGAGTAACTTCGACCGATAACGGCCACATAGGGTGGCGGGGTCCGCATCAGGTATTATGGATCAATACCTGGCCAGAAAGTGTGATAAATTGCGCAAGCATTGCAACGCCCAGCTCAAAGGTCCCGAGTCTGATAGACCCTTCCGCTCGCTCCAGTGCGGAAAAAATGCACAAGAATTTCACTTGGACCGACTAATTGTAACTTAAACTGGAATTCGCACTAAACGCAAAAAAACAACGCATTGATTTTACTTTTTTAACAGTCTCAAGAAAACGTTGAATAAAATTATTTATTTTAAAATCTTATATAATTGTATCGTATGACTGTACCATTCATTCCCATTCATTTGTTTGTAAGACCTTTTGCTACTAGGTCATTTTGAGAATACGGCGATCGCTCATATGTCGTTTTGCGATTAGGGCGTTTTGATATGTACGTTCTTTCGGTGTCTTTGGTACTTACCTCTTGTTTTTATTACTTTTCGACACTGATTTCCGAAACGAAAGTTATTTTGCACTTTTTGTTTTGCTTTTGAAGACGGCTTTTTTTTTTTGAGACTGTTTTTTTTGTGGTTCCTAGTCGATTAATAAATCTTTTGAGCAATTTCTATACTTACGGTACCTAAAGGATTGACGAAACCCATTCATAATAACTCAATTTAAACAATCGTGCTGTTTATCGCTATGAAGTTCGTTTGTATGCTCCATATCTGAAAAACTGCGGGACCGATTTTGATGAAACTTGCACTATTCCCTAAGTTGAGAGATACTCCATTCAACACAAAAAAAAAATTACTTACAATCCGATAAGTAGTTTCGGCGACATGCGTGGACTAACATAGGTATATACAAACACTTATGAAAAATTATAAATTAGAACCCACATAGAATAACATATGTGAATATTTTGCAGTTCAAACAATATTACATACATACGTATGTATGTAATATTGTTTGAACTAAACTAATTGATTACCTCCTTTTTTGAAGTCGGTAAAAATGGTGACGAAACATGATAAATAAAATTCGTTGTCCTGTCAAATATTTTATTCAAATACAACTATAATAATAGACGATACATTAACAGTGTAACAGAGTATTTTTAAGTGGTACAATTTATTTTCTATCAATAACTATCTTTTGCTTTGGGTCTGTCGCGCACTTAACCTCGCCGAACTATTAGAAAAAAACCAGCCCGATGGTATGAAAAAGCTATAGTATTAAAATCGAGCTTTAGATTTATACCATTTTTAGGGTTCCGTACCGAAAGGTTAAAAACGGGACCCTATTACTAAGACTCCGCGGTCTGTTGTCTGTCACTAGGCTGTATCTCATGAACCGTGATAGCTAGACAGTTGAAATTTTCACAGATGATGTCTGTGAAAATTCTGCCGCCGCTATTTTTCTGTTGCCGCTATAACAACAAATACTAAAAGCAGAATAAAATAAATATTTAAGTAGGGCTCCCATATAACCAACGTGATTTTTTTTGCGATAATGGTACGGAACCCTACGTGCGCGAGTCCGACTCACACTTGGCCGGTTATTTTTATAAAAATCTGAGCTGTATAGCGACTGATAAAGAGATTCTTAATTAAAATGTTCCTTATAATCTTGACAATCTAAGAAGTCCGTTGACGTTTCTCATTTTACATGCCGCGATAAATTTCTACGTAAGAAATTGAAAAAATCAAATTCATAATCCTAATTAATTACTATGTTACCCATACACTATAACAACGGGGGTCATTCGTAAGCATTAAGAATAATAAGTATTTTTATAGCTGTCATATGGCTTCTTAGATTGCCACGACTATTGAGAATGATTTTAGAACCTGCTAAACATGTACTAAACAATCTTGAGGTTTTTATAAAAAAGTTTATTTGAATTTAGAACCTGCTAATCAGTTGTAAACAGTGCAGACATTTTGTAAATAAGACCCTCATTTAAAACTGATGGACGTTAAGGCGTATATATTCACCAATGTTAACGCGGTACCGGCCGTGCGCCCGCTTGGTGCCAAGATATCAGTATTGGACCCCATTTTGGACAGTTTTGTTTGCAGAATATTTATTGATATCCTATGTAGGTTAGGGTTAAGAAGAAATTCTAACCATCAATATTTCTGTGTAAAAATATTTTTAAACATCCAAGGCCTTTTGGAGAAGTACCTATGCAAAAGAAACGAAAAAAACCTTGTTGTTAATTATTTTTTTAAACAAAAAAAAATTGTCACATCATCGATCACATCATCGCTTACCATCAAGTGAGATAATGGTCAAGCGCGAGCCTATACAATATAAATAAACATGTTTCACAACTGTACGTGAATATTTTTTTTTTCAAACCTTTTAACCTAGCCGTTATTAAGTATGCTAAGTATGCTTTAGAAAATAACCGTTATACGGCACAAAAGCGGAATTAGGGCCTTAAATGCGCGACAACCTCAGCTTTTTTTAATCGACCAAGTGCCTTCCTGATGGCACTTTCATTTGGTTACATTAGTCAGGATTCCGACACAGTTTTGTCGATTTTGAACACTTCAGAATCAAAACGATAGACAATAGTAACGCGTTAAGAAGAGTAAATTCGTTCCAATATCAAATTCGTACCACGAACATTTCGTATTCGTATTACATAGAGGGCACCATACCCATTGCACTGGTATCCGAAATATGATAAATGTATACTTAAATTCATAATTTGAGATAATCTAAAATCGATTTTAGCCTTGTGTGTTGTAAGTTTTAGGTGTCCATTTGCTTTTTGAACTTTGCTTTTTTCGGGCCTTTGAACTTTGTCTTGTTGTAATGTAATTTGTTCCAAAATTTAATAAATATCTCAAATTCTGAATTTAAAAACAGTTAACATATAGACAATATCGTAATACATAGACTTAAACTTCGAACAATTCTTAATAGGAGTAATATCTAACAAGCATTAACATTATAATAGGTATAGGATTAAAAGTATACTGGTATATTCATCGAAATAGTAATACGGAAATAACGCATACAGCTATGTTTAGGGGAAGTATATTATGAATCGACTCTGGAAGTTATTACGTAAAAAAAAATATTTGAAATATGAACATGGTTGTAACAAACTAATACTCGTAGGGGGCCGTCCATTAATCACGTGATGTATTGTAGCATTTTAACCCCCCCCCCTCCTCCCTCCCCCTTGGTGAGCTTTAAGATTAACACCCCCGCCACCAAACAAAATCACGTTTATTTTTAGCACCTACAAAGAATCTTAAAATTTTTAGAACATTATCTTTTATTCCGCGGGATGCGAGACGCACGGGACCGACCAATTTGGCGGCGCTTGGGGGAGGCCGATGTCCACGTCTTTCGGCTGATATGATGATGATGATTATCTTTAAATACAGGTGTAAAGTATAATCTAATTTTATTCTGAAATTAAGGACCATGACATAAATGTCTAGACAGAAAGGTTGCATGTTGTTTTTGACTGGCATAAAAATAATACTACACGCGCAATAACACCACACGCCGCTTTTCGGTTTAGAAATCGCGCGTTTGACGAAAAAATTAATACACGTGATACCTAACTACACCCTCCCTACTTGTGATATTTCGTGATTTTTGCTAACCCATTTTAAGCCTCACGTGATTAATGGACGGTCCCTAGCTAACTATACTCTATTTGAAATAACATTAGAAATTTAAACAATCCCTTTTTATAGTCCGTTCAAATGATTTGAGTTCTATTTCTTGAACATTAAGATGGCATAAAATAGTATATTATGCAACTAGTTAATAAAGGACGGTTTTAAAGCGAGGGCCATAGATGAATCACGAACAAGTGAAGGATTCTAACAACTGAATCACGACCGCAGGGAGTGATTCATGATGATTGAATCACGAGCATAGCGAGTGATTCAAGTGTTAGAATCCTGAACGACGCGAGTGATTCATGGCCCTCGCTATAAATCCGTTTTATTCAAGAGTTGCATACTATATTTTATACCATGACTTCGAGAAAAAGAAGGATTTAAGCCAAAAGCACAAGGAATAATCATAAATAAATAAATGGTTTATTACCTTCAAAATTTACAGAAAATGAGAAAATGAGGACCTTAGGGCTTCACACTTTTTGTAAATTGAAGCTGAGCCTTTGAGTTTGAGTTACCTAAACAGCACCTATGTTTCAGGGGCCAGTGACCATCTCCGTTAAGTTATATAATTATAATTAATTAAACACCAATGCAATTAATATTAGAATTACAATGCAAATAAGTATTCACTAAACATCCTAGACCAAAAAGAAAATCATTATCAAAATCCTAAATATAAACAAACTCAAAATTAAATCGACGAAGGAGTTTGAAATTCGAATATTCTTTGTTTGCACAAGAAGTTTGTATCGAGTATTTTATGCGCAAGTAGGTTGTATTGCATTGAGATGGAGGTCAAATATATATTGGTGTGTTCTAAATTCAAACACCAAAACAGTGATTAAAAGTGCTTTTTATTCACTGTTTTCAGTGAATAAAATAAGGTTTTTAGAGGGGGAATGGTATAAAGCATATTTCTGTTACCAAAACCACAGAATAAATAATAGTTGCCCAAAACAACTGATTATACTACAGCTGCCATTTGTCAAATCACGAACGTAATAGAATTCAAAATTGGTTGAACGGGCTGTAAAAACTGATTGCTTAAATTTCTAATGTTGTTTCAAATGGAGTATACAACATTCCACAGATGAAATATGTAGCTAGTCAGAGTTATGATTCCTTCTTCACAATTTTAATACAATAGGTATATTTACATTGTAAGTATACAAAAAAAAATACTGCTAAAATTTATAAAAAAAAAGTTGTTTAATTGCAAAAGCAACGTTACAAAGGCAAGTTGAGAATATTGCAATAATTTGGCAAGTGATTATAAGGTATCATTAGGTACACTTAATTACATTTAAGTATAAAAATATTAAAAAAATAATAGTTAATAATAATAACTTTCGATGAGATTCATATTATCTGAGCCAAATTCTTAAAAAAAAAACAATTAAATGCCAACATTTTTGGAATGGCTGGTTAGTTTTCTCGAATATAGGAATGTTATTTATCGCACTTACAAATGCCATACAGTACATTAAAACCTGGGTAAATAGGCCAGAAATTTATATAAACCTCATAATTTTCAACTAACTATTAGTCTAACAATATAAAACCAATACTAAAATCTTTGGTTTACTAAAGAAAATCACACCACCGTTTGAATTATGGCCCTCAACGTATATGATGCTTTTGCGCAGTGGCGGGAAATTTTTTGATATTTGTCATAAGTTCTATGAGATACATTAAGGAAGCAAGAGTATAGAGACATCCCTGATTTCTGACTTAGGCATTTGACTCACCGCCGGCGACGAAACGATTAACTTTCGACAATTTCTCGCTGAAGAAACGACCAAAAGATACAAGTCCCGTGTCAATAAAAGAGACACATATATGAATAGTATATCACTAGGTGTTCACACTGCCGGCGAATACTCTCTCACCACAAGTTTGTCGCAGAGACAAGAGCTATCAAAGATAATACTCGTTCAGCGATACTGCTGGGCGATGCTCGCTTGGCGGCAGGACTCACGCCGAGAGATCAACCAACCATCGCATGCAGGACTGACAGCCCGAGCGAGAGGTGCGAGTAATAAACCGTCGCACAAAAACACTCGCTCATAGCGATGCAGTAAAACTATCGGAACGCTTCTCGCCAACTCGTTTTTAGTTTCTAGCTTTACTCGCTACTCGCTGATCGTCGCCGGTGGGTCAAGTGCCTTAAGAATTTAAAGTTTAGTATTGTCAAACTCTATTTTAGCTTGAAAATTTTGAAACGTTCGTTACACCAAATTCTGAATTCAAAAACCGGCCTTGGGAGACCTTATTGGCTAACAGAAATAACGACAGCCAATCGAATCATTTGACACAATTTTTTATTTTGCAAACAAATTTTGATTTGACGTTCAAAAGTATAGTACTCTCTCAGAGTATACTGGCACAGGGCACTGCATCTCGTGATACATATATCTGCATTGACAGCGTGTAACGAAAAGATCCGATCATACTTTCAAAACTGCTTTCTACTTTCTCCAAGGAAGTCATAGACAATACGAAAAAAATATGTTGGAATTTCCATACAAAGTTGTCGTCAGCTAATCAAAATTTGTTTGTTTCGGGGGCCATAAATCGATCTAGCTAGTTTTCATTTTTAGAAAAAGTCGTTTTCTCTATTTTCTCCCGAGCAGAGGTCGGTCGCCCATGTACTGTACATATAGGGTCCTGGCGCACTACGCGGCCACGACCACGACCAGTGGCCGCAACGGCCAGATTACCAAAAGCAACCATATGAACGTCGCGCAATTGGCCGCAAATGGTTTCTTTGGACCAGTGGCCGCAATTTGGTCGTTGCGGCCGCGTAGTGCGCGTGGTCCCTTACATGGGCAGAAGCAGTTTTTAAAATACGATCGCACAATTCCATTACAAACTGTATAATAAAGTAGTACATACTTAAAACGTTAACATTTAAAGCTTACATGTCACTCGCCACCCTATCTACGCTATGCATCAATAACATTAATTATTATTACAATAATATCGATTATTATGTACACTTCAGCTGAATGTTTTGTCAACAACAATGGAAGCAATCACTTCAAGCTTTGATTCGCATCTGAGTATGTAAACTATGTATCGTAGTACTTATATATTATATACATAGTGGTCCCGATTCTATTGTGCACGAACTGTGGCCCTATAGCGGTTACATACCACGCCCGTGTCCGTGATTCGAGTTCCGAGTTCAAAATGTTCAGAATTGACAGTTAAGACGGATTGAGTTCGGATGTATTGCGTAAGCTTCCCTACAAGAAGCCTACGCCTACTTCGGAACCGAAATTTCACGGACACGGAACGAATGTAGTGCGTAACCGCCCTAAGTGTGAGTTTTTTATTTACTCGATCGCGTTAACGTAAATGTTCTCTACGACAATATGCATACAAACCATACGGCGCTTATCCCAATTATAGCCTAGGTATTTTTATAATTTAATGTTTTAACGATTTTATTTTGTGTTTTTTAATGACCGTGTATGGATAATGATATCTGAAATAATCATTCTGTCCATCCTTTTCCAACTGTTGGGGTGGGCTTCCAGTCTAACCGGATTCAGCTGAGTACTAGTGTTTTACATGGAGCGACTGCCTATCTGACCTCCACAACCCAGTAACTGGGTAACACTATACCCTCTGACTAGACTGGTGTCAGATATAAGGCTTCTGACTACCCGTAACGAGTGTCAAAGAGACGGCCGGTACCAACGGCTTAGGGCCGATTTCAACAATGAAGCTAATCGCGATTAGTTCAACTAAACTCTGTTTATGCAAATAGAGCGTTCTGTTAGGTAGTTTCTCAGCGGTCTCAACCAATCAGAACGCTGTTTTTGTATAAACTGAGTTTAGTTGAACTAATCGAGATTAGTTTCATTGGTGAAGTCTTTCCGAACGTTTTCTTTTTTAACGTGCTTTCCGAGGCACGGAAGAAAATCGCTATGTAAAGATGGTCACCCATCCAAGGACCGACCTCGGGAAGGTTTGCTTAACCTTGAAGACCGGCCCGTGCGGCTGTTATATTATAATTAACTGACAGAAATTATCGACATAGTTTCAATCCAAATTGACGTTTACGTTAATGCGAACGAGCACGAATAAAAACTCGCGCTAAGCCCACTGAACTTTATATTATCTATTGCTATCTTTTTCTAGAAGCAGAAATGAGAAAGAGACGGACGAAAATGAAAGCTGTCGAATTGGCTTGGATTAGATTGATCTTGTTTAGCTGAAGTTAACATCTGTTGTGGTATTGACAGCTACAAGTGTTAACTGTCTCTTTCTAGCCTATTTGTTAAGTAAGATAGCAATAGTTTTGTTTCAGTCCATTTGTACAGAATCAGTATTCATGTTATCTCATTCAGACAACATGAACTGTTAGTCAAGATCGCTAAATGTTGTTCTGGATTATTTCAAATTCAACCTACAGTGTATAGTTATAAAGTTCACTATGTGTATTTGGCAGCAAAATGTTTATATTTTCGTATTTTTTAAAGCCTCGTATAAAAATTTAGCAGAGATCATTTTTGTCGACCCTTCGCCAGAGAAGCACATTATTTTATTTCAAAATTATTCATTTAATTAGTAATGCGTCTAAATATTTTACGCAGTTATTTCTTAAATTCCAATGGGCAGCAAAATTATAGGTAGACTTCCGAAAAAAGCGGCTTTGGAATCACTAACGCAGCGACACCGAAAAGGTCTCAAGCGCCGTGTAATACAAGTTGCTTACGCGTTCTAGTCAAAACACAGTTAATGTCGCTGCTATCGAATGGTGCCTCATCTATTTTCAATTTATCGCTGCGTTAGAGACGCCAGAACCGGTTTGCTCGGAAGTCGACCTTTAGTCGAAATTAAACTATCCGGGCTTTGAAACAAGATTTATTAGAAAAGAGCGACGCTAATATCACTATAATTTTCTCAATATCAATGTAAAAATACAGGAAATAACGGAAGTATATAAAAAAAAAGATTCGTAACACTTTTCGTCAACTTGAACAAGTCCTTACAGCCTTTTAGTGTACTTAGCACAAAATTACCTTTGCGTTATAAAATGGGCGATTTGTTACATCATCGTCACGTTACATTGGGAAGACAACAACCGCTCATTATAAGCAAACTGATTACTAATGACCAATATTCACCAAGTTATCTGTGAAAACGGAAGCCACAGCCGCAAAGAGTCGTTAGCTTACAACGAAAATCCGTTTTTTTTTTTTGCGATATTAATTGATAGGTGTAAAGCTAAATTTATATCAAGCACTCATCAAATGATTTTATTTAAATATCTAGACCGATATTCCGCAAAATGAAAGCCAAGCACAATTCTCATATGCAAAAAGGCACTGCTATAAAAAAGCGGTAACTGTCTACTAAATTCAACCCTCAATGTTTAAAGAGTTTCACCCACCTACCGTTTGGCATTTTTACTATCGATAGGATCGCGTTTGACCACTATCTCACCTGATGGTAAGCGATGATGTGGTCCACGGTGACGGTCTCTTTTTCTGTATAAACTTTTCGGTGTTGGTTGTCTTCCCATGTGTGACGTCATAGTTTACGGCCTGTGAGTGCTGGCGTGGCTGACCGTAGTCAAGTGTGGAGCAGTCGCTACCACAGCCATCGACGCCGACCGCCCGGCTCGCTGCGTCATTCACTCGGTTGTTCACCTGCGTAAATATAAAGTACAATTAGTAACCGCGTGTAATCTATGGTAATGTTCCAATTTATTAAAATGCGGGACAGGGTGGATCTGCCAATTTTGACGTGAATAGAGCTTTCCGTATTGTGCCGGACGTAAAGAATTTCACCATCACATGTCTTCCCGTGGGTGTCGTAAGAGGCGACTAAGGGACACTCCAGAGAATGGGCAGCAGCATTCTCTGTAAATCTATAACAAGCATACTGCGATCGCCAACACACCTGCCAAGCGTCGCGATTATGGCAAACCCCCCTCCATGAATGGCACAAAAAAAATGTGCCCGACAGCCTGCCTACCCTCGATTACGGTAGCGGTCGTGGTTACGGCATGGCAAGGGGTGCTAAGAATCTACGGACGAGATTCCGCGCACACTTTGGACCGACGAGAATTTCACCGAACTCGAACAGGAATTGAGAAGGTTACGGTGAATATTGAAGGGTTATCTGAAGTCCGAAGAGAGGGGAAGGACTCGATAATCCTCAAATCCGGTACATAATAAAGAGTATTCTATTATATTCTATTCTTGTTCTATTTCCGAGAGGGTGACCGGCAGTCCCAGGGTGGTGTCGGGTTGATCGTACACAAATCCCTTGTGAAAAACGTGGTGAACATCGAGAGTGTGTCGACCAGGGTGGCGTACCTTATACTTAGCTTACCTTACCTTATACGCGATTGATCGAAATAAAGGCTCCAAGGTGTTTTCAAGGGATCTGGCTACTGGGCAGAGCCAGCTCACGAAACTGAAGATCGACAATGGCAGGATCGAATCTGCTAAACCGGCGCTTCTGAGGGAGATCGAGACATCAATCAGCATGCCCGTTGCGAGTCTAGCAAACGACCCAAGAACTAGATTGACTCGCAACTATACCGAAGATATCCCGGACGTCAGCCTGTACGAGGTTAGGATGTGGTGGTAGTCTCCTTCAAGAAGGGCGACAGTGCCCGGCTGAAGAACTATAGGTCCATCTCACTTCTTAGCCATGTTTACAAGTTGTTTTCAAGAGTCATCACGAATCGTCTCGCGCGCAGGTTTGACGATTTCCAGCCTCCCGAACAGGCCGGATTCCGAAAAGGCTTTAGCACCGTAGACCACATACATATGCTGCGGCAGGTTATACTAATGATAAATGATAAATGATTTTATTTCTGTAAGTAGGTTTGTACAAACACTTTTACATGTCGATCATATTTTTAAAACTAGATGAAGTCGGCGTTTCCTATCTGACTACTCTGAGAAGAAAGGCCGAAACAAACTCAGAGGTCACAGTCTCTTTTAAGGTCCAGACAAAATCTTTGTTAGATCATGTGAAGACCATGTAGACTGAAGTCTGAAATGGTCTTTTTAGGAAAGAACCAGCCAGATTGAGTGGACCTGTCCAGTCAGTGCACGCATTTGTCAATAACCGTGCAGCTCAACTCAGAAATTAAGGAGCTCAACGATTCGACGAACAATACCAAAGAAAGGACATTCGGGTAGGCCGCATAAACTACTCAAACTGCCAGACCATGATTAAAACTAATTTGGATAAATTAAAATTAAAAACAAACAAAAATTGAATCCACATTGTCTTCACATTCACAACAATTAAAATAAACTAAAAAAAAATATATAATATTTTAAAAAGTAAATATTCTTGTCATTGCAAGAAAACAAAAGAACTGAAGACCGAAGAGTATAACCTGCCTCTCTGTTTAGCGTTTGTGGACTGCGAGAAAGACTTCGATTCGATCGAGACTTGGGCTGTACTGCAGTCTCTCCAACGGTACCATTGAGGTGTTGAAGTGTTTGTACAAAAACGCCACCATGTTAGTCCGTCTTTAGGATCAGACCTCGAAATCATTCCTTCTCCAGCGCGGCATGAGACAGGGAGAGGTCATTTCTCCAAAACTGTTCACTGCTGCGCTGGATAATGTCTTCAAGGTTCTGGACTGGAAGGGGCTCGGCATCAACGTTAATGGCGAATACATCACTCACCTTCGGTTTGCCGGAGACATAGTGGTCATGGCTGAGACCATGGAGAGCCTCAGTACAATGCTCGATGACCTCAATAGAGCTTCCGAAAGAGTGGGTCTTAAAATGAACATGGACAAAACCAAGATCATGGTGAATGCCCATGTAACACCCACTCCTATCAAGATCGGAGACTCTACACTCGAAGTTGTAGACGATTATGTCTACCTGGGACAAACGGTCCAGTTGGGTAGGTCTAATTTTGAGAAAGAGGTCAGTCGAATCCGACTCGGCTGGGCGGCGCCGCGGCGTTCGGGAAGTTGCGTGGTATCTTCTCGTCCAATTTACCGCAGTGTTTCAAGACAAAAGTCTATGACTAGTGTGTGTTGCCAGTGAGTAGTAGGTGATCCTATGGGACCGAGCCTTATCAGAAAGCTTAAAGTCACCCAAAAAGCAATAGAGAGGGCTATGCTCGGAGTTTCCTTGCGTGATCGCGTCAGAAATGATCCGAGTATATCCGCTGGAGAACCAAAGTTACCGACATAGCCCGAAGAATTGCCAAATTTAAGTGGCAGCGGGCAGGGCACATTGCTCGCAGAACGGATGGCCGATGGAGCCAAAAAGTTCTGAAATGGCGACCGCGGACCCGAAGACGATACGTTGGAAGGCCTCCCACTAGTTGGACCGATGACCTGGTTAAGGTTGCGGGAAGGCGCTGGATGCGAGACGCACGGGATCGGTCAATGTGGCGACGCCTGGGGGAGGTCTATGTCCAGCAGTGGGCGTCTTCCGGTTGAAATGATGATGATGAGCTTATGTTATTCTTTAAAACGATGAACACGAGTGCCTCGCAGAAAAGACTTTATACACAAAAGTTATATACTATTATTCTTGCGAGCAAGAACATGGACAGAAGCGTTCTTAATTCCTTGGCGGTTTAAACAATCGCTATTTGACAAAATCTGCATGCACTTCCCTGCCTTTGCCATAGCGTCCTGTACGTTAGCGTCTTGAAGTTGAAGGAAGTGGCAACACTGATGCCCTCTACCTGCTGGATGCTGTGAGCTTGTAACAGCTTGAATATGACCAATATACTAATAGGCTAGTTATTACCTTCGTTGTTGTTATGTTTGGCGCGCACGAGTCGCTCGGGATGCGAGTGCGCCAGCTGCGTGTAGTCGCGGAACACTTCGTTGTACGTGTCATCGTTTGAGGACATTTCGCTTTCGCGCATCTCCTCGTTCAACTTGGTCAGCCTTAATCTAGAGAGAAAATAAGATTAGGAGTAAGTGGTCATTTCAAGTGAACTGCTTCCTTTTTAGCGAATATTGTAAAATCTGAAAGTCACACAAAGTTAAACCACTGACTTGGTCCAGTTACAGATAATGTTACACTATTATCATAGTACTAGTGTTATGCGCTTATGCTCGATCTCATAGACAGAAAAGGTGCCAAAGTAACAAGCGTTTTGTGCATTACGTGGTCGTGATAGAGATCAATATGCTATGTACATTTTTAGACTGACGCGTCGCTTCGCTCCGACTCTGTCTCGAATGTGCCCTTATAGGTTACTAGCGGATGCCTCGTGATTTCACCCGCGTATTGCCCGTTCTCGTGGGAATACAGGGATAAAAGGTAGCCTTTGTCACCCGGGGATAGTGTAGCCAATGGTGAAATAATTTTTGAAATCGGTCCAGTAGTTTTTAAGTTTATTCGCTAAATACAAAAATACAAATCTTTCCTCTCTATAATATTAGTATAGGTTACTAGTTTCAATGGCAAATTTTATAGATAAAGTATTACTGTCACGAAGATTTAGAATTATTAGCGTAAGGAGTTGATTTTAATATTTTCAATGATCATTATTTAGTAAAATAATATTGATAACCACTTACAGAGTGACAATATCAGCGTTGGCGTTGTTGACGGCGATGTCAAGCGGGGTCTGGCCTTCCTTGTCAACTATGGACTGGTCGGCGCGGTACTTGAGTAGCAGGCACACCTGGGACAAATACATAATTTAAAATTTTAATCAATAATGAATTTGACTCGTTAGGGATCATCCCTAACGAGTCAAATCCAGGGTAAAAATAATAATAGTTCTAGTCCTTTAGTCCGTTCGTTAAGATTTTCTAAAAAAATTGACAAGTATTTCTTGCTTTATCAAATCAATAAATCAAAGATAAAGCGTATCGTTCAGGAGCGGGGCTTGTGAAAGTGTACTAAAATGTGACGTCACACGAATTTTTAACGTACGTATTTTCTGTTAACGTGACCAAAGAAATAATGCGCGTCCAATATTTTTTCATTCAACTACGTAGTAATGTTATCATTAATCACTACAAAACCGATCACAAAGGACTTATTTTTTGCTTAGAACCAAAACAGTGCAGAAATGTTTTACGAAATCTCATTTTTGCACGGTTTTTCATTAATGCACTGTTTTTTATTTTTATTTAGATATAAATTTACCGCAGAGTTTTAATGTTTCCTATTAAGTTTAATATAAAATGTATGCACTAGATCAAAAAGATACTGGCTGAAAATAAAAATCGGCTGAATAAAATCAATTTGATGAAAAAAAAAAACAAATGGCGCGCATTTTGTACCATTGTAAAACTTTGGTGCTTCATATTTAGCAAGAAAAGTTTAAAAAATATAGAAATAGACAGTGATAGCGATATAAATTTAGCTCCAGTTAGTATAAATACAGCTGCAAATTAAATTGTTGCCGCAAAAGTCACGGGCTTAATATTTTTAACTAACTTGAGTTTTTATTTTGAGAAATATCCGTATATTTTATCACAGGTAGATTGGTAGTTGAAAAAAAAGTAGATTACGCACCTCGCTAAAGTGAGTAATTAATGCACTCGTGTTAATTTAGTAGTACCAACATAGCTCTCATGCATTGATAACTCACTTTGCGCTTGATGTAACAATCAACTATTATTAATCTACCTGACAGACTAAAAATTAATTTTTATCACATCTATTCAAAAAGAGCTAGTTTTTCGTCGTAATCAGGGACTAAAATACAAAACCCTGTGGACTAAAAGTGATTTGAGTTTAGAATGTGGATATAGTTAGTAAATGTTCCAATCAGCAAAGAGATGCATGCGGTCCAAAAGCATTTCTAAAATCGATTACGACGAATGTATGAGGTGAATGACTAATGAGCGATTGTTATTCTATTTCGGAACGCACGGAAACATTGTATTGAACAAGTGACTGCCTGAAAGAACGCGCGCGAGCCAAATTGAGAAATAAATCGAAAACTGTAACGGACGGTACTAATATATTTATTACGATAGTCACCTTTAAAAAAAAAACAAATCAAAATCGGTTCATCCGTTTAGGAGCTATAATGCCACAAAATGATACACAAATACACACGTCAAACCTATAACAACCCCTCTTTATCCGACGGGGGTTAAAAATACTGGTACTCGGCTGCATTCGTTTAGAGCAAAAAAGGATAGTTGCCCCAGCGGTATAGTTACCCCGATTGTGATATTGATCTAGATTTGATTAGCTAGCCCTATTGATCGATTGAGGTTACCTGTCCAGTGTGCCCGGCTTCAGTGGCGAGGTGTAATGGTGTCTTCCCATTGTCATCCTGCATGTTTAACTTGCTTCCATTCAGGAGTAGGAATGAGCATGCCATCACGGAACCCTGTAATATCAAATGTTGTCTTAGCGCTGCGTATTAAGATAGGCGACACGTGTCTCATGTTGTGTTTTTATGATACACAATGTACTCACACTAAGCACAGCAGCATGCAGCGCAGTCCGATTGTCCCTCAGACACGCGCACACATCCGCGCCGGACGCTAGTGCGCCGCGCATCACGGCCACGTTGTGTGCCCGCGCAGCTAGCTGTAGCACCGCATCCGGGGATAGTCGGGACATGTCTTCTGCCGCTAGAAAATACATTATTTAGTACTAAAATCAGGGCAAAGGGGGTAAGATCAAGCGGGAAGCCAAGTAAATTGAAATTTCACATAGGTTGAAGCTATGTAACCAATAAAATAATATTAAAAAAAAATAATAATAATAAAAAAAATAAAAAATAATAATAATATAATAAAATACAAGACAAAGACAGAAAGAGCGCGCGGCGCGCCACGTGTAGGTACAAGCCACCCCTTGACCTCGATCCTGAACTTTAGGAAATCAGTTGACAGGTAGAGCTTTCGAGTTTTATTTACTTTGCTGTTTTTGTGGAAACAGAGAATTCATCATTTTTAATTAAGATTTTCTTTTGATTGTCGGCGTGAAAGACACCTGTATAACAAATAAAGCCATGCAACATACCTAGTTCATCGCTGTCCTCTCCCTCCGTAGAATCATGATCGGACGGCAAGCTGAGGTCGACGCCGCGGTCACTTGCCAACTCAGTACCGATCAGTAGCACAGGACTGCCATCCGATTTGCTTGAACTTTCTGATACTGGAACAAGATAAGGTTTAAGCAAAATTTCGAGGTTAATGACCTCACTTAACTGGCATACGGATTTAAAAGCAGAAAGAAAGTAGGACTTCGTTTAAAAAAACAAAAGAAAATTAAGAACTAATTGTACTGTAGTATTTTGATAATTGTGCATTCATCTTTATTTAGAGAGCTTTTAGGTTTACAAAGAGTGTATTTGATACCAACGCGAAGAGGACTTTTACAAATTTTTGAAAAATAAAACTTGATTAAAAAATCATAAATTTCCTTTTATCACAAAAAACAGCAATTTAAAAAAACTCGAAAGCGCTAACTATCAGATGATATTGTAAAGTTTACGATCGAGGTCAACACCGCCAGCTTGTACCTACACACGGCGAGCCGCGCGCGCTTTCGGTCTTTGTCGGCGAGGCGACATAAGATGATAATTTGAAAATATAATTGGATAACATAGAAATAACGATTTTGAACAGACAACTGTTAAAAATGCAGATTATTTTTCAAAAATTAGCAAAATGTTGGCCAAAATTGCAACACTAGGGGTCCAGAAACTATGGCACTCCTTTTCACGTCGGTGTATTCTTGGATATTTACCGCTGGTATTACTATTAGCATCACTTTTTTCGTCAACGATGGTTTCTGGCACCGAGGGCGCGGCTCGGACCCTGAAAAATAAAGTTAAATTAACATTCTTTCGTTCCTTCACTCACAGCAATCAAAAATAGACCTAAAAGTGTTGTAGCAAGGAATGTTACTGTACCTGCGCCTGGCTCTGCGCACGGACCAGCGTCGTCCGGCTCGAAGCGGACTGTCAGTGGTGGTGAGGGCGCCACTGCTGCCCACGAGGTCCTTCACCCACAGCAACGACACGTACTTAGACCGGATCCAAGTCTCGCGGACATTTCTGTTGAAGATACAACATTATGACAACAATCTTACATTTAATTCCATATTTTGTCTCTTATATTTAAAGGCAGAAATGTAATAATAATAATAATTTTTTTTTTTTTTTTACTTCCCTTAACATTGAGAAATACATATACTAGTATCCCTTTAGGCAAATGATTGTCTGTGTTAGGACACTTCGCTCTTCCGAAGTTTGTTTTTACATTAATTAGGTGGTACTCACAATTTTAAGAATACTTAATAAATGTAACTTTGAATGATGGATTGAGGACTGATGTGATAAGACAATGTTGTGGTTTAAAAGTAGAAGTGACAGTGAAAGTGACTAAAATTGTAAACTTTGAGGTTTTCGTAGAATATTTGAATTACTTGTAAATAAAATATCTAATTGAAATACTAATTTATACTTATTTGGCATTTGTTATTCAATTACTTCTTAAAAAATTAATTTGTAATTGGTATTTCAAATACCTGACGCTGTGGTATTTTGTAGTTAGTATTTTAAATACTCATGGCTTCTATTAATGGGTGCGTTCTGCAGAAAATAGCGCTCGATAGCTTTCGTAAGCAAAATGGCGACCGCGTACGTCAAATATTGTCAAGTATTCTTTTAATTGTCATTATCATTTCAAACGGTAATTTACACGAAACTTCTGTGTATTATTAAGTTTATTAGTACGATAGTCACTATGGACGATCGACTGTATTTTGCATTTCAAATAAAAATAGTTTGAATACTGTATTTTGTATTTTATATTTGAAATACAATAATTTAATATAATTATAATACAAACAAATATTTTTTATTTCGTATTTTAAATACATGCATACATATTTTGTTTTTAATTAAAGCAAAGCATGTATTTTGCCCAGTTCTGACTATGCCTAAGTTTGGGTATAATTGTTAGTTTTTTAGTTTACATAACTATTGAAAGATAAATAGTGCAGCATATTTATAACAAAACAGCGTCAATAACGCTTTTCTCTTAACGATTTTTATATTGATCTCATATTACAAAAATCTTACGTTTCACAGTCTGGGGTAGCCCTTGGGATAGTAGTTCCTTCAGCATTGGCTTCATAGATAAGATTCACTATTTTGTTGCCCAATTCAGCCATAACCTGAAACGATATAATAATTTTCTTATTTTTATTGTTTATGGGGTAATAATTACAGAAGCAACGGCCAAGA
Source organism: Orthosia gracilis (assembly GCA_947562075.1). Taxonomy (NCBI): domain Eukaryota; kingdom Metazoa; phylum Arthropoda; class Insecta; order Lepidoptera; family Noctuidae; genus Orthosia; species Orthosia gracilis. The sequence continues at coordinate 30,063,709 of OX387275.1, read as the reverse complement.
ATCCGTTTTTTTTAATCATATTGACGGACAATTAAATACCTTTATAATTTCTGGTTCCCAGTCATCCAAGGTAAGAGATCTTACTTTACTAACGTGAACGCCTAGCGAGCGATGTATGCCAGAACATTCTAAAACAGACATACACAAACATAATATTATTCCCTAAAAAAATGTAATACCTTTTTTTTTGTTTAAATTCAGAACATAGAACAGAATAGCATAAGAAACTTATCAAATGTGCCCGTTGCTAGGACACATGCCTTCTCATCGTGAGAGGACATAATCTAACAAGCGAGCCAAATGTGCATTGTTGGAAGTCACAAAAAATTAAAAGGTTTAAAAAGATCTGACAACCGGCGATTCCAATTTTATTTATATGTATAGTAGATTATCGGCGTAATTTTAAATATTTACTTCTTAGTTATAATACTTGAATCACTTTTGTGAAGCTTGTTTACAAATAACCCGAGGTCACACAGGACCCGAACGAATTAACTAGACACCTCGCTGGAACAGGACTCGTATCGCGCTAGGGCCTACTCAACTCGCACGGCTTATAAAATAAGAGATAACGCGACGTTTGCCGAGTGTGTCGTTTGCCGTCCGAGTTTACAGTTTGATTCAAAATTAATAGCGGCTCGAAAGACTTCGTGAGTGTCGCTACGCACTAGCAATTTCATGTGACAGCGGGGGTGAGGGGTGTATACATCATTAAGTTTGATTGAACCAACGATCCATAAGTAAATAGGAGTCGCGCATGTGCGCATGACTGGAGCATATTTTTCCTTGGAGACTGACTGACGGCTTTACTAATAGAGTTCGATTCAAACTTAATGGTAGCTCGGAACACTCCGCGAGTCGCTGCGCAGTTTTGCAGAAGCAATTTCAGTGACAACGGGGGTTAGGAGTGAGGTACTGCCCAGTGAGTAACGAATTTTACAGCCGCTATTAAGTTTTAATCGACGTCCCGTTCTACAAGAATTTCTAAGGTTTTGATTGATTTGGAATATTCGTGAAAATCGCTATACAATGCGACCACTTAGAATCTTGAAGTTACCGCGGTCTGAGCGGAGTCTGTCCCGATCATACCTATTGTTATTACTATGAATACGAAGTAAGCGTTCAAGGACCACTGGCTCGTTCCCGCTCCCGCTTCTCGCTCAGTCAAATTGCCATATTTATCGATGCCATTTAGTATCTAGTCAAACTACTAGATGGCACTAAAACTACAGTCTCGGGCTATTAATGAGTCACAGGTGCTGCCGCCTTTTAAAAATATGGAGAATGAAAAAATAGCCCGTTCAATATAAAAAAGTGACATTTCTTTGTATGGTATTGGGTATCTGTACTGTAGTATTATATTATCTGTGGTACTGCATACCTATACAGAGTGTGATGCCGAGATTGATGCTAGCCCAACGCGGGTTTGGGCTGCCACAGTCACAGCAGTAGTTGTTGCCGGGAATACTTAGTAGTTGCTCCCATATCCTGAAAATAGGATCAACATTAGACAGATACATTACCGAACATATATGTGACAGATCTGTAAGTCTTCTCTCAATTTACAAGTTATCTGGTGTGTTTTGTTGGCTAAAATAACACACCATAATTAGGAGGGGAGCTAGTAGCTAAATAATACCAGCCGCACGGGTCCATCTTCTAAGTTAAGCAACGCTTGCCGAGGTCGGTCTGTGGATGGCCGAACATTCATTACATACCGAAAACAGCTCGTACTTCGGAAAGCGCGTAACAGGTAGTCAGAAGTCTGAATTCCGATACCAGTCTTGCCTAGGCGTACCAGGCAGATTGAATCAGTCCATGTCTTAGTAGTACTGCCAAATGCCATCTACAGATACTCGACTACGATTACTTAAGGTTACACTAGTCGATCATTCTTCCATACAAACGTAGTCTAGCGATTACTCCACTGTTTGAGAGTGTACGTTCAAAATAAAAATGATATCAAGTTATTTCATCATTATCTAGTATGGAAACGAAAAAGTAAAAATATAAAATATTTGAAAGTTATGAGCGTCGAAAGTTCCATATTTCAACACTAATTTTAACGCATCTTTGGGCGGAAATAAATACCATAAGAAGAAGGAAAATTGCAAAACGGCCTCCGTACAGGGATAGATTAGTAATTCAACAATGCAAATATTTTTATTTTGAAAATATACATTTAGTCGTTTTTCAATGATAACATCCCAAAGGTCTGTTTATAAAATTTCGCGCGCTCGTTTTCGTCCTAAATCATCATCCATTTCGATACAAATTTGCAAAAGTGCTAATTCGTACGCGAACAAGCTTCTTACTGCTCATCACAGCATCTATCTCTTTCGCACGTGTTGTCGGATTAGATAGCCTGCATTTAAACCTCGTGCACAAAATAGTTCGTGCCGTCGACTAGGGGAACCTTAAACCTAATACACACTTTCGACTTGGTATAGTAAAGCAGTATCACAGTCAACAAACAAGAAAATACCTGATCTTCCTCATGCCCCTGACGTTCGCAACACTGTGCCTGTTCTCCGAGGGCCTGTCGTCAGGCACTAGTATCAGCTGTGTGTCAGGGTTCTCCCGACTCTGACCCTGCTGTATTGCGGAACGGATGCCGTTCTGCAGTGCGGTGATCCAACTGTTGAGCATCTCTTCAGAGTCCGCTTGGAGCATGTGACTCCTGGGAATAAAGATTGAATTAAGAATCTGATATAACAGCCAATGGCATACATGACAAAGAACAAATTCCACTGAGGGGTACGGGTTTAGCACTGCATCCGATCCGAATCCGCGAAATTTCGGTCCGAAGTAACCATAGTATTACTTGTAAGAGGTTTAAAGCACTAGACCCGAACTTCGTCCGACCGAATTAAGAACATTTTCAATTCGGATGAAACTCAGAACTCAAATCGGCAGGCTTATAAAGTATCTTTTGCAAGAGCAAAACGATAGCGATCGAACGCTTTATGTCATAAAAGTCGGTATTACCCGCAGTGTAGATATGGTAGGTCCTACACAATCGTTTGCTAATTACTCGCTGTTTGTCAAAAGCACTAATTTATTTAAAAAAAAAAAACGGCCAGCAACTCTAAAACTTCTGTATGGAAGAGCAGTTATTGCGCAAAAATCGCTATCGTTTTGCTCTTGAAAAAGATACGTAATAAGCCTGCCGGATTCGGAACGGATGCAAACGGATGCAATGCGAAACCGCTCTAATAATACAGAACGCTGAAGTTATTAAGGATGTTTTACACCAATCGATCGATAGCTGGTCTGGTATATCGTCGCCAAGTTGCCAGCTTGTCGGTTACATTTCGGGGAGTGTGCGATGGAATTGCATGATTTAATTTCGCCCATCAGCCCGTTCCATCATCGGACAACCAGACGCACGGTGATGCGTCATCGGTACTTGGTGGACATCCCACCTATACGCACAAAACGTTTTTGGGTATACTTTTATTATGCGTACAGCTAAGGAGTGGAATTCCCTGCCGGAGTCTGTGTTTCCCGATAGTTACAATCTAGGGGTCTTTAAGTCAAGAGTGAATAGGTTACTTCTAGGCAAGCGTGCTCCACCGTCGACCACATCATCGCTTACCATCAGGTGAGTTAGTGGTCAAGCGCGAGCCTATTGATAATAAAAAAAAAGACAAGAATAGATCAGTCAGCGTCGAGCGACAGTTTCTAGTAAATTATTTTTCTTTCTTTCTACTTACACCAAAAGGTATAACAATCGACCGACGCGACGTCGATCCATGTATCGTTCGACGACCGCTATCGATTGTCCACAGTGGTTGATACCACTCCTATCGGTATTGGCGAGGTAACACCCTATCTATGGTATCCAGATACCGAATGCCTTATAGAGCTATGTTGAATGATTCCTCATGCTAGCTATTCCCGTTTGAAAAACAATTGACTATCTGTACCCTGAAATTTCATCCGCCCGCGTTAATTCTTTCACCGCGTTCATTTTTGCTTGGCATTATTTCTGACTTTTTATTCTTTTTACTCAGCTACTAAGGGTATTATGACCCTTTATGTTCTATAACCTTCCTCAAAAATAAGGCTTGCTAGCTAAATTTAAATCCGGCAGGTAAATCCAATAGTACATTGTGTATTAAGGGCGGTAAGTAAGAAATTACGATCGAGGCTCTAGTAGAAGCCCGAAGTCGAAGACTGAGGGCTTTCTGAGTCGATAGTTCGTAATTCCTGTACCGCCCGTGAAACATACATTGTTTTTTTCATTTGCGAGTAAATAAATAAAATTATAGGGCAGAAAAAAGATTTTCATTAATTGTTTTTGCTGCATGGATAATAACTGGCGGTGTTGCATTTAAATCACACTCATCGGACGACGACGACGACATTTTTTATAACTTTTTTACTTGTCTTCAAATACAAAATGTAAATAATTATCAAATATAGTTTTAATACACAAGTCAGCACAACTATTATTACGAAATACGTGAACTTTTTTTTAAGCGGATGGCGGGCTTTTTGCCCACACCACAGATTTTACAAATGTTTCGTTCAGAAACGTTTAGGGCAAATACTTACGTAGGTATACAGCTATGACGGAGTGTAAAAAAAAAAAGTAATTTCGACGTTTTGATACAAAACTATTAAAATCGATTATAATCGATTTTAATAGTTGAGTATTTAAGTAACATGTAGCGAGAAAAGAAAAAGAATTAAATGTTTAGATAACATTTTAAGCGAATTTTTCAATTGCGCGTAAACTTGCATGACCTGTGTGCTGTGCTATAAATTAATAAAAATATACTTACCGGCCTTGGGTTTCATGACAAAAAGAAAGCTCGAGGGTTTTAAATGGGGCATTAAAGCCAACTTAACCTGTATGTTTAGATACTGTTTAAGTGCAAGTGTGATGAAATGATTATTACATTAGTATAGACATAAATTAACACTTACTTAGATGGTGACAATACTTCGAAGCAGTACCGCCTCTCGCCGTCAAGCACTGGCTTCACAGTACACAGCCTCAAGTCTTCCTCCATTACTGTGACGTTCAATTCACCAGTTCTCTTCCTAGATAAATTATAAGGCTGGTCAATAACCCCATAAATAACATTGACTTAGGAAAAGTTTTGAGCCAAAAAAAATATTGTCGTACCAGCAACACGAAGAAGAAGCGTTTCGGGCAATTGGCCAAAGAAGGCAAAACACTGCACCTTTGTCCAGCATTGGGACAAGATAGGTTAAAATTATTTTTTATTTACAGAAGTTTTATAAATTATTTCTATTTCTTACATTCTGAATAAAAAAAAAATCTAGAACTTACTGGAAATTAAAAGTTAGATTTTAATTTTATAGTTATTTCATACCGCTACTTATCATGTTTGCCGAGTTTGAGTAGCTAATATAATTTAACCCTGGGCAGAGTGTAATAAAAATGGGCACTCATATTTTATAAACTGCTTCTGCAGGAATTGAACAAATTAAAAAAAAAATGGACCTTCCATACAAAGTTATCATCAGCTCATCAAAATTAGTACGGGAGGGAGATTCACTATGGCTTCCTTCAAGAAAGTTTTTCATTACCATGGGCAGAAGCATTTTTAGAAATATGACTACCTACAAATTAACGAAACACTGTTCTTGGGCAATTTCAATCAAGACTAGAGAAATATTTCGCAGTACGATTTATTAGGTAACAGGAGGTTGATGCAACGAACTTCATAAAAGTTCGAAAGGTGTTATTAAAAATAACAACTAAGATCGACGGCTTCCGTAATTAATTTACTAGTAACACAGATACCTACACACATTTATATAATGATAATCATTAAAATAAATTATGAGACGGTAGTTATGTCACAGTACGCTAAAGCTACGCTTGGATCTAAGATGCATAGCACTAAAAGTTTAAGTGAAGACGAAATCAATCGACAAAATTTTTTGTTCAATCCTATCTAACGGATCTAATCGAAAAAATAAACAATTGATAAAGAAGTAGACCGATTAACAAGACGTGACGTCACTGACCTACATAACAAGCCCCCGATCGGCAGGGTTGGGCAGTTTTTGAATTACTTGTAATTTGTATTTCATTTACTTCCCTAAAATGTAATAAGTATTTCAAATACCTGACGCTGAGCTTTTTTGTAATTTGTATTTCAAATACTTATAGCTTCAAAATACATTTAGCTAACTATATATTTTTTCCATTAACGTCGGTCTTAGATTGTCTTTATTACACTTGAGATAATTTATCCTGATTGTATTTTGTATTGTATTGAATGTAAAATGGTTAAAAACAATATTTTGTATTTTAAATATACGACTTGAAAAATATTTTGTTTTTAAAATTGTAAAATAGCGATAAAAAAAAAAAAAAAAAAAAATTATTACAGTAAAGCATGTTATTGCACAGCCCTGCCGATCGGAAACCGCAATCGAGAATCTAGTACTCACCTATATACAAGACGATTGTCGTATAAATAGAACCATCTCCTATTCCAAGTCTTGAAGGCATTCGAAGTCCTTTTAAACAGATAGCCTTGCATACGAGGCATGTTCTTAAGGCAAGGCGTACTCAACAAGCCATCTTTGCAGTCTCCTTCAGCCTCCCTCGACTTACAACTCGGGAGTACCGTGTCTTTACTGTTCACAATCGTATGGCGGTTCTCCATCTCTTTGTCGAGTATTTTGGTGTCGTTACGCATAGCTGCGATCTGGAAATGTGATCATTAGTGGTGAATACTCGTATGATTGAATGTTTCTTGCAACATGACGTGCGGCTGTAACGCTTTGTGTATCACGGTCAATTGACGCTGTTATGTTGTCAATTTTAAGTACATCGTTAACGGTGAACAAAGTTGATTAGTGGAGTGTGGTGCAGTTATTATGATATTTAGTTGGGACGACTTGATTGATTCGTAAAATTTTGTGTACCTAGCTTTTGTTTTGATCGATGCTTCTGTGCCTAACCTTATCAAAACTGAAAGTGTACCTTAGAGTGCACTAATATAAAGCAAGCGAAAGAAACAACACCCCGGGTTTAAATAATAAAATAAGGACTTAGAAAACAGCTTCCTACATGCGTTTTAGTGCCGTAAAACGGTAACTTTCTAAAGCATACTCCTTAGTAAAGGCTAGGTTAAAAGGTTTGAAAAAAATATATACTTATTATTGTTTCATGTATATTATTTTTTAAACATGGTTTTTTCGTATAACAAATAGTTTTGTTTAAAAAAAATAATTAGCAACACGATATTTTTCGCAACTTTTGGATACTCCTCCAAAACGACTTGGATGTTTAAAAATATTTTTACACGGAAAAATTGATGGCTGGAATTTCTTCATAACTGACATAGCATAATTATGTAAATCAAATAATATTTTGCAAACAAAACTGTTCAAAAGGAGGTTCAAAATTGACATTCTAGCATCGAGCGGGCGCACGGCCAGTACTGCGTTTACATTGGGGCGTATATATCGCCTTAAATCGAGCCCAGCCTTGTAGAGCATTACGAACTCTATTTAGTACTTTTTTGCAGCAAATTTAACATAAACGAAAACCTATTTTCAAATTGAACCCTTTAAAGGACGGGGCGGTGCAAACAAAGTGGGTAGTAAACTGATCAGTCAGTTCAAGGCCGTTATCACATAGATTTTTATTAGAAAATTGAACTTTTGCGACCATTTACGACCCACGATAGAGCACCCTAAAAGTGAGATGTGTGTTATAAAGAATTAAGAAGTAACTTTACTTACATCTTCAGCGATAGTCTTGAGAAATGGCTCCAAGTCTTCTGAAAGATCGGCACCCTGGTGGTAGTAGGTGCAGCACGCTTGCAAGTACGACAGGAACTGAAACAGATAAACACGGTTTACATAATCTAGACAAGAAAGAGGTAAACTTTGTGAGATTGTAGGGGGTAATCTCTGGATCTACCGAACCGATTTAGATGAAATTTGGCATGGAGATAGTTTGAGACTCTGGGAAGGACATAAGATAGTTTGTATTCCCTTGGGATGATAAAACACTATTTACGCGGATGATGTCACGGGCGGAAGCTAGTAAGTTATAAGCCACTTGAAATATTCGCTCAGTATAATGAAAGTATGTTAGAATTTTAGATTACTTATCTATTGCCTATGATTAGAAAGTCGCCACGGATAGTTCTGAGGTACTTTTATCGCACCTTTAACAATCATACAAACATAATCACGTAATTTTCTCACAAGGGTAGGCAGAAACTACAGAAAGCCACATGCTACAGCCCTTACATATTCTTTTTGCTTGTTTCATGTCATGGTGGCCCAGTGGCTAAGACCTCGCCTCTCGTGCTTGAGGTTGAGGGTTCGAATCCGGACAAATACCAATGTTACTTTTTCAATTCATATGTACTTTCGAAGTTAATCTTGGACATCGCTGACAACCAAAAACTCCATCGCTCAAACCTGGTCTTACAGTGAGTTATTATTATGTCGTTTATTCATTACATTTCTTATTTACTATATTGTTAAATATTTTTATAAAACAATTAAAAAAAAACATTTAAAAATATAAAAAATAGAGGCTCACCGGTAATGGGAACAGGGTTCAAGCTACTGGCGGTCAGGGCTCCAGAGAGAGGAACCTCCTAACAATACAAGCCGTGTCCAGCAATACTGCTTTCTGGATCAGGCCCTTGACCCAGCCGCCTAAAGAGAGCCTCCTAAGGTGTTGGTCGAGGCTCGTGGCTATTAAGCCATTGGCCGACACGACTATCGGTACAATGATCGCTGTGTCCACATCCCACATGTCGACAACCTCGCGAGCCAAGTCAAGATACTTGATTTGCTTATCTTTCTCGGCTTTCACGAGGTTCCCGTCATGCGGGACGGGAACCTTATAGTGAGTTTATTATTATGATTGTGCTTCATTGATGTAATTGCTGCAAGGCGTTCCAGTGCGAGGATAAACAAATAAAAAATCTAGTCATACACGCAAGCCGGTTATGAGCACAGCGCACTTGGCCTTTCTGCGGAACATCACTAATAAGATACGTGAATGTCTAGGGCGTCCATTATACGTCTATACGGCGTGACACTTAGAAACCATACGACCTCAGGAAGTCAGGATAGTGACCTTTCATAGACGTCATTAGTGACTAACTGTATAGTTAGATTGTTATTTTTTGGCCTATGGAGGATATTTTCTGGGTTGAAAAATGATAATTCTATTTAATCCTACAGTGAGTTTATCAAATAATATTGGACACGTATTTTTTGCTTTATCAAATCGTTAAAAAATTATTAAGTTAAAGCGCATCAAAGTTCAGGAGTCCCCACTCCTCTACTTTGATGCGATACTGACATAGTGACGTCACTTTGTCAGTATTAAGTGTTCAAACGTTTAGTTTGAACACTCTTTTTTTTTCTTTTCACTTTACGTGTGAAAAGAAAAAAAACGGCTCAGTGCGAGTCAGACTCGCGCACGAAGGGTTCCGTACCATTATCGCAAAACACGGTAAAAAAACATGTTTGTTGTATGGGAGCCCACTTAAATATTAATTTTATTCTGTTTTTAGTATTTGTTGTTATAGCGGCAACTGAAATACATCATCTGTGAAATTTTCAACTATCTGGCTATAAAGGTCCATGAAATAGAGCCTGGTGACAGACAGACGGACAGACGGACAGTGGAGTTTTAGTAATAGGGTCCCGGTTTTACCCCCCTAAAGATACGTGTTCAGTATTTTTAACCGACTTCGCAAAAAGAAGGAGGTTATCAATTCGATTGTATTTTTTTTTTTATGTTTGTTACCTCAGAACTTTTTATTGGGCGATACGATTTTGATGATTCTTTATTCATTTGAAAGCGGGTGCTTGTCATGTGGTCCCATTTAATTTTCATCAAGATCTGATGAAGAACTTCGGAGATACATCAGAACTCTTCAATAAATGACGGCAAATTACTTTGGATAGATCCAATCGCATGTCTGTTTATTGTTTACACCATTTCATAACATAACATCACACTGATACGCTCTTAAGGGGTACGCAGATGTGAACAATTCCCCCCTGGTATACTCTCATTGCACCAGTTTCGTTTAAGTTTTATGTTATTGGGTTAATCTATTCTGGCTTCACTTTGGGCACTATACGCGTAGGTACCTAGCCTATAGAACTGGTCCATTATGTACCACAACTAAAAAGTGAAAAATAAAAAACTTTGTTACAAAAATTACAACCGACTTCCAAACAAAAACACTACAAAGTAAAAAAATAACTTCAATTTCGGAAGTCGGTGTCAAAAAACGAAGAAACGAAAACAGAAACACCGACTTCCGAAACTGAAGTTATTTTTTTACTTTGTAGTGTTTTTGTTTGGAAGTCGGTTGTAATTTTTGTAAAAAAGTTTTTTATTTATTAATTTGCTTGACGGACAAAAGTAATTTTCAGTTAACATTTCCTATTGGGCAAATTGCAAACTTGCGTTAATTTAAGTGCGGTCTCTATTTACTTGGCGAACCACATTATTATCGTTATCAGCAAAAATTGGGTTTAGATTGCGAACTAAACTGCGTTTATCTTGCAATGTAACCCTTTATCAATTATGTGAATGAGAAATAAACTCAGCGCAAACAGTTTTACTTAGATTTATTACTTAAATATAGGTGTGTTTTTCATAAAAGTCTGACCTTGGCGGAATTTAATTATGAAAGAGCTATTAGTAACGTAATAACAGACATTTTCGCACGCTCGCTCTAGTAGAACATCAATGTAGTATAATGTTCGATTATATTCGCTCTATTTCAGTACTAGCGTAGACCACACCTGTACGGCAAGGTGTGGTCTACGCTAGTACTGTAACCTAAATATAATTGTACTTTGGAATTTCTCCGTAGCACCCCGGAGACTGGAATTGTGCACGGTTGATAACAATAGGCTCGCGTATAAAAATAACTGGCGGAATTTGGGTGTACCTACAGAGACGTGATGTTATGTATGTATACAGGATGAGTTTTTAAAGTGAGCGTGGATGGCCAAATCCGAAACTATGAGGAATAGCGAAAAACACTCAAAGGAGTCACGAGGCTGATTTTAATAAAAATTAAAACTACATCATTGGATTTTTGCTAAATCTATATTCTAGCCAGGAATCGAACCCGTTTATTAAGAAAAAAAACACATGCTGTATTATTACACCGTTCGATAGTGTCGCTAATAAGGATGAAATTCTGTCAAGTAATGACAGATGGATTCGGCAACTTCGTCGACATTGTAATTTGTAACCGTTTAGAATATTCTTAAAGGATTTTTTCATGACATCAATTGCATGATACGAGTCTTCGTAGAATTCCTACAAAAAAATAGTAGGTATTTTGTTAATAATGAAGTCTTTCCTCAAGTTTGCCGTATGACATTACTGCCCAGAATTGTATTCTTTTTAGCGACACTATCGAATGGTGTAATAATACAGAATGTATTTTTTTTGAAAATCAGCGGTTTCGATTACTGGCTAGCAACATTGATTTTTCAAAAATCCAATGATCCAGTTTTAGTTTTCATCAAATTGGCCAAGTGACTCCTTTGAGTGTTTTTCGCTATTCCTCAGTTTCAGATTTGGCCATCCACGCCCATTAAAAAACACGCCCATTAAAAAACTCACCCTTTATAATTAGGTTCAAAGCGACCGCCATTATTGCCGACTGTACTATATCGACATTGTGTGAAAGAGTTCGTATAACTGGTATTACATTAAAAGCTGTAGAAAGTTATATTTAGTGTGGTGAGTCGTGACCTGTTGCTTTAGTTTTTATTTATACAACACTTCGGTGAAAGTCACCATTGAAACGTTATGAAATTGGCTAGTGGGCTTTCTTCTCGTTGTTCTGCACTTCGATAAGACCATATTTACCCGAATGACCCAGAAGGAGGGTAAAATTTTAACAATATTTTTTATAACAATGAATTTCACGTCGACATTGCATGCGGATTCTAGGCTTGTCTGGATATAAAATCTAGAAAAGTGCATTGGCATTTTGAAGATTTCTTAGAAATAATAATCTAGTTAGGTGCTAGATTTCTCATCTAGATACTGTTGTGTTACCTCAGCAAACAAAATTGAACCCATACTATGCCAGTATTATATTATCTGTGCCCATACTTAATAGCAGACAAGTTCTACCGTGTTATCAAACTTAAGTGGCAGTGGGCAGGGCACATTGCTCGCAGAACGGATGGTCGATGGGTCCGAAAAGTTCTGGAGTGGCGACCGCGTAACGGAAGACGTAGCGTTGCGCGTTGGAAGGCCTCCCATCAGGTTAAGCGATGACCTGGTCAAGGCTGTGGAAATCCGGTGGATGCCAAACGCACAGGACCGATCAATGAGGCGACGCTTGGGGAAGGCCTATGTCTAGCAGTGGACGTCTTTCAGCTGCGATGATAATGATGAACCAAACATAACTGTATAAAGTATAATTGTATTGCATTAAGCAAGTCCAACAAATTAAATACAGAGATACTGAGTCACGATATGCCGTCGATATAACTTTCGGGTGTGCGTCCGTTGCATGTTTGACTGATATTACCATCGTTATATCATATTGTTGTTATGGCATTGAAATATACCGGTACCATTGGAGAATACGTACTGTTCGTTTTGTAATAGACGAGCTGCTTTAGCTATGCATATTAGAAAGTAACTAGAAGTCTTGTAGATGAGCCGAAGCATCCTTGCAGCTATCAAATTCTTATTCTTTTTGACTATTTATAACCTCAAACGGCCAGGTCGGCCCAGGAAGAGGTGGCAAGACGAGAGAGTGAGTTCGGCAGGGCAAAGGCAACAACTCCATGAAAGAATATGACACATTTCCTTTAAATGTTTTCAGTATTGCCTAAATGATTTAGAAAGGGTACGTGCTTCACCCTATGAGTTGAATTCACATCATATCCTTTCCATGACCTATATTTCGAGTGTATTACGCAATACGAAAGCATAGCGTATTGCAAGGGCTGGTTTAAAGTTGTTGTAGAAAAAAGATACATCGAAGAATTTAGGGAAGGCGTTTGTCTAGCAGTGGGACAGTGTAGACTAAATAACAAAAAAATCTTTTTGTAACCAAATGTGGCCACCACATGACCTTTGGAAGTTGCTCTAAGCCTTTGGTTCAAAATATAAACGTCAATATCAATACTCGGATACAGTCATAGATATAATAAACAAGTATTGTATATTTCTATGGATACAGTAGTGTTACACCAACAGATAATGGTCTACGTGGTTCGCAGATAACTAGTTGAACAGTATAGAGCAATGCAAAGGCCATTTTGTATAATAAGATTATACTAAAAATAAATACAATAAGTATGTTATAAAACAACTAAATGACGTCAAACAAATGAACTCCAAGCCATCCTCTCCCCCGAAGGTACGTAACGTGGACTCATACAGGCAGGTCATACTAGATTCCCGGATAAAAAGAACATTGTTTGAAATTTATTGAATTAAAGAAATATTGTTATTATTTATGTATAAAATAATAATGAGCAGCAAATGTTTTCGACTAATTTGATCAAATCAAATGCTTTATCAAACCTACACCTTTGAAGACGTAATGAACGCAACTGGATTTGCAATTAACGTGGCCACCAACTGGGCCCAAAGTATTTAAAGAGTTTTCTATAGGGCTCGTTCACACAGAACATCCGTATTTCCTGGACCGTTTTGACGGATCCATCCATAGATATAATAATTCTATGGATCCATCTCTACTGGAGCTAATGTTTACACCGCATTTACAGTACTGTTTTACGGGTTCCGTAGCTACTGGGGGTAATGTTCACATCAACCAATTTTCTACAAGGATGTACGTCAGACAAAACGGATCTGTAAAACGGACTGCTGTATATTTTGTCGGATCGGTATTTTTTTACTGGATTCGGAATACTGTCAAGTGTGTGAACTCGCTCATACAAATACATACGTGAGCGCCGAATAAAAACGTATGCGGTGAAACGGATTGCTGTATGTTTTTTCGGATCCATATTTTTTATTAATACGTAAAAAAACAGCGTCGCTACTGAGGAGAGTGAGGGACAGTCAAAACGTCATCCTGAAAACTGTAGCTGAGAGCTTCGGCTCTCCGATTATGCAGCAGTTTGTGCGGAGGTTGATTGTTACTAACACTAGGTAATAAGCTTTTGCTATGCTACTAACATTAGGTAATAAGTTTTTTATATGTCTCTAACACTAGGAAATAAGTTTTTATATGTTACTAACACCCTATGGATATTTGCGTCCGAAATAAAGTTATTCTATTCTATTTTTTACTGGATTCGGAATACTGTCATGTGTGTGAATTCGCTCATACATAAGTTTGTATGTTACGCTTTCACGCAAAAACTACTGAACCGATCATCATGAAACTTTGTACATATATTCTTGGACGTTTTAGAAGTAACATAGGATAATTTTTATTAAAAAAAAATGGCTTCACTGCGAGCGAAGCCGCGGGTAAAAGCTAGTATAATATAAATTCACCATGGCAACCTGTTATTATTGATTTCCTGCTAGCATTAAAACGTTTTTTTTTTTGCACGAGGTAGGTACACAAATAACAGACGTTTTATGTTTGCGTGTAAAACTTTTATAGGGTATGGTGTAGATAAATAAGGGTAACTTAACCCTAAAGCGTGAGGCGTTGACATTTACGCATGTGACGAGTGTAAATAATTTATTATTGGCAACCCCTAAAAAACTTACCTTGACCGAAATCAAGTCTCTTTGAAGCCAAAGGTTATTAGAGTATGCTTACTGGCATTAAGTCCGCCTATGTACCACCAGACCACTGAACTAACTTACTAAGTTTAAATAAATATATGGCTGTATAAAATAGAGTATTTATTTGGCTAGATTTAAGGGCCTACAACCGCTTTAGTGCCGTAAAACGGTAAGATTCTAAAGCATACTCCTTAGTAACGGCTAGGTTAAAAGGTTTGAAAATATAGATTTATTATTGTTTCTTGAACACTATTTTTTAAACACTGTTTTTTCGTATAACAAATAGTTTTGCTTTTAAAAAATAATTAGCAACACGATATTTTTCGCAACTTTTGGATACTCCTTCAAAACGACTTGGATGTTTAAAAATATTTTTACACAGAAAAATTGATGGCTGGAATTTCTTGATAACTGAAATAGCATATGTAAATCAAATACTATTTTGCAAACAAAACTGTTCAAAAGGAGGTTCAATATTGATATTTTGGCGCCGAGCGGGCGCACGGCCCGTACTGCGTTAACTATGGGGCGAATATATCGCCTTAAGTCCATAATTATTTTTTTAAGCAAAACTATTTGTTATACGAAAAAAACATGTTTAAAAAATAATGTACATGAAACAATAATAAATATATTTTTTTCAAAACTTTTAACCTAGCCGTTACTAAGGAGTATGCTTTAGAAAGTTACCGCTGTACGGCACTAAAGCGGATGTAGGCCCTTAATAGGGTAACCACAATTTACGTCAGTGGCACTAACTAAACACGATTTTTTTATAAAATGTTTTGACATCAAAACCTAACCTACACAATCAAGCATATTATTTATTTCTACTTCGATTGTTAGTTTCCTTTTCATAGTTTTCAAACGATTTACCGATGACTCACTCACTAAGCCAACTTAGTAAGTAACCTTCTTAGTACAGTGAGTCAAAATATGCTAATTTATCTATATCGTTCGTTTACACAGTTCTTGAAGATAAACGTATTATTTCAGTATCTGTTAACGCCCTATTTAAGAGCTTGCTTCTCATAAGCACGTAGGTCTGTACGGATACTTTTTTTGATAGGATCTAATTCAATTTGCTGCGCACTTTTGCCATAATCGGCTTATAAGGATTTTTGGTTTAGTGCGTACTAAGTTCGCGACTGTATTAAGTACGCTAAGAACCGCACGAAAGCAGATATTTTTTTTTAATTAGTGGCCTAGAAAAATAATTTGTCCTTGACATAATTTTTCACTAATCACATCCCTATTTGTGTCAATGTTATTATTGACACCAAGTAATTACTATCTATCACAATTATAAAATAACAAATTACCTGACAAGTCCCAAATCCACTTGACAACGCTGTCGATTCACTGATTTGTCACAGAACTAGTAGACTATGAACACTGTTATTTTAAAACAACAAAAACCACTTCCACCTTTAGCAACTCGATACATAACTGTCGTCTGAAGAAGCCATCGCCAGATTAGTCGTGCACTCGGTCAGGCTTGCAAACTAGAGGTGCGTTGCAAAACAGACTGTTGAAAATGATAGCTGTCAATAGTGCTAATGACTAACAACTTTAAAAGATACGCTATCTTTATCAAGGAAGTGAACTCGATAACTATTATTTATTTCTGAGAACAACCTAATTTGGACATTGTTTCAGGCAGGTATCACTGCCTATCCTGTTGTTTGATTTTATAATGACAATAAGGACTTGAGATTGCCTGCTGCATGAACATTATTTTAATTAAAATTCGCAACACGTCATTAAATAAAACAAACATAGTGTTACCACCGGCAGTGTAACTTCATAAAACAACAATGCGAAAAAGGGTTGCATAACAAAGTAAATTTCGACGTCGCAATTACATTTTCTAAAACACGACCTTATACAATAGCGTCGCGTTATGTGATGTAAACAAAACGTATGAGCACCGTATGAGTCACGTTTTTTTTTAAATTAATATGCGCGATAAACAACGCACGGGCACCGCAGTTAATGGCTCCACAGTTCCCACGAAGTGATCGCTTCAACACAAATACGTTGGTTATAACAATATTACCTTGAGGATGTAATAACGAGTAGATGTATGTTTTTATAATCTATCCATACGTTGCCAGAGCATTTCAAAAACAAAGTATTGTTTTCGCTAGACGCTTCACATCACTGGTTTATCCTTGATCTTATATTTAATGCAGGCAATATTTACATCGGCAAGTAATAGCAAATCTTGTTAAGACACGAGCATTGGCTATTAGCTTTTATTCAAAACGAGTTAGAAACCTATAAACGGATTATAACCGAGTCTCGGTCTAGGTGAAATCTGGGACGGTCTGGGCGACGTATCATAAATAATTCCACATTCTTGTTTAGCAAGCGACCCCTAGCTTGTCTCAATTATGGCACAATAACCCGAAGCGCTCAGCCGTTGACTGACGAAAGGAAGGTCAAGAGAGTTCGTGGGTTCAGATCTTACCCCTACGGCTTATTCCAGTCTCAATTCTAGTAGATTTATTCCAGAATTCTGAATCTTGAATGGCCTTTTCTGCTTAGGTGCTGACTTTGTTGGATATGTGCATTTTAGCTGACCGATTGGCGTCCAAGGACTGGAAGGTGAGATGTCCAGACGACATTGGTGCTATTGATGCTATCGCGGGCTGACACAGAAGCAAACGACTGGCACAAAAAAGAAAGCCCCAGCAGTAGGCGAATTAGGATTATAGTTGGTGATGGTGATGAAGCCTTTTTGTAATCTGTATGAAGATGCTTCAAAATACTTCAAATTAGTATGAATATATGCATGGGATTTGGATAGAGAAATAGAGATTGAAATAAATAGTCTAACAAAATACCTGATACCGTTAGAAACAAAATCCAGTCACAACAACTTGAACACTAGACTAGAATCGCGGCAACAAGTGACAGTGAAAGTAGGTGCACCTAAAATGTCGTGTTATGCGGACATACTCAGGACAGCGCATCGGGCCGGTCGACCGTGACGATGTAGCTGAATTAGGCATTGGGGGCAGCTGCTATGAATAGCCGCGCAAAACTCGCTACTTACGGTTATTAATCTATTGTCCCAGAGTGGAGCGTGATCATTGTCTTCCTATTGTTGGCCGACACTGACCAGTATGGTAAATTACATTGTTTGTTATGCTGCTTTATGATTTTATCTGCAGGGTCAAATTAAAGTAGCTAGCGAATTGCCGCAGACGCGATGAGTGTTGATAAAACAAGAATAGTCCCAGCGGGCGTTGACCCCATCAGCTGTAGTTGCGGAGCTGAAAATTTTATTTAAGCGTGTATATTGCAGTAACGGCCCTTGGGGAAAGATGTGCAGTGGATGCATTTCCCACTCCTTTAAAATACGGATCTTGAAGACAAGACAGTATAAGACATTTTATAGTATTTAGTTACGTTACGTAACTTAAGGGCCTACATCCGCTTTAGTGCCATAAAACGGTAACTTTCTAAAGCATACTCCTTAGTAACGGATAGGTTAAAAGGTTTGAAAAAAATATATATTTATTATTGTTTCATGTGCATTATTTTTTAAACATGCTTTTTTCGTATAACAAATAGTTTTGCTTTAAAAAAAATATTAGCAACAAGATATTTTTCGTAACTTTCAGATACTCCTCCAAAACGACTTGGATGTTTAAAAGTATTTTTACACAGCACAATTGATGGCTGGAATTTCTTTATAACTGAATTACCATATGTAAATCAAATAATATTTTGCAAACAAAACTGTTTAAAAGGAGGTTCAATATTGATATTTTGGCTCCGAGCGGGCGTACGGCCAGTACTGCGTTAACATAGGGGCGTATATATCGCCTTAACTAGTCATAGCATGACACTGCCAAAAACAGCAAACAAATCAGTCGGTAAAATTTTTTGCTGCTGTTAAAAATTTTACACAACGAGGATCTACTTTTTACTCAAGTAACGTTTAAATTTATTATTTAAGAATGAGGAAAACATGCACTCGTGACACGGAGTCATGGACATTGGGCATGATTGAAGCGATGTCTATGCTTATTTTATTCAATTTTACTGCAATCTACCAACACTGCTCCATGTAGGTATGCAACTGAACCGGAACCAGCATGCTTGGCGCTGCGTTGTACTATAAATATTATTAAAATTACTTTTTAGAAAATACATTTGCTTGCTAAATCCGTCAGCTAAATTTATTTAAAACAAAAAGTATACTGGCTGTGTGTTTCGGATGCGCCTGCGACCTTGCAGTAGCGGTGTCGCAAACTGTTTTCGTATTGTTTTACTAACATAGTTTGTAAGAAATTGTTATTAACACCCAGGAGTCTTGTTACTTGAAATAAAAAATAAAAACAGCCTTGTAATTATATTCTTCGGGAGATTTAAAGTATTTCGCCGAACTGCATCATTGAAAACACTTTTATGATTTGACAGACCAAATTGAATAAGCTGTCTGAAACGGGGATGGCCTCCCATGTTAGTATTGTTTATCTCAATCAGGGTTTAGGGCAAAAGTTTATATCACCAGCTCATTGAAGGATAGCTTCTTCTTCCGGAAGGATCTTCCGAGCAGACGTCGAGTGTCTGGTGAGCAACTACCCGATGAATAGTTGTGGTCGAGCTGTTGTATTTATGTTCAAATCGCGCCAGTTAGGGTTCGTGTGACGTCAGTTCTATTTACCAGACTGCCGAAGGAGGGTAATGTATTTATGTATGTATGTTTGTCCCTATGTAGCGCTTTAGTGACCAAACGGGTTGGCCAATTTTGATGATTCTTACGTCAATCGATTTTTCTTAACCTTGCGAGTGTTACTGGCTACATTAAAATTGAAATATAGAAAAATGGCGGATTTTAGGCGCCATATTGTGGGGGCCGAATTCTTTTTTTACATCCAAACTCATCGTGTGGGGTATCAAAATACTTAAAGGTTTTTAAGAGGTGAATTCAAAAATATATACCATCAATCATGATTACATACATATACATAATTCGAAAAAAAAAAAAACGAAAAAGTTATAAATAAAAAAAACCCGACTGAACTCAACAAGAAGAAAATCATGCTGTGCAGACGAAGGATACATATTCGCGAGTTGACTGACCAAAACCAGATGTATCTTCCGACTGCACAGCATGATTTTCTTCTTGTTGACGTATTTTTAGTTCGCTTCTTAAGCAAACGGGTTTTAACTTCTTTTTTGATAGCTCGTTTGTGGCGGTATAGAAGCCGATAGAGGTTATTCCCTGCTTTCACCGCTTCCTAGATAGTGCCAATAACCACTAGTAAATCAATAAAACTATACTTTTTTACGACGACGGCTAAGCTTATAAATGCAATAATATCTTTTATCACGAACGTTCTAAATTTAATATTCGTTTTCTTGTTCATCGCAAAGCGTAGAGATTATGAAGTCAATAAAATTATGTTCTGTCACGATTTACTTATGTATGAATACAGATAACATAAACATTATGAACTGGGCAAGAACTTGATGTAAAAATAAATTAATAAAACAATGACCGCGTGCCAGAGCAGTTCCCTCGTAAAATGCGGTGTTTTGTTACACTGATAACATTTAATTTTCGTGATTTATCACGTTTTGTTGCAGGCTCAAAACAGCTGCACCGGACGATCTCCAAAGTTAGGCAACGCTTGCCGCAGAGAAATGTCCGTGGGTGGGTGAGCACCGATTACAGAAGGAGCCTAAGATGCAGCTTGTTAAACCGTAGGTCCCGGTTATCATTTGTAGACAGACGTTACGAGTAGTCAGAAGTTCGGGCTTCCGTCCGAAGTCTGGCAAACAGTATTTTTCATTTTTTACTCAGTTACTGGGTTCTGGAGGTCATAAAGACCGTTGTTTCAAGTACTGATATCAATCTGCACCCGGATAGACTGAAAGCCGGGGCGGCTTAACAATATGGTCGGGAAAAGGCTAGGCAGATTCATCACGTATTAAAATATTTATAATTTAACATATTCTCAATTTTATATTTACAGATGACATATTCAGATCTGGTGGCACGGCCCCATCCATCCTTTTCTCGAAGCCATTCAGGGCATTTTCGAACCCTCTGTAACTTATTTGTGGATCCTTTTAAACCTAAGTAGAGCAAAAGCTATCGAATAATAAAGAAGAAAATATAAAAGAACACAGTTCGAGCTACCAATAAACTGATGGTATAAGGATAGGGGCACATTGCCGTCTAAAAGCGGAACACACATGTCCGATGCGAAACACATTGCGTTGCGCTTGCGACCCTCGCGGACATTCCAAGAATTTTTGATTTAATTCTACAATTATGGAAGTCTGCAATTATTACGTTGATAAATAACTACTACGTAGTTTGCACCAACATACTACGATATAAACAATTATATAAGAATCAGTGTCTGTTTTTTACAGAGATCATACTTGTTGAAACTCACTACTTTGCTTCCCTAGCTCAACTCACTACTCTATTACCGTTATTCATTATCATTACGAAGATATATTTATGATTTATCTTCAGTGGTTACATAAACCAAGCTTACTGTAATACATGAAAAAAGGTTGAAGTTGTGGGAGTTGCAATTCACAGTTCAAACTGGAAGTGTACAATTCTGAGAAACTTAATAAAGTAGATCCTATTACTCCCTACCATGTTACGTAAATACGCTCGGTATACCCATAGAGGTATACTTATGCGCTGCCACAGATGATGCCATGGCAGCGTAGAATTAGATAAAATTTAGATGTAGGTAGGTACTACAATCCCACCACACTATTCCCAAACCACTGCAACTCCTGAAAGCCAGAATCAACAGTGGTGACCACCAGAAAAGCGCCGAGGCAATGAAGCTCGACGAATACCCGGAGAATGAATTTAACTGTCTTGGATCCCGCAACGAAATATAATCAGAAAAAAATAAAGGAGGAGTAGAAAAAAATACAAATTTCCACTTCCTTCTATATCAAGCAGGAGACAGAACAAACAAGGCCAATAGGCACAAAAGGTTTTTTACAACTGGGATAAGCCCAGTTGCCTAGCACCACGGATAAAAATTAGCATTAATATTAATTTAGGTACAGTCAAGGGTAAAAGTACAGTCGCAATCACCTAAAGCTAATACTTACGTAAAATTTTGACCTTCTTC
Organism: Orthosia gracilis; assembly: GCA_947562075.1. Lineage (NCBI taxonomy): Eukaryota > Metazoa > Arthropoda > Insecta > Lepidoptera > Noctuidae > Orthosia > Orthosia gracilis. The sequence goes on along the minus strand of OX387275.1, from coordinate 30,041,836 downwards.
TAAGGTCAATTTCTTGACTAAGTCACATGAACATACATCTACTTTCGGAGTCAGAGTATTTTAAAACATGACCTATATTTTGAAGCCTTTTATAATCATTAAGATCTATGAAATTTAAAAACGGGGTATTGGTGAAACAAATTTATTTAATGCACTTTTGACCCTTGACTATATCATCGAATTATAGAAAAAGAAGCTCGGTAAGGTACTCACCGTGGCCAGTATTTCGTGGCGCTTCCTCGCCTGCAGCATGGTGATCTTCTGTACATGGTCGAGCGCCGTGTGACGGAAGCACGATCTCGTTGCCAGCAAGAGATTCATAACCTCCTCTACTTCCACGCATTTGTGCCGAGACACCTAAGGAATTTTCAGGATTTTAGGTCGAAATTCGTTTTCCACATCACACCGGCTTGCGTTGTAATAGAATATAGAAAAATCTAAGAGAGATTTGAGATTTTTATCATTTCATCCGTACAGTCCAAAAAGTTGATAAAACTGCGGCGCATTAATATTTATTACTAGCTGTGCACACAGCTTCGCACCTATCCTACCCTAACTAACCTACCTACCCTACCTACTCTTTTCTTTTTCTGATTTTTTTCCTTAAGAACCTTATCCTAACAATAACAAACACAACAAAAAAAGAATTAGCGAAATCGTTAAAAAAGTAAAGCCAAGCCGTTCTCAAGTTATAGCGTGACCAGGAGAAATAGAATATTTTCAGCCTGAATTGTCCCACTACAGGGCAAAAGCCGATTTCTAAAGAACATTCAGTAAAAAAAAAGAAATCGCCGATTACACATTTTTTTTAAATGTCCCTATTAAAACAGGTAAATATTAAAGCTATTTTTATTGTTTGGGTGATACCTTGGCAACTGAATTAATTATGTGACGAAAATATTTTTACCGCTTATGTATTTATTTATTATTATCCTGTATGATCTTGTTTGATTAACATATTATGATTCCTTATTGTTGATTGCCTATACCCATTGAGTGCAATTTGAAACTTTGGTTCCCAGAAACATTTTTTTTTCTATTGCGTCTGCTAATTAGCACTCAAGGGAATAATAACAATTTTATTGATCAAGTTAGGAATAAACTCACCTGTGAATTTCTATTTAATGCAGTATCCAGATCATTTGAGATTTTTTCAAAGTGGTTTTTACTTTCTTTGACACCTTTGATATCCCTGAAACAAAACAAAAGCCTTGAATGTGTCAGATAAATGATTGCAAAACGTATTCATGGAGGAAGTGGGGTGGCGGCATTGCTATCAATCAGTTGAATGAGTCAGTTTTATAACAAGATAGGTACTATGTTGAAAGTAAAAAAAAGTCCTGGTCGTGTTTAATTATTATTTCCTTTATTCAACTTATTTCTTATTTAAATATTTTTATGAAAAATTCAAAAAAAAACTAACACATTTAAAAATATAAAAAATAGAGGCCCAACGGTACCGGGAACAGGGTCCAAGCTACCGGCGGTCAGGACTCCAGAGAGAGGAACCTCCTAACAATATGAACCGTGGCCAGCAATACTGCTTTCTGGATCAGGCCCTTAACCCAGCTGCCTAACGAGATCCTCCTAAGGTGTTGGTCGAGGCTCGTGGCTATTAAGCCATTGGCTAATACGACAATGATCGATGTGTCTACATCCCACATTTCGACAACCTCGCGAGCCAAGTCAAGATACTTGATTTGCTTATCTTTCTCGGCTTTCACGAGGTTCCCGTCATGCGGGACGGTAATGTCAACAATCATTACACGCCTCTCGATTCGGTCCACCACCACAAAATCAGGCTTATTGGCTACAATAGTCCTGTACCTTTATTGTACCACAAAACAAACATTTACAAATACAGTAGGACATCTTATGTACAAAGGCGAACCTTTTTTGGTATAATACTAAAATTAAATAATAAAGGATTAAATTAATTATTCAACATTTCCAATGTACTTTTGTGACGTGTACCTATGACGTGGCGGAAGCATAACCAATTTACCTGCAAACATTGACTTATATAGTAAAAGAGAGGATGGACCGCGCGTTTCTGACGCCATGATTTGGTCATACATACTAACTAAACCGAAGCGGTCGGCGAACTTCGTGAGACGGGTAAACCCGAAGAAGCTAGCATTCGGACGACAAGACACATTTTCCACAAATCTCTACTAGAATAATGCTTACTGACTAAAGAAACTCATCAAATATCTGCTAGAGAGAAAATGAACATTACTAAAATAATTTAACGACTATCATAAAATTTAATAGTATAACAGAGTAACTGGCATAAATCAATGAACTCAAACGTAAATATTTAGTATGTTTCTCAGCACAAAGCCATTAGAACTAAAAATAAATCTGTTTATTTTCCTTTAGCTGATTATTAATATTTCCAGTAACCAGGAAGAATTTGGGAGGTTTGTGTGATTGCTTGATTGTTGTTATTAAAACCTTGTTATTATTGAATAGTTTTGAATTAAATTAAGGAAGGATATGTCATTGATTAGCAAAAAGTGTTTCCCAAGTTCTATAAACTATAAAATATGATATTCTTTATTAGTACCTACACCACAAAAATTATTGATGGTTTTCCTGTACATATATATGTGCAGGACAAACGTATTTAAAAATCAAGTGTACAATGCGATCTTATCGAACAGGGCAATCTCTTACAGACAACCTTTATAGGTATATCATCATCATCATATAAGCCGAAAGTCGTCCACAGCTGGACGAAGGGCTATAGGTATATAAACATAAATAATAATAATCCGCCTAGCCTTTTCTCAACAATAGTGTGGTTGACTTTCAGTCTAGTCAGACACAGCTGAGTACCGAGTGGTCGTTATTATTTGGCCATTAGTTCTACCAAAGTTCTTTAAGGTTGCCCAAGTCGATCACTCTTCCGGACAAACCAATTTATCTCATCATTATCTATTCCCGTGCGGAAACAAAAAAGTAAAAAAAAATATATATTTGAAAGTTATGAGCGACGAAAGTTCCATATTTCAACACTAATTTTAACGCTCTTTGGGCGCAAATAAATACCATAAAAAGAAATGTAAAACAGTCACCATACGGGGATAGACTAGTAGTTCAACAATGCAAATAATAATTTTGAACAAATACATTTAGTAGTTTTTTCATGATATCCATACTCCCAAAGGTCTGTTTATAAAATTTCGCTCGGCCGTTTATGTCCTAAATCATCATCCATTTCGCTACAAATTTGAAAAAGTGTATATTCGTACGCAAACTAGCTTCTTACTGCTAATCACAGCATCTATCTCTTTCGCACATGTTGTCGGATGATTTAGCATGCATTTTAACCCCGCGCACAAAATAATTCGTGCCATCGACAAGGGCAACCTTAAACATAGTTTAAGTCAAAATTGAAAATTTTATAGCTCAGTATTGACTGTATTGAATACCTACTCTCACAACTGTGTTGTTTAAAAAACTTATAAAATCACGATCAATTTTGTGATAAGGCGCATAAAACAAGTACGTATTTCTTTGTTGTGCAGGCTGTTAGAGAACTATGTCAAACTAAGGGCCGATATCACCAATAAAACTAATCGCGATTAGTTCAACTAAACTCAGTTAATGCAAATACACAATTCTGATGGGTTGAGATCGCCGAGAAACTACCTATCAGAATGCTGTATTTGCATAAACTGAGTTTAGTTGAAGTAATCGCGATTAATTTCATTGGTGAAATCGGCTGCAATAAATAGCACTGAGGAATAAATTAAAAAAAAGCCGGCTTATTATTGTCCACTGTAGTTCAGGTACAGTGAGGCATAAGTATTCATGGCTTACGATTTTAAAAAGCTTAGCTTTTAAGTACAGGTTTTTTCACAATTTTCATTCTCTGAACATTTCAGTGATGTCCAAAATAAACAAATATACTTACACTTTAATAAAAGCAGTGAGATTCTTGAGCACAGTTCGAGAGACTTGGTCAAGTAGGATGGAGTGGAATTTGTTCATCTCTTGGAGAGAGTGGATCATTCTGTTCAGGGTGGCCATGACTGGAGGGTCCTCTGCAAAGCTCCCTGTTAGGTCCCATAGTGCATTTGTGAATGTGCTAAAAAAAAATAACAATAGAGCTTTCTTTTGTGGTGTTATATATTTCATTATCATCATCATCATGATAAGCCTTTTTATGTTCCCACTACTGGGACACAGGACTCCTCTCTGTGAGAGAGGGAATGGGCCTTAATCCACCATGCAGGCCCATTGCGGATTGATGGATATCACAAATCTTTGTATTTTTGGTTCTAGGACATGCCGGTTTCCTCACAATGTTTTCTTTCACCATTTTAGAGCAGTGGTGATGAAATAATTTACACAAAGTAAAGCATCTGCCTGGGTTCAAACCGATGACTTACCTATTTTTATATATTTACCTAAATAAATAATAATAACAGACTACTATAAGGTGCCCCTCTGCCTAAACTTTCCGGAAATACAAGCTTGATGTTATGTTTATATGTAAAATAACAAGTAAAATTCAAAAAACCCCAACACATTTTTATTTAATACTTTTTAAACTACATCATTTATCTTGTAGTATACAAGCTTCAATCGACAATCTATGGAACATGTAATTATGACACAATATCTTGCTAAAATACTCCGATTCAAACAATAAAATGCCCCTAACTTTTGAATGCCTGAATCGATTTTCATCAAACGTAGCTAAGAACACTCTTGATAAAGTCACCTTTCAAACAAAAAAAAAATCTGAATCAAAATTAGGAGCTATGATGCCACAGACAGACATAAAAAAACACAGATACACAGCAAAACACATCAAACTTGAAACAACCCTCTTGTTTCCTTCAGGGGTTGAATTAAAAATTCAGATTTTTGGTAAACAAGTCACATGAGAATGGCAGGTGCATAATGTTTTAATAAATAAAAATATGTTCCCCACAATTTTAATAAAATAATGATCCAAGTATTTTTTAATAACTAATAACATTCAGTAGTAGTACATTAATGCAATTAAATTCTTTAACATGGCTGAGTACCTATTTAGGAAAACCTTGTTGGTATGATAGTGATTTCAAAACAATAACAGATTATTTTGAAATATCTCATTGTTCTTTTAAGAACTTTATTTTTTTTTTTACTGCAAAGTTTAAAGCATATACAAATAAAATATATGACATGGTGACCTGTTAGTAAACTGCCTTTGATAAGAGAAAAGATTTGTAGTCAGATAATAATTGTTAGGGAGAACACTCTTTTTATCTTTTGGGTTTTTTTCATTTTAACAATTTTACTGATGACATAATAATAAATAGGATATACTAAAACACTGTCTTGATCTGATAAGAAAGAAGTGAACTCAAAACTCTATCCAATCAGTAGGTATTTTAACAATGAGTTTTTACTTCATGAAACTAGGACACATTGTTTTGAAGAACAATCATGTAAGCAGTATGACAACCAAGAATTTTAATGCTAACGATGTATTGATCTATGATTACGGAAGTACCACGTCGTGTGAATAAAACTATGCAAACAAAAAAAGAAAGGAGTACAATCCTCACCCTCTATGACTCATGTAGATTTTACCAGAGTCTATCATTACAGAGCATGCTTTTAGAACTTTATCAAGTTTTTGCTCCAATGAGTCGATACTGGCTTCCTCAGTTTCCAGCTGCTCCCTACAATAACAAACAGGATGGCTTAAACAACAATTATCACGCACAACACGTACAAAATTTCACTTTCTATGAATAACTTTCATTGATTACAATTTACACAATACCTAAACTTGGGTGAATCTCTGAGACACTCGTCGAAATCTATTAGTGGCTTCATATTTACTAAAACTTTGTATCACTGGAGGTTTACACAAATATTTTATTTCATTTCCACATAGAACACAAAAAAACTCGGTCCACTTCTTCAATTTGACATGACACTGACAAGTAGTGATGCGCTGTGTAATTTTGTCTTTTAGTTTTGTAATAGTTTGTTTTTCTAGTCGAGTAAATGACAGAACTGTATGTTTAATTTTTAGTAATAGTTGAAATCACAGTTGAGATTGTTATTTTCTCAACATGATCTCAAATTATTGACTTCTTTGCTGCAGTAAATCATTGTTATCATTTGGTATCTTTGAATATTGTTCAGTGAACCACACATCAGTGCAGCTGCATTACGACAATCACTTATAATTATTAGACAACGCTTTCGCGATTCTTCTTCGTTGTATTGAAATTAACTCAACCACATTGGTTGACAGAGATAGTGTTGAAGTGCATGATAAGAAACCCCTAGAGTGGCATCCATAATAAAACGCCCGCCCGTCCCACCAAAGGCTCTTTTCAGAGCCACTAGAACCTAGACTCCAAACGTTTTAATAATACTTTTACGTACTAATTACTGTTAGAAAATCGTACGCTTGTGGAGATGACAAGAGCACTAATGCACGCTCATGCTAAGATTCCAGAAGGTTTATGGGCTGAGATACCCAAAGCTTCTGTTTACATATTGAACAGAACGGAACCTACTCCTGTAGAAGGAAGGTTCCCCATGTGCTCGGCATGTGTACGGCAGAGAGCCTAGGATCAATCATCTGGTCATTGGATGCGATTGCTATATGCATGAAGTAAATAAGTAAGATAGCGAGAAAAGCTGAAAAAGGAATATTTAAAGAGGAATACTTACTGAAAGGAACTATCAATACAGGACTTGAGTACAAGAAGGGTGAAAAGCGTCTCGTCTGCTACAGCGCCGCCGACCACGGTGGCGACGATGCGACTGATTGCTCCACGAGTGTGATCGTATGTTTGTTTGCTGGCTCGGCAATATCCTGGCGCAGTTCAAAGCAATCCATGGTTTCGCTATCATCCACTGAAGTGGAGGTACTAGCAGCCAGTGAGGCATGTCGTGAGATTGTTTGGTTAAGGGGTTAAGGAGATTGTTCGAAGACCTAAAATCAAACCTTGATGTACCTATCTTGCGAATCGACAAATGAGTCTGCAATTAAATTGGCTTACAAACCTCCTTATGAGCAACACTGAAAAACTAAGCACATAAAGTTAAAACACTTGTATGTGAGACAATGTGTTTCGGAAAAGGACGTAACTATTGAGCAAGTACCGACAGCAGAACAACTTGCACATCAAACATCTTTACCAAGCCGATTTACAAACCAAGATTGGTGAAACTCGGTGAAGAGTTTGGATTGAAAAAGAAGGGGGAATGTTAGGAAGCACTTCCATACATCTTCCATATATGTGTTACGTTCCTATGGTTTTATGTTTGTTATCTTCTTTACTTGACATAAACACGTTTTAAAAGAATCATTTCGGTTTTTTTCCTTTATAATTACCAGTCACCACCTTTTCTAGGGAAATTTTATATTATTATTAAAATGTGAACGCAGAATCTACCGAACGGATTTTAATGAAACATTACAATAGAATCTAGAAGAATCTAGCATGTACATAAATATCAAAATTCTATTAGGTACACAGTACACTTAAGTTAGGGAAGTACTTATGACACACGGTTTCAACTGCGGGCATAGTTTTATTTTCTCTGTCACCGCGGGCGGCAGCAGCTAGTTTAAGCATAAATGATAAACTGAGTCAATTAAAGAAGGCATACTGGCAATAGCCATCTGTCGACGTGACTCCAATACGAAAAGCCACTAGTTATAATTCTTAAAAGTTTCAACTATTTTTAAGAATTATCAATTTAAAAATATATTTGTATAATCAAATACAAGGTTAAAGGCAATGAAGATCTATCACACACTCGGTCAAAGGTGAAAAAGACAAAATATATTTTTGAATTATCAAGGCCACAACTCACAAGGCTATTTCCCACTAGTATCGATACTATTTCTAAACATCCACTTCATTACAACTCTAACTCCATGTGAAGTTGACGACTCGCTCGCTTGACGTTTACAAATCAACAAAACAAATGTGACTGAAAATTAACACCGATCGGGCTTAACTTTCACCGTTATTTTTGATGTATTCGTTTATATTTTCCATTTTGAATTATATATTTTAATACAAATAAGTAGGATGTTATATAAATTGTGAGGTATTCCGGTACTTCCTGTCATTTACTAAAGAATTCTATGCAATAAACTGTTCGCAAGAAAGTTAGAAAAAGTATAAAAATGGCTATAAAACATAAACTTATGAAGGATGAACATTTAATAACTGTCCTTTTGTGCGCCCTTGCGATACCCCTATCGATGTCAATGTGGATTATCAACTTGGTGTATTCAAAATTCTTATCAAAGAACGAAGGATTTGACGGTAGGTAAACTATTTATTTAATTAAGTACCTTATCTTTGTCTGCGAACTTTGAACTGAATGCGCCTAGTGATTGATATAATCAGATCAGAAACGATTTCTTATAGAGAAAATAGGTTGATAGTTGCAAAACACAAGTATGAGTAATCTTCATGTAAATTAGTAATAGCGCAGACCATTACAAAGATGAATAATTTGATATTTCAGAACCGGTTGTGATATCTCCTGGAAGATGGCTAGCATCATGTCTAATACCACTGATCATAGCAGTACATGGATACAGGAAGAAAAGCATAACTTTAAATGGAGCGGCACTTGGCTGTGCGTTAGCTTTTGTTCTAACGCTGAGCAATTATTCCTTTCTTGTATGCCTGATCACATTCTTTATATCATCATCGAGAGCCACAAAAGTCAGGTCTCACATAAAAAGAAAAATTGAAGAGGATTTTAAAGAAGGTATGGTGTTACTTTTGTGTTTGCAAAGTTTGAAACGGCAAAAGGGGGTAAGAATTATTATTGCTTTCTTTTAAAAGATTTCTTCAGCATCACCTGAATCAGGTGCTTAACAATAGAAAATCAATTGATTCCTAATTACCACATACCACAGTCTAAACTACTTAAAAAATTGGAAAAGTTATAATTTGAAAAGTAAATAATAATTTTTATACCATTCCCCCTCTAAAAAGATTATTTTATTCACTGAAAACAGTGAATAAAAAGCACTTTTAATCACTGTTTTGGTGTTTGAATTTAGAACACACCAATACATATTCTACCTCCAACTCAATGCTACACAACCTCCTTGCGCATAAAATACTCGATGCAAACTTCTTGTGCAATGAATATTCGATTTTCAAACTCCTTTGTCGATTTAATTTTGAGTTTGTTTATATTTAGGATTTTAATAATGATGTTGATTTTGGTCTAGGATATTTAGTGAATACTTATTTAGATTGTAATTCTAATATTAATTGCATTGGTGCTTAATCAATTATAATTATGTAACGTAACGGAGGTCACTGGCGTCTGAAACACACTAGCTCAGCTTAAATTTACAAAAAATGTGGAACCCTGAGGTTTCTCATTTTTTCTAAAATTTCAAGGTAATTAACCATTTATTTATTTATTAATATCCCTTGTGCTTTTTGCTTAAATCTTTCTTTTTCTCGTAGTCATGGTATAAAATATAGTATGCAACTCTTGAATAAAACGGATTTATATCGAGGACCATGAATCACTCGCGTCGCTCAGGATTCTAACAGTTGAATCACTCGCTATGCTCGTGATTCAATCATCATGAATCACTCCCTACGGTCGTGATTCAGTTTTTAGAATCCTTCCCTTGTTCGTGATTCATCAATGGCCCTCGCTTTAAATCCGTCCTTTATTCACTAGTTGCATAATATACTATTATTATTTTAATTATTATTTATTTTGTGTTGATTGTGTTTTAGGTGGGCAAAGAAATTGGATCCAAGTTCTCTGCAATGGGGGCATGGCTGCTCAACTGGCCCTCTTGTATCTGTTAGATGTAGGAGCATCAGAGAGGCCCATAGACTTTGTTGGAGATTACAGAGCCTCCTGGCTTTCTATAGGAATTCTTGGTAAGAACCTCTTTATGATTATTATGTCAAGATTTGTCCTATGGTAGAGAAAATTAAAAAAAAATATTTGCATTAAAACCTTGTACATACATTTAAGATCTTATTTATGATTAGGATGCTTTGCCAGGGTCAAGCATATAAAAAAACATTTTGAGTGTATTTTAATTTTGTTCATATCATCACAGTGTTTTTTTGTGTTGTTTCTTTTTGCACCAAATGATTGTTTTGTTTAACTTATTTAATTATATTTTTCTTTTCAGGTGTTTTTGCTTGCTGCAATGGAGACACCTGGGCATCAGAACTAGGAACTGTTTTCTCAGACTCTGATCCATATCTAGTCACTACTTTTAAAAAGGTCCCAAAGGGAACAAACGGAGGGATCAGTGTAATAGGGACAGTGTTCAGTACAGTGGGAGGTCTTGCTATTGGAATATCACAATATTTAGCTATTTACTATTTTTCTGAAAAAAATCTTTGGGCTTATGCTCCTCCCCAGTGGCCTATCATGTTCTTTGGAGCTTTGGCAGGATTTCTTGGCAGTCTCATAGATTCTTTGATGGGGGCAACATTGCAATACTCAGGTAAAATAAAAATAAATATATGTTGGGATTACTTGGTGTTGTTTGGTAATACAATTTTGCTGTAATCTTTGTTTTGTTACAGGCTTGGACAAGGATGGAAAAATTGTCTCACACTCTAGTGTAACAGTCAAACATATCAGTGGATGGAATATTCTGGACAACCACAGTGTTAATCTCATATCAACAGTAATCATGGGTCTACTGATGCCTACACTGTGCAAGAGTTTATGGCCTTTGTTCTAATATTTCTTTTTTATAGCAGCATGCATGCAATGCAATGAGTTTTTGTTGGCCCTATGAGAAAATACAACAAGAACTATCTACGTCAAAAATCGTAGTTTAAATGGAAATTTTAAGTACTAGTTATACAAAATGTCAATTAATTTTATATAGTCGTTTTAGCTATGTGGAGCAGCTAGTTCTGCCTGTACTCGAAAATTTGTATAAAGTAGAAAGTATTTTAATGTGCTAGTAGGTTACTTGGTCGCAGTCATTTTATGTACTTACTGGCAATGAATGGGCAATAATTTAAAGTGTTTTTATTAAATGTTATTTGGTTTATAAATATTTTGGTATAAAACATTCTTTTATTTTTCCTGCTTGATTGGGATTTCTACCATTTCATGTATTTAATAATTATTTATTTTTATGGTTCATGGGCTAAGTCAACCACACTATGGGTCCCGGAAAATGTCCGGCGACACCGCGGCAGACCTAGGCAAAGATGGCGGGATGAACTTGATAGGCATCAAGTGCATCGACAGGATTGATCCACAATTGCCCTAAACCGGGAGGATTGTAAGGAAGAAACGGACGCCTTTGCCCTGCAGTGGCACAGAAACTGCAGTAGTCTGAAAATAAATAATAATAAATGTTTATTATTCACATTAAATTTCAAAATTTGCCTATGCACCTACTTAAATATTAATTAGGCCGCTATCCCACTGGCGTTTTATGAGCGTTGGCTTTCCTCCAACGTGACGCGACGTTGACGTCGAGAGACTATTAACATGCTTCTAAAATAAAATAATTTTTCAAAAATAAACGTAGCCTAGGTTACCTTATTACATAAGCTACCTGCCAATAAAAGTCCCGTCAAAATCGGTCCAGCCATTTCAGAGATTAGCTGGAACAAAAAATTGAAAATATTATTTTGGTGTATGTACCGTAACATTCATATACATGTAGAAAAAAAAATGTTAATTCAATATTACAAACAGACACTCCAATTTTATTTATATATATATAGATAAATAAATGTATGCTATACACTTACTACTATTCTAACGTTTTCAAAATAAAAGTTTCTATTGCTTTACAATTACCCAATTTATAGAATAGATGAATCCAAAATTCCAAACTTAGTATCCGAACATGAAAAATGTCAAATTTCAGCGTTCCGGGTTCAAATCCAAATGTTTTAGATTTTGATTCATTTGTAAAAATTGTCTGTTTTACGCATTGTTATTAATTTTTGATAAGTTTCGTTTTAAAAAGGTACTAAATTGAAGTTAAGAGTTTTATTTTTATTAAAGAAAGATATCAATCTTCACAAGAATTTGGAATATGCTTTCAAAAGCAACACAATTCGAAGACAGTGCTGATATAATACTTAAAGTTGTGCAGATAAGAAATTGGAACGCACTAGAAACTGAACCCACAACTGTCGCTGTCATGTGTCATGTTCTGTTACTGTCACTTCTGTCCTGTCTGTTTGTGTCAGTCGGTCAGGAAGCGAGCTGTTCTTTGTTTACGAACAAATTAAATAATTCTGTAACAAAAAAGTCTATCGTGACTCATAGCAACTCATACTGGGAGTGCAGTGGTACAGATTTTTAACGCCTGCTGGTTCTATTGTGTTTATTGATATCGAGTTCAATGACGAAGGTTCAATTTAATTAAAAATTTTAGTGCGGAATGGTGTTATTATTGTAATTTTAACATTAGAATGTCATCGTCAGCAGAAGAAAGTCCGATAATAAACTCGGATATAGAATACGATGTTACAAGCAGCCGTCGAAACTTGGTGGAGGCGGAACACGGTAAGTGGATGTTGTGATTTCGATGACCTGAGAACAATAGGTACTGGAGCTGACATGATAAAGGTCATTCAAAACAAACTTCGTTAAAATGTTAGACACGCGCAGATAGAAACGCATATTGACAAATATAATCCCTGAGTTTACTGGTCAACTATACATAGCCAGTCATTAGCTTTGTTTAGCAAGCTTGATTACATTATGAGATAATGAATAATTGCTATGGTAAGATATCAAAGTATCCGGTACTACTCGGAATAATATTTATTTGTTTTGAAACACATAACATACCTATCTAAGCTACACTATTTATCAGATATACTCTGAATTACCATAGTAATAACTGATCAAAAATCTTTTTAGTAGAAGAAACAACAGGATGGATCAAATGTCGGACTGTGCTTGGCATTATGGGCTTCTTGGGCTTTGCCAGTGTGTACGCAATGAGAGTAAACCTGTCTGTGGCTATTGTGGCTATGGTCAATTCAACAACGCCTACACCAACAAACTCTTCGACCGATGTTGATGTTTGTCCTGCGAGTCCCATCAGCAACAGTTCAGTACCACAGGTGAGGTTTTTGATCTATTTTAAATACTACCCATCCGGATTAGTATGTTCAAGGATTTTCCTACTATGTCCATCATCCTTCCTAACAAAATTATTATGTGAAAATTTGTTTTAATGTTTGTAAATCACATTCTTGACATGACTTGGCATGACTGTGCATTTGGAACAATAGACCATAGCTTGAACTAGGACATAAGATATTTTTCCTGCCTATCTCCATCACCGAAGTTACGGGCCCCGTCCAAAAGTATTCCGAAACATTGGAGTGAAAAAAACAAAAGTTGGGTTACATTTTCAGAAAAACACATCGGGAGTAGGTACAACTGTCAAATTGTTTTGTCATTCATTTCTTGTTCGGGCCCCAAACAAACCATCTGTGCTTAGGTGTTACGGAGTAAGTAACAACCATAATGAGGGCCGAAATTACGGAGTTCGTGCTTAGGGACTAAACCCCCTAATATGGAAAGTAATATACTCATTTTTAACTTTCATGCAGACAAAGCCACTGACAAAATCTAGTACCTAAAAGAAGTTTAAGGAATGTAAATTTTAAAAGTATTGTATTGCTGAGTCATTTATGAAATATAGATTAGAAGTTTATTGTTTACATGTATTAGTTTTACGACTTACCACAGAAAAAAAATAATTTCAAATAACATAATATTATTCACAACTTGTCATGCACCGAACTGGAAAGCAAAAATGTTATTGAAAACATCTGTTGAATGTTTTTAAAGTATCTTGGCCATGTATTGAAACAGATAGAAAAACATAAACACATCACAACAATTCACCAATTAGGCATGTTAAGAACCTAATGTGACACCTAAGTGTAATATAAAAAAAGAGCTTTTTGAATTTTGAATTCTATGCTCCGACCGAAGAGACTGAGAGTTGAATGTAACTGTACAATAATTTAAATGTCTTTCGAATAATTATAATGACTATTCTGATGGGTATATATTTTTGCATATAGGTAATTAATCGAAACTGATTTTATAGTAAGATGAAATAGTTGCTATTAGGAAATAATCTCTACGCATTCATCCAATTACAAAAGTACTTGATGGACAGAGCAACACTATTGCTAAGTGTCATTTAAGCTTTTTATATTATGGTTCCTAACGGTAAAGTCAACTTGGGCGAAGCCACGGAGAACAACTGGTTCCTAACTTATCATCATCTTCCTATCCTTCTGCCATGTTGCATGAGGTTCATTTTCTTCATTAATTTCCTTTAACTTTGATGCAACCATTCACTCTGCGAAATTGGTACATGTCAACTTCATAGAAGTAAAGCCTTCATTTTAAACAGTTTAAGTGACTCATGGATGCTATTAAAATTTAGATAAACGTTTTCTTTTGTTTCAGAGGCCTGGCGACTTCAACTGGAGTGTAGAACAACAAAGTATAGTTTTAGGCTCCTTTTTTTATGGATATGTATTAACACAGGTAAAGAAAAATCTAGAATCATATAAATTTATGTATTATGTGGAAATACCCAATATTCCAGCATCATTGACACAAACAAAATTATGATAACAATAATTATTTCCGATTATAAAGCAATGTATCTGATTTCTAACAATATTCACTAGATATTTTTATGTGTAACAAGTTTTACTGCCCGAAATACCATTATTTTTATTTTAGTCTCCTAAAATTAATTTAAATAACATCCTGACTTTCCTTGAAAATTTTTGTTATTTTTCAATTTTATTCTCACATTAGGTTATAATGACTCTTTTATTTTTAGATCCCAGGAGGAAGAATAGCAGAAATGTATGGAGGGAAACTTGTATATGGTTTAGGAATATTTTTTACTGCAGTATTCACACTTCTTAGTCCAATTGCGGCGTATACAGACATTAGATTCTTCGTTGCCGTGCGGGCACTGGCTGGTTTGGCGGAAGGCGTTACTTACCCAGCCATGCATGCTATGCTAGCCAGATGGATCCCACCACTAGAGAGATCAAAGTTTGCAGCTTATGTATATGCTGGTATGTTTACTCGGTATTTTTTATCATATTAAAATCTTCAATATGAAAGTATACTATATTTATGTAAATGTTGCTCTGTTTATGTATTAGTGCGTGTAAAGTTATCTACTCTATTTAGTAAAAATGTTATTAAAATATTAATTGCTAATTAGATATCAGACAGAAGCTGCGAGAGAAATTTTCTCATCTTTTGTTATTTGTCTTTTAATGCCTATATTTTTGTAATGGAATGGTCATTTTTAGGGTTCCGTACCCAAAGGGTAAAAACGGGACCCTACTATTAAGACTCCACTGTCAGTCTGTCTGTCTGTCACCTGGCTGTATCTCATGAACCGTGATCGCTAGACAGTTGGAATTTTCACAGATGATGTATTTCTGTTGCCGCTATAACAACAAACTAAAAACAGAATAGTATGAATATTTAATTGGGGCCCCATACAACAAACGCGATTATTTTGCCGTTTTTTGCGATAATCGTACAGAACCCTTCGTGCGCGAGTGCGACTCGCACTTGGCCGGTTTTATATTTGACAGCCTCTTAATCTTAAATGTAATCACATAATGAATTGAAGTTCTTTAGGCCTAAACAAATTTTGTCTTATTTGTTGATAATTAAATAATCAATAATATTATCTTTTATGCTTCAGGTTCAAACATAGGCACAGTGATCACCCTGCCTATCTCAGGATGGCTATGCACCCTTGAGTTTGGAGGAGGATGGCCTCTCTGCTTCTATATATTCGGCGGTATCGGCGTCATATGGTTCATATTCTGGCTGCTTTTGGTATATGACACGCCTCAGAAACACCCCAGGATTTGTCCCAAGGAGATTGAATATATTTCATGGAGTATTGGACCTCAGGTGAGAATTTTAGAATACTAATATGAGTAATGTTTGACTAATTTTTCAGTTTATTTTATTTAGAAGTAGCATATCTTCTGCTGCAGCCAGATTCAGATAAATTTTATGTGTACAATCGCGCTGAGCAGAGGTATTTCTAATGAAATTGAATAATGAACTTTATTTTCGATAGCATAAGGTGCTAAGTTATATGAACGTATATCAAAGGGCTCCTTGGAGCTCCAAAATCGAGCTCTCGTGTGATCGTTTGGTAGACCTGATACATCTTCAGAGCCTGCCTATATTTTTATGTATTAAAAACAAATATGTATATCTTTATTTAAAGAGGATTTAGTTATCATACAAACAAACATTTGAAATAAAACGAGTTCAAGGATAATTTATCATCAGTCTAGCTATAGTCCATCTGCGATAACATTACACGTTTAAATTAGCCCATTTGACAGCTATTTCAACCGATTTTGATTTCTATTGCGTTGGTAATACGACAAATGGTAGCTATAGTAAACAGTTGGTTTTGGTAACAGGTTTATTTATGCTTTTTATGTCATCCTTGTGTTTACGGGATAGAACTCAAAATCGGTTGAACGGACTGTAAAAAGATTTGGAAACATTTCTTATGTTGTTTCAAATGGAGTTTAGCTTAATAAAAAATCTGTATTTAGTGTTCAACGAAAAACCTTCAAAGGACGTTCTGGCCTGGCATTACAAAACGTGAATCATAAACCCTTTATTAATTCTTTTATTTTATAGTAAAGACAAATCAATTTGATGTAAGTAATAATTGGTCAATAAATATTGAATACAATACCTACGGGTTTAATACGTACAGTTTGTGCTCAGTTATCGTAATGTAGGACGATCGTGAGTCACAGTCGACCTCACAGATGTTTTGATGTGTTTCGCTTGTATTACAAGTACGATCATTTTATAATGTGCTGCGTGCAAAATACTGCATGTTTTCGGAACAATGACTGAATTCTCCGAAGTGAAAATGGGTAGATAGAGGTACTGTTACTGTACTATCAAAGTATCAATCCATGCTAATATTAAAAATGCGAAAGTAAATCTACTGAATAATTTCAGATGAATTCAAGTAAAGAGTTAGATTGAACCCTTTTTTAGGGTTCCGTACCCAAAGTGTAAAAACGGGACCCTATTACTAAGACTCCACTGTCCGTCTGTCTATGTGGCTGTCAGTCACCAGGCTGTATCTCATGAACCGTGATAACTAGACATTTGCAATTTTCACAGATGATGTATTTCTGTTGCCGGTATAACACATACTAAAAACATAATAAAGTAAATATTTAAGTGGGGCTTCCATACAACAAACGTGATTTTTTTGCCGTTTTTTGCGTTAATGGTACGGAACTCTTCGTGCGCGAGTCCGACTCGCACTTGTCCGGTTTTTGTTTTTTTTTTACGTGTTGGAATGCTCATGCATACTGCGCTACCACAAGAGATGAGAGAGAGGAGATAGTGCAGTTATGTGGGACTCCAACCCACTAAAACTCCAACAGTGTTCTCCTGTGCTGCTCATGGTGGGAACACGGTCACGCGTTAGCAATCACCGCGTGGCTGTCCGTCACTGGACCTTCCTCTGGGGAGTACCCCCATCACTGACGCACCAGGACACATTGCACCCTAGGGACCAAGCCAGCATATGGGCGCCAGACGACCCCGTGTATTGCACCCTTGGTCTCCCTGTGACGGGTCAGGTCGGGCCCCGCCACCTACCAGTTTTCGGCCGCAGGGGATAGGGAAAGCGGCCAATACCAACACATTAATATTATGAAACAGTATTTACTTTTCTAGGAATAAAAGTCAAAATTTTCGTTTTTACCTGGTGAAGGTTGCGGGAATCTGCTAGTTGCGAGACGCAAGGGACCGGTCAATGTGGCGACGCTTGGGGGAGGTATATGTCCAGCAGTAGACGTCTTTCGGCTGATATGATGATACTGATGATGATTAGGTATAAGGAAGGTTACTCTTTATTCATGCATACACTTATTGCTTATTCCTTACGTCTATAGAGTTATTACGCATTTAATAACAATGAGCACTGCTTACGTAAGACAAATATTATATTTGGCCAGCAACAACAGATAACCACCTGTTTTTATACATTCGTGGTTGAAAAGAATTTCGCCAAAAGGCTATTAATTAATTATTGATAATTCTAAAATACCTGTGTCACCTAAAATTTGCAATCGGTGAAAATTTCGTGGACATGGATATTATAATTTGTAGTAGGACGCCTCGGGTCACAGCCGTCGTGTCGCGGTAATTCCGTGGTCCATGGTATACGCTGTTTAGCTGCAGTATTATAACTCGATTCAAACATAATAGCGACTCTGAAGTTCGATATTAGCTGCACAGTATCCCACTCCTCACTCCCGCTGTTACATGAAATTGTAACTGTCCAACGACCCGCGGAATGCACCGAGCGGCCATTAAGTTATATCGAATTATACAGTCTCGATCACCAAGACAGTCGAATTTTGTCAACGCTTCGTAAAAGGCATAAGCCTTAATATTGACCATAATATTATTCATTATAGCGATTATACAGTTAAAATTCGACTTATCCAAGCATAGTTTGATAAAGGCTTATTTTTATTGTAACACGATCGGAACTAATTTATTGTTGATCCAAACCGTTATATTTTCTCAGAGCAATGTCGATGAACCTTCGTCCATACATCCACGTTCTGAAACCAGTCAATTATTCAAGTAGAAAATGGGATATTCACATATTAAAAAGTACATTCTGCAAGCGGCTTCGCCTGCGTGAAAGTCGAAAGTTATGCCAACATAATCCAGGAATAAAAAATATGCTTTGTTCTTGTCTAAGGTCAATCTATCTGTATTCAAAAAATCATCGTCTTGACACAGGGTTTAGACGTGAAAACGCAACAAATAAACAGATATACAGACATGCAAAGTTACTTTCGTATATATGTTATGGACTAAGTGATTAATACGGCAGTATTCATTAAGCCCGGTCAACTTGAAAAATGCCCAATATGAGTAGGCAATATGATTCAATCGATTGTAATAATGATATTGACCGGGTTTTCTGAATAATGCCCATCACTCATTGGACCGGGTAATAAAAAATGTTTTTTTTTTTTTTAATTATTTGACTTTGGTTTTAATTTTTAATATAAAATAGGTTAGTACGATAACTATTTAGGCAACAAAGTCGACGGAACCCCGCTGCGCGGTGCACCTATTTCAGTCTGCAGGGTCTAAAGTAACCTAACCTATCCGTGTCGGGGTGCCCTAAGCTCCCAAACTCGTTTCGCTCGCTCTTGGACTAAATTATTTAATTCATTGACCATAATTATCGACCCGATAACTAGCTGACCCGGCGAACTTCGTTCCGCCTAATAAGTTTCAAAAATAAACGTAGCCTAAGTTACTCCTTATTACCTACTACTTGCCTACTACTTATAACGAAGTTCGCCGGGTCAGCTAGTGTCATATATAATACTAGATTCTAGCCGCGGCTTCGCCGCGTAAAAAAGTGTTTTATTATCTTAAGGGAACACACCACCGGTATAAAAATCCTATGTCCTTCTCAGGGTCTCAAACTATCTCTATACCAAATTTCATCTTAATCTTTTCAGCCGTTTAGTTGTTAAAAGGTAACAAACAAACAGAGTTACTTTTGTAGTGCTTCGTTATTTTGGCAGCTCTGTACTAAGCTTTTCTGCCTGGAGCGAACACACCACAATACCTAATTATCGTTGGTGCTATCAGTGAATCAGTCTTATCGTTTATTCAATACTAGCTGACCCGGCGAACTTCGTTCCGCCTAACAGTCGATTTTTTTGTTTTTTTTTTATTATAATACCTACCTACTTAGTTTCATTTTATTTTTACTTATTCCAAATTAAGTTACATTTTTATTGACAATAGCTGTACCCGCGACTTCGTCCACGTGGAATTTAACAAAATATACGCCGCCGGTTCGGTAGTTAGTATATTTTTTTTTCTGAAATAAAAGAATTTCTCTAAAATAAACGTAGCCTAAGTTACTCCTTATTACATCAGCTACCTGCCAATAAAAGTCCCGTCAAAATCGGTCCAGCCATTTCAGAGATTAGCTGGAACAAACAGATAGACAGACAAAAATTGTAAAAAATGTTATTTTGGTGTATGTACCGTATATATATTTATATACATGTAGTAAAAAACGGTTATTTCAATATTACAAACAGACACTCCAATTTTATTTATATGTATAGATTATCTATCTCATACAGAGAAGGCATTAATCACCACGCTTGCTCAAGGCGAGTTGGCGATTTCAGCCAAGCAGCTCCGCCCTCGTGGTATAAGTACTTCGTCCAATATCTTTATAAATTATAGCCTATGTATTAGTCTGTTGTATAAGCTATATTTCTGTAAAGTTTTATCAAAATCGGTTCAGTAGTTTTTGCGTGAAAGAGTAACAAACTTCCATCCATCCATCCTCACAAACTGTCATGTTTGTAATCGTAGTAGAATAAGTCCAGGTTTCCTACGATGTGTTCCTTCACCGTTGTCAGCGATGTCAAAGATAATCTTAGAAAGTAATAGTAAGGAAAATTCAATGTGTGATATTTACTTTTTAGCAAGAAGACAAGCCATCGTCGTCCATCCCGTGGCTGAAGTTCCTGACCTGTGTGCCACTGTGGGCCATCCTCATCGCTCAGTGTGGACAAGCGTGGGTGTTCTACACGCAGTTTACAGAACTACCCTCCTATATGAACAATATACTGCATTTCGATATTGTATCTGTAAGCAGATTTTATATTTTGGTGATTTTATTTTTCTAGGCAACATTTATCAGGCCTGTAATCCTTCTAACTCGTACACCCATATTTCAGTTTATGTTAAAATTGCATGTAATCGCGAGCCTATTGACATTAAATGCATAAAAATCCGAACTTTGGGCTGGCACTGAGAATTTTTTTATCTAAACTTCAGGCATTTTGAAGATAGAATGTTTAAGGTGAACGCGCACCTATCCGCGCCGCAGGAGCCGCACGCGCCGTAGTCATAGAATTTTATATGAAATCGTAAGCAGCCTCGCGCACCTATCCGCGCCGCACGCGCCGTATTTCAGCAAAATTCTGTAGGCCACCTGCGCGTGCGGATGACGTCATCAGATTCGGCGCTTTCGATGCTTGCGGCGAGTGCGATGCGGGCGGCGCGGCTAGCGCGGGGCCTTGAGAAAATGCGATGACTGCGGCACGTGCGGCTCCTGCGGTGCGGAAAGATGCGCGTTCACCTTAACAAAGTAAAACAGCTGATTTTTTTGGGCAACAACACGAATTCGATATAGAATGTTGTGTTTGTTGTACATTGATTTAACTGAGTTAGAACAGATGTAAGATAGTATGAGAACATAAAATATCCAAGGTCATAGGACTATAATATTAGAATAGAGCGAACCTAACAATCAAATTTTTTTCACACCTGCTGTCAGCGCTTTGTTAGTAAATATTGTACCTTCATGTTAGCCAGAGTATAGACATTTTGCAAAGAACTCCACAACTGCAACTAGTCTTTTAACGTTTGTATTACGTAATAAACAGGTCAAATATTTACTTAAAATGACATTTTATTTCCAGAATTCAAGACTGAGTGCCCTACCGTACTTAACAGCATGGATCGGCGGCATATTGTTGTGTATATTCGCCGACTGGACGCTAGCTAAGGGCTGGATCTCTAGGCTAAATAGTATGAAACTGTGGAACACAGTCTGTAAGTAATATTTTATATTATTCCTGTTTAGTCAACTGTGTACCTGAGGCTGTGATGTCATTCTGACGTTCGACTCTCGCTTTTGGCGCCGCGCTGGTAGGCGGGATTGGGTTTGCATTCCAGCGAGGTGTACAGATCAGTCGACGGAGTTGTACTTACGTACATTTGCCCAAAATGTAAATTAATATGATTTTATTCAAGAACTAGCTTCTGCAAGCGGCTTTGCCCGCGTGATAGTCGAAAATTATCCCGAGGGAACATATGCCCGGGATAAAAAGTATCCTAGGTGCTATTCCTGATTATAATCTATCTCTGTGCCAAATTTCATCAAGATCCGTCCAGCCATTTGTGCGTGTAGAAGTAACAAACAAACACTCGCTCACTAACTTTCGCCTTTATAATATACTACCCGCGTTTACCCGGTTTTACCCGCGGCTTCGCTCGCAGTGAAGACATTAAAAAAATTTTTTTTTTTTTAAATAAAAGGTTTCTGTTGTAATATTAAAGTAATGTTACTTCTAATACCTCCAAGAATATATGTACAAAGTTTCATGATGATCGGTTCAGTAATTTTTGCGTGAAAGCATAACAAACAAACTTACATTCACATTTTATGATGTGTGAAGTGTAATTATTCAGCCAAGCACGTAGTGTCGTGTACGGCAATACACGAAAGCGGCGTCGTCGCGCCAACAGATTGTGCCCTCGATTTTGCTGAAGTACGATCGCCTATTCACGCAATGATCGCTTTCTATTAGGACGACGCCTAAGGTCAAAAGCTTTCTATTAGGACGACGCCTAATGTCGAGGACTTTCTATAAGGACGACGCCTAAGGTCAAGGTGTCCGTGTCTTGCCGTACACGACGCGTGGTCGCGACGGTTGCATATTCGCGCGATGACCGCTTTCAGGATGTCTCGCGACAGAGTTAGTTTGTCATTTCGAATTGAACGTGGGACAAGGGAGGTAGTAGATTTATCTTTTGTGTGGATTTGTATAAGTACGACGCCAGAGATTTTCTATCATTCAAACATTGGATAATGCAGTAAGAGAGATAATCGTGGCACTAATACTTTGTTTGAAAATAAATTCAAGAAAACGAACACTAACACGTAAAATGAATATTAATTATGATGTCATAATTCGACAAAGTGATATTTAAACCGTAGATATACATTATGCGGTTAGATAATACTTTAGGAAAATATATCCCCAGTAACTATTCTTGGTTATTTGATATGAAAGGGCATTTCACAAAAAGCGTATACGTCATACAATGTCCTTAATGACGCACCTAATGTTGCAATTGAAATAATGCAACAAGTAATATAAAATCTTTGTTGCATTATTTAAATTCAAATTCGGCTAAAACAATCCTTCTTGGGGAAGTACCGAAAACTTCATGGGGATTTTAACAACTGATAGATGAGGATGCATAGTTCTCCTTGAAGTTGGCTACAATGGCTGCGCAGTAGCACAGGGTCCCAGCGCTAACAAAGAAAATTTGGTTCAAATAAATGTCACTAGATGGCGCGATGTGAATCGATTTGTTATGGCGCGATATGCATCGATTCGTTATGGCGCGATATGCATCGATTCGTATGAGGTATAAAATTAAAATTTCCTAAAATTGATCATATAAATTGTATTTTCTTTTTAATCATAATCATAAGTAAATATTATGGAATATTGGGTTCTTCATTCTCTTTTCAAAGATTATTTGAAAGGATCATTTAAAATTGATTCCAATAGATGGCGGGATTTTAAATTTCTGAGGCAGAATACTCGATTTTTTAAATTTCTATTGTAACTAATTTTGGTGCGATGAAACTGTAAAGCTGAGTTTCTCACCTCTAAATTATCGTAGAATTAATGTGACAATTTGTCAAGCACGCGTTCTTCTGCTGTGATTGGTTGAATAAATTTTCACGGTATGGTAGAAGAAAACGTGTTGCGCCGACCCCAAGTAACATGGTACAAGGGCAGGAAGATGATGATGTCGATATATTCTATGAGACACATATCCAGGGCATCGTCTACCGGTTTTTCAAACATGCAGTCTTTGAGGCTTATGGTATCAGTATGAATACAGTCCGCTCGATCAAGAATGTAGACACAATTTTCAAATAGGATATACAAGACCCAATAAAAATTTACAAATTAAATATTAATAATTGTCCTTTCTCTGTGCTTATTCCGAGTTTTTAACGTACTCACTCTTGATAACGTAAATGATCTTTTATATCAAAATGTATACAAAAAAGTGTTTCTCCTTACCGTCACTAGACGGCGCTTATCCAGTTTCAATACAAATTTACGTTTACGTAAATGCGATTAGGCACTAAGGCCTCTCTGTACTGTTCTCGCCTTATGGTAGGTCGTTTCACAGTTTTCTCTTCGAGAGAGGTCTGCAATGTACTGATTTATGACGCAACTGTGTAGGCCAGATCAAGTATAGACATTTAGAACGTAGGTTATCTCATGCACCCGGCAGATAACACATTCTGAAGCACTTAGATATAGTTTCGTATAATAATGTTTATGTATCGTAGTTGATGCCATTAATACATATTATATTGATTTCTTTAAGAAGGTAATAGATCTTAGATAGAATAGAGATATAACATGAGAAAACCATATATCAATGTTAGCATTGGCACTACGAAAATCACCCCTACTGCTATGACATAAAGACGCTGTCAACGCCAAATTGTTAAATTATAACTGTAAAGTATCCTGTGTTAAATATAGCTCACATAACTTAAGTACAGATTTTATAATACTAGGTTACAGATGCCTCATCCCATACAAAGAAACCATGCCGACGTAACTAGTGTTTTTCGTCCGATTAAACGGATTATTTTTTGTCCATCAATCGCGTTCGGTTCCGTTCCACGGCGATTGATAGATAGTGTTAGCACCGACTTGCAAGTAAAAGGATTTACTCGGTTCGTGTATATTTTTTCTTTAAATACAGTGAAGGTTTGTTTTATAGTATTTTTTTGCACGTTTTTACAGTTTCTTTGCACCAAAATGTGTTACAATACAAATTTAAACAATCGAGTGGAATGCCTCAGAAATTTAAAATCGCGCCATCTATTGCCATCAATTTTAAATGATCCGTTCAAATAATCTTTGAAATGTGAATTAAGAGCCCAATATCCATAATTTTGTGCTTAGAAGAGTTGATTAAACAAGAACATACAATTTTTATGTTCAATTCCAGAAAATGTTAATTTTACCCACATTTAATAACAAATCGGTGCATATAGCGCCATCTAGTGAGATTTATTTGAACCAAATTTTCTTTCTTAACGCTGGGACCCCATGACTTCAGAGAGAGACTTTCACATGACTGAAGAGATAACGCTATACAAAGCAAAAATAGTGATATTATTTGTTGGCCGGATGAGTCAAATACTTTTGCTATAATAATCCTTCTTTTAGTATATACAATTTGTTTCTAATAATCGTATGTGCTACTCTACAGCGGCGTTCATTCCCGCGTTCGGGCTGCTGGGCATCGCGTGGGCTGGCTGCGACAGAATTGCCGTCAATCTGCTGCTCTGCATCGCCTCGACCTTCGGAGGCGCCGCTTATGCTGGTGAGTGACTGCAATACAATGGGATTTTTTAAATTCATATGTACTTTCTGAGTTTATCTTGAACATCGCTGGCAATGGTGAAGGAAAAGATCGTAAGAAAACCTGGATTTATAGTTTAATTGCTGCAAGGCGTTCCAGTTTGAGGATGGAAGACGAATAAATAAATACAGACAAGAACAACCGTATTCTGGGCAAGGGAGGAGGGCTAACAGTGGATCAAATTAGGCAATTCTTTTTTTTGTTGTTCTGGATTTTCCTAGTCCTGGGCATAGACTAGACCCCCATTTCTTCCATTTGTCTCGGTGTTGTGCTTCATCTCACCCAACTCTCGAGGAAGCTATCCAAGGCGTCCCGCCATCTTTTCTTCAGTCGACCGCGACCCCGTCTTGCTGTATCAGCAACCTTATTGCGTAAGTGAATTCGGCAAGGCAAATGGTTTGACCCCATGAAAGAGTATGCACAGTTGACCAGTCACATGCGAGATGAAAGACGCGATGTGGTATTCTGTCTGTGATTGGTCGGTCGTTCATACTCTTTCATAGGGTAAAACACCTTGCCTTGCCGAATTCACTTACGCAATAAGGCTGGAAGGCTCCAGTCTTGCGATATACGGGCCCACAGCTTAGACGGCATTCGACAGAAATGGTCTACCCATATTTTTGCCGTATAGAAAATTAGAAATACCACCCTGCGTATTAGCACTCCACAAGTGTTTTTCTTCAAAATATCACACTTGGATAAAAATGGCTATACGCTCTTTAGTTAAATCAATAATGACTACATACAAAGCAAGCTTAGGTGAGTTCGGGGGCCGTACTATGTAGTGTCAACGACATCATGATTCCGTTATGGCATAAGGATAGTGTTATGGAACAACCATCTCACGAAGGTAGATGAATCTTATCTTAACAAAATGACTGTGATTTCGAGGTCATCAAAATTAACGTAACCCGCCTTCGTGAGATAGAACATCTATACTCGTCCTGTATAGCTCCGTCTATTTCTCAGCCTGGAACCATGATGGATTTGAAACGTCATGGTACAGCGCTCAAATAGTTGTGCCCTCTTGACCTTGATATAACAACAGCTGATTTGCCGGCCTACTGCCTAAATCAGTTGGCTTAACGGAAGTAGTTACGGAAGTATGGTACGCTTATTAGGCAAGAACATAAACATTCTTCATAAACGCTATTCGGGGTTCGTTTTTTTTTCTAGAGCAGTGATGGCCCAGTGGTAACGACCCCGATTTACGAGTCGTAGATCGTGCGTTCGAACCCAGGTAGGCTCTTTACTTTGTGTAAATTATTTCATCACCACTGCTCTCAAAACGGAGAAAGAAAACATCATTAGGAAACCGGCATATCCTAGAACCAAAAATTCGAAGACATGTGACATTCACCAAACCGCACTGGGCCCGCGTGGTGGAGTAGCCCATTCCCTCTTACAGAGAGGAGGCCTGAACGCATAACAGACCAAATGGGAGTCTAAGTGTGGAAAACGGGGTCCATCTATCCTATGTAGAAATTTAAGTTTGTACATTTTTAACTTACCAGTTCCTGTTCTATAATGAAGTTTTGATGTTCCAGGTAATCAAATGAACCACATCGATCTGTCGCCGCAGTTCGCCGGCACCATGTATGGTATAACGAACGCCGCGAGCAACATCTGTGGTTTCATGGCGCCCTACGTTGTGGGACACATCATTAAGGCTGACCAGGTAAGAATAATTTTACAAAAACAATTTTGTTACTCTCACCCTGTTCTGCAACCCTAGTATGCGGAACAGGGTGTAAAGTCACGCAATGTCTATCGAAAAGTGAGAATCCTCCAACCAGACGCGTGTTTTCAATTGCGCAATTTCCATTGAAAAATGAGGTTCCTCCAACCAGACGGGTGTTGTAAACCCCGCAAATTCCATTGATAAATGAAGATCCTCCAACCAGACGGATGTTGTAAGTCCTGCAATTTCCATTGAAAAATGAAGATCCTCCAACCAGACGGATGTTGTAAGTCCTGCAAATTCCATTGAAAAATGAGGATTCTCCAACCATCAGATGTTGTGGGTCCCGAAATTTCCATATAAAAATCAGGATCCTCCAACAAGACGGGTATTGCAAGCCCCGCAAATTCCATTGAAAAATGAGGATCCTCTAACCAAATGGATGTTGTTGTAAAAGTCCCGCAATTTCCATTGAAAAATGAGGATTCTCCAACCAGAAGTATGTTGTGGGTTCCGCAATTTCCACTGAAAACTTAGGATTCTCCAACCAGACGTATGTTGTGGGTTCCGCAAATTCCATTGAAAAATGAGGATCCTTTAACCAGACGGGTCTTACACCCGCAATTTCTATTCAAAAATGAGGACCCTCAACTAGACGGGTGTTGTCAGTTCCTGAATTTCCATTGAAAATTGAGGGCCGTCCGACCAGACGAGTGTTGTATGTGATGGGCAACTGCCGGATAGTCGATGTCGGGCGATGTAGGATTTTTGTGAAGTCAGTTATTTTTGTAGTTCGTTTAAGGTGACACAGATGTCGCTACTATCGCGTTCAAACAAACAAACGAACTCTTGAGCTTTATATTATTAGTATAGATAAGTCCCTGCGAATGATGGTTATGATGATACAGCTCCTATATTTAGTAGTACACTACTATCCTACTTCCTACTAATATTATAAATGCAAAAGTTTAAATGGACGTTTGATACTCAATCACTCCAGAACGGCTGATCGGATCTGGATGAATTTTGGCACAGACATAGTCTGGAATAGGACATAGGCTTTACAACCCGGTATAATGTTCCCTTGGGATAATAAAAAACTTTTCACGCGGGCGAACACGCTGGCAGAACCTAGTCTCCAATATTTATTTCTGCAGAAAACACTAGCAAAGAATTTTTTTTTTATTAACTTTATCTTTTCAGCAAACCCTGGGACAATGGCGTGAGGTGTTCTACTTGGCTGCAGCCATCGACCTCGGCGCCAATCTCTTCTACTTATTCTTCGCGAGCACTGAGGAACAGGTATTTATCATTATTTATTGAAACAAGGGTTCCCAAGTCTATGATAAGCAGTGTATGTCAGGTCAATTATAAATGGCGGTGCTGACTTCGCCCTTTCACTCGCATATGCAAGACAGGTATACTGTGAGTGAGAGGTGATGATAGTCCCATTTGGGCACCATTTACAATTTGTTGATTTAATTTTGCACTTAATATTGATGATATTAACAGAAAGAATTGACAGCTTCGATTAACTAAACAGTGTTAAGGAACATAAATTTCCTTCTCACCGCACTGGGTTTCTATCTAATTCTTACACTGTCTCTACTATAAAACTCTGGAACGTGCTTCCCCTTGACATAAAAAAAGCTGAGAAAAAATTTTCATTTAAGCGTAGAATCCGGAACTATTACTTGTCCTCTCTTACGTAGCTCGGTCTTCGTCATAGTTATTATATTTAAATTTCTGTTTCATTTAAAATAATAATATGGTATTTATTATAATATTTATTAGTCTATTGTTTTAGAAAATATTTATGTATTTTATTAGTTAGATAGTTTATTAATATCAGATTTTAATAATTGTTCTTTTTTATTTTGTACTCCTACCACTGTTGTGTCCTTTTTAACCCAAAGGTTGACTGGTAGAGAATGCCTTGCTGCATTAAGTCCGCCTATGTATCACCATTGTACATGAAGTTTAAATAAATAAATAAACGAAATCACTTTATTGTGGCGCATCTAATTCAATTTTGATACAACTCTACATAGTATGCATCACTCTTAAACTACATTTGATTTCTAAGAATAGTAACATTGCGTATGTGTTGATTTACGAGCACTTTTTACCGACTTTAAAAAAAGGAGGTAATCAATTCGGCTCCTTAGCGACAAACAGCACGAATGTGTAAATTGAGATAGTATGGATATTTTGTCAATCCTTAAGATACCTGAATGTGCTTACTTTTTAGTGATAGTATAATAAAACTAAAAAGAGAGATATAAAAACTTAAAAAAAAATAAACCGACATCAAAAGCAAAACACAATATAAAGCTTTTTTTGCAATACCAATTTTTCTTTCTTCTTCCAATAATAAAGAAACTTATAAAATATATGTTATTTATTCAACAGGACTGGTCTCGTTCCGATCACGATGACATGACGGCGCCGGCACCCGTCGAAAGCCTTTTCGTCCCCGAGTCATAGACAACGTCACAAATGAGGGCATAAACAAGAAACGTTCCGTTCAAAAACTTATCCGTCAAGATCGTAGGACTCACGTTTGTATTGTCTTTGGATAATCATTATGAATATTATTATAAATGCAGTAACTATGTATGCAATTAATTAACCATTGAAATTCAGTGGTATGGAATGAATGGGTCTTAAGGAATAAGGTCAAGTTTCTGAATGTCAGACTTGATATTTGATTGTGATTTAATTGGCTTTGGTTATATTAGACCCTCTTGCTCCACAAACTTAACTCAGAGTTAGTTGCTAAAACGAGATTAAATAACAAACATGTCATACATAATTGTCCGGGTTAGCTACTAACTCGGCGTTAATAAGATATCCCAGGATGGCGCTAGCGGGCCTTACATAAGACAGCATTTTTTATCAAATACTTAATTTGGGCGTTCAGAAACAGAGACTTAGTAATTTTTCTTGATTTTAAAGACCTTTTAAACTATTTAGATCCTAAAAAAACGTGTACATGTGGTTGACAAACATTTTAAAACGACAATAAAAGTGAGGCATGGTATAAGATAGATTCAAACTTAATGGTGCCTGTGGGCTGTGAAATGTGTTTTCTCTGTGAAGTACCCCACCCCCGCATTTACATGAATTTGCTACGGCGCAGCGACTCGTGGATATAAAGTACCGCCATTAAATTTGAATCGAACTGAACACTTGATACCTTTTAAGTTTCCTTATTTCAATGTTTGTATATCACGGATTTACTTTTATACTGTAGTTGTAAGTCCCGAACCTGTGATAAATACGAATGTTGGAGACCGATTTTGCTAGAAAAATTGTGAAAATGAATCCTTGTATTAAAACTTATGAGAAATTGCCTGACGAATAGTCAGACATGTGTGGCTAAAATATTCGATTCTGTATTCCTTAATATGATCTTACGAGACTAAAACATCGTTAAGGCCTATACACTCCAAAGCCCAGTGTCACAACCCGCCGCATTAGCATTAGCGGGTTTTTTTTTCTTAATTTTAATCCTGCTCAACAAAGTTGGCGCCTATTCTGTGCGAATTCTTTCATTCCATTTCTCTTTCATGCCTCTCGTACTTTCATTCTTCATACTAATTGTTCTTCTTGCTTACATCTCTTGTATACGGTGGGTGGGTATCCCACTTTCTTTAATTATGTAAACGGCAGCTTTATTTATTTAAAATTGGGTCAAAAGACAAAGTGCTAATACACAATGTTTACATAAAATTACAAATGTGCTAGAAGTGCTGTTAATAAATACAATGTGCAAAACTGCTATTTATCACGGTCAGAATATTATATATCACAGGGAAAAAGATCAAATTTATATAAATAGTGCCTTACAAATTGGAATGAGAAGCTCAACAGTGCTTTTAATCATACAGACAATCTGTTGTAACTAGGTACTACCCCAGTGCACCGTTCGTCATTGCAGATTTGTGCGTGCTATTCTATGCTTCTTACAAATATTCTTATAATACTAGTGAAGCATAGTGCCGCTTCAACTTCGGTTTCGTGCAATGACTGTGGAGGCCACATTTACACAGTACACTAGGAACTTTTCCCTGTGTTGCTTACTCATGAGCCCATGCAGGCTCTCCTTCGTCAGTCTCCTGTCCAGCTCACATTCGAGTAGGTAGCGCTCCCTGATAAGTAACGGGCACATAATACATCAGCGGGTTAGTGCTCGTTCACACGGAGGTCCTTTTTACAGGTCCGCTTTATCGTATACGTTTTTATTCGACGCTGGCATATGTAGTTGTATGAGCGAATTTAAACACGATAGTATTCCAGATCTACTAAAAATAGCGATCTGTCAAAATATATAGCAGTCCGTTTTGCAGTTCCATTTTACAGGGCCGCTTTATCGTATAAGTTTTTATTCGGCGCTGGCGTATGTAGTTGTATGAGCGAGTTCACACACACAACTATATTAAAATACTGATCCGTTTTGTTTGAAAGTTGATGTTACACTGACTTAATGTGGTGTGTACATTATTCCCAGTAGCAACGGATCCTTTAAAACGGTACTGTAAATGCGGTGTGAACATCACCTCCAGTAGCAATGGATCCGTTAAAAACGATCCGAAGTGTGAACCAGTACGAATTTACCCTTAAGTTAGAACGCTCGGGCGCTAACCGGCCAAATTATTGATCAAAATGAGTCCGGCGGCCCAGCAACCTTATTGCGTAATGAATTCGGCAAGTCAAAGGGCAGAGAGTATGAAAAATCGACCTATCACATTCTAGATAAAAGATGCGACGTGGAATTCCGTCTATGTGATTGGTCGATTTTTCATAAACTTTGCCTTGCCGAATGCATTATTCAATAAGGCTTCAGGACGGCGGGTTGTGGTGTGGTGTGTTTAAGCCTTTAGCAGCGAGAAGGCTTAAGAAAAAAGTACCAGGGTAGCTCGCGAAATTCATATTTCTTTAACTTTAACATATTATTTCAATTATTAAACTTAAATGGTGCTTTTTTTATAAAATATTAAGAATTGTCCGACAAAACCGGCCAAAGCAAGTTTTCGGGTAAATATTCAGGAAATATATAAAAAAAAATAATAATAATGTTCTTTGTAACGGTTGTAAGGTATTAGAAAAACCAAAAATTATCAAGTAATTTATTTCGACTCAAAAACAAAATTATGTTTCAAAGGTCTTAAGAAAAATAAAGGTCAGTCGTTTTCTAATTGTAGTGTTTTTTTTATGCAGAATACAATAAATGACTTACATAATCATCAATAATTCAATTCAGCTTTTAAAAAAATCCAGAATAAAGATTGCTCAAAATTAAAATGATAAATAAAAATGTCCTGGTTATTTTATTAAAGAAATAAATTAAAATAAATTAAGTGCTTATTGTGTAAATGCGTATCGAAGTTTTAGCAAATAATTTAGCCTATTATACAATTTATTTATAAAAAAAACATGGCTGTAGAACGTAGTTCAAAATGTCAGTAACAAAAGCAACACTTAATTGTTCTAATTTTAATTAAGTTAACATTCATGCTCTCATTTAATGACACCGATCTTAACGGGTTTTATAGCTAAATATTTCTAGTAAATCTATGATGTTTAACATCGATAAAAAATAAAGAACTTACGGCTTCTTCCGTGTCCGTATATGATTCCGGGTACAGACTTCGGGGAATCACCGAACATACGCTCGCATTCTCACATTCAATCCCGTTTGTTCGCTTGTTCTCAATCACTCATGTCAATTCGTATAGAAATAAGGGGTTTTTCAGACAGCGCTTATTCAGTTTTTTTTGTAAAAAATAGTAGTTTATATTAACGCAATCGAGTACGTTAAAAAAACTCACCCTAAGCCTATTGTGGGACTCACCGAATGATTGGTCGCATTCACACACTTTTTCCCGATATTTTGCTAGCGATCATTCGATTGGGCAGTAGCCAAATTGTGTAAGTGAATTCGCCAAGGCAAAGAGTTTTGAAGCCATCAATCGACCGATAACATACGAGATGAAAGACGCGATGTAGATATCCGTCTATGTGATTGGTCGATTGATTGCGGTCAAACCACAGACATACATCTAACTAGATAACGCAAGTCTCTCCATTTCTATGAAAACCAAGCGTGGCACTTTTTCGCCAACAATTTTACTTACCAATGAAAGAAAACATTTCTAATGCCTCGGCCAACTTTTTCTATACATTATTTACAATATGGCATACAAAGGCATTTTTCTAGATTTCGGTGGATTTCCGGTGCCGATAATGCTAAATGAAAAGGTCAGATTACGATCATTGATCTTAACTTTACGCCGTTTTTTGGCAAGCGAAGTACATACAGTCGCGTCATCTAGTTAGATGTATGTCTGTGGATCAAATCCTATACCTTACCGAATTTACTTAAGCAATCATCCATGACTTTATTCACATTTCACTGAGACATTCTTAGTTAAGGCCACAAATACCATACACAAAACAAAATTAAATGGGTTATTACTATAATTGGTCATTTGCTACATAAAAATGGAGGCTATTTTAAGACGTAGACGTTTTACATACGTTTTTACTTTGAAAAAATACGCCATGCAAATAGTAATGTTCAAGTACAATCGGGTACACAAGTCTTAAAACAATCATAGAGAAAATAAACATGGGTGATTAATTTAAAATGTCCCTGTTATGTTGAAATACTAAAATGAAACAATGCTTTCCAATCTTACATATTTACAATAATATGTTTTGTTCACTCAACAAAATATACGATTTCACCAATCTCTAGCTTCCATTATTTTTTTTTTTCATTATATAAACTTCCAGGCCTCATCAAATAACATACAATTCTGCACAATTATTTACACTTAATTTTATTATTAATGGATTATTATTGATATCGCCGATTGAGTGCAGTGCGTGCCAAAGACGGTTCCTGTCTTCTTTTGTAAAATAAGCCTCGATATTTTATTGTGTAAAGTTAATATTTTTTTGAAGTTTGTACATTGTAATAATATTCGCACAAGTAAATTCCTTATTTCTATAGATAATTCATTTTCCTTGAGGAATAAATATGGCGGTTTGGCAGCCCTATTTATACTTCATAAAAAATTTAGCTTATCGAAAAAATAGCCCTGTTTTTTTTGTTATTTTGAATTAATCTATTAAATATACAAATAAAGAGTTCCCCCAACACGATAATCATTCCAAACGTAGCTTTCAATTATTTATAACATGTATTCACTCAATTAATTTAAGTTTCAAAGAGTTCAACCGAAAGCATTCAGCAGTATTCATGATGTGATGTTCTTATTACATTATTATAATCATACAAAAATACTTTATTATGATGTTATTTTTAATTTTTATTTTGAATTTTGTAATATTTTAACATTAATGACCTTTTTGTTTTTATATTTCATTTATTTCTAATGTTAGCCTAAGATATTTTTTTTATTTAATTTTGTTTTTAGAATCTCTCATTATTACATTCTAATGCCCAGTTATGTTAATTTTCTTATAAAAAAAACCATTAATTGCAAACAAAAATGTAAAAAAGGCACGTTGAGTTTTTTTCTTCTGTGATTTAAAACTTATAAATGCAAAGTAAATGTAAATAAAATTATAATGTATATGACGTAGGTACCTATTTTTTTAGCGACGGCCAATAAATTTTACAAATAAGTTATGACTTTAAATTTTACCCTTTCTTCCCTATATTGAAAATTTGCATGAAATTTTGAAGTCAGAATTGAAACCATGTCGTGTGTAGCGTTAGTTTTTTGTGGATCCTAATTGCTTTGCACTTAAACTGCGAGGAAATTATAACTTGCGGGCAGAGTGCACCGCGAGAGTGAAAGCGGAGACTGTCATTATTTTGATTACATTGCACTTTTGGTGTCGGAGGTACCCTGGATTTTAAGATGGACAACGCAGTGGATAGTAATATTATGTTTGGATCTTGGTTTTAATGTTTTTTTGGTAGCGTGTTGGGGTGTGGGCGAAATTCACGAGTAATCTCGACACTATCGGTGCAGCGTCCGCCCGTGGCCCCTCGAACGTAATTACAGAGCCTGCGGACCGGGCGTCAATACTAATATTTGCTTACGCCCCGAAGTGAGGCTTCGCTCAGGATGCGAGCGTTTATCTCGTAACGAGGTGTGGCTCACGTATCATTATGACAGTCGTCAATTTTCGAATGATTGCGGACACGGCAGGTGCCACATTCTGCGCGTGATTGTACCCGTCCGCAAACTTAGAATAACAACGTTGGTTTTGTTTTGTGAAATTATACGTCCCTTGCGTTAGTTTAAAAAAAAACTATGCACTTTATTTTGGTTAATTTTTTACCACACCATCCCAAAATAATTGCCCAAAATAACGGTTAAAAAACGGGTCCTTAAAACATTTCTTCTGCGACATCGTAAACTTTCTGTAAATAAAAGAGTTGCAACAAAGCCGAGGTTATTGGCAAACCCTTGCAATTAACTGTTAACAAAGTAATATTGTAAAGCACGTGTTTGCCAACATTTCGGTATATTGTTCTTTTGTCGATTTCGCTGCAACCCGTCAATTTCGGCGTGCGAATGGCCGAAATGACATCGACGGTCGATCTGCGATAAAGTTTAAGAAAAACTTTACGAGCCGCCAAAGGCAACACGAATGCAAGGAACAAAGCTTCTTAACGACCAATGTGTTTATGGCGGTGGGCTGTGTTACTATATTTTTTTTGTTGTGAAGTTACATACAAACAATAGTTGCGTCTTCGGGTCTCTTTGGTTAGGGGGTGATGGTATAACGGTGATATTGTGATCTGTTTATTGGTAATGTCTGTTTCGGCTTTTATGTCGATACCTAGGGATGTCTTTAATGCTTGTAAAGAGCGCCGCGCTTTGATGAACAGCGCGTGTCGTGTTGATGGCTTTATCGATCGATACGTAGGTACTCTTTATTATGAATGGTCTCAGAGCTTCGTTTCGTTCACCATCGGCCGATCAAGGCATAAAGACCTTAGTAGAGCTACATTCTGTTATACATTTAAACTTCGATCGAATTTGATTATTATTAGCGACACTGTCGGATGGTGTAATGATACAGCGGGTTTTTTTTCCCAAAATCAATGGCTTCGATTCCTGGCTAGAAATATTGATTTCAAAAATCCAATGATGCAGTTTTAGTTTTTATCTAAATCGGGCCCGAGAGTCCTTTCAGTGTTTTTAGCTTTTATAGTTACCGATTTGGCTATCCACGGCCACTTGGAAAACTCCGTATATCTGATTTTGAGCAAGATTGACGTGCACAATTTTTACAAGCTTTTATTTAACTAGCAATGTATGTATGTATGTAAGTGTTTCCGGGTCAAATCTTGCAAACAAATTAAAACAGTTATCCTCAACCGTACCTATAAGATGAAATTTGCATACAAGTTTTGTTGGATGACAATTCATGGTTAGCTATGTGACGTCATTCTAAATCTAATATGTCGGACGGCCCAAGATGGCGGACTAGTTATTTTTTTTGCACTGCCATGATGTGGGTATCAAATGAAAGGGTTTGCTGAGAATAATACAAAAAAGATTTTTAATGAATAATTTTATTACACAATAATTTGCACTCTACAGGTACTACACGCCTACCTAGCTTCCTTTCTAACGCAAATGTCGAGGCTCGATTTGTGAGAACTATATTTTCAGCAATACGCTGCTAAATGCCAGGTTGAATTGCAAGTGCACGCAATCCACTCGTATGTGTTTGCTAAGCAATTGACCATATAACACGTGTCAGATACGTAACATACCTACCTACGGTACAATCGTACAACAATAGGTGATTCAATATTTATTACAGGTATACAAGCCCATTTTATTTCTAGTTAATTAAAATTAATTTGTGTATCTAATACATATATTAAGTTTTCCCAGTTATCGACTATACAAATTTTTACATAACACTGTTTTATATGAACAATTCAACAAGATAGGTAAATAATTGACAAAAAGGATGTTCAATATATTAATGCAGGGCTTCCCAATCTTTATCATACTGTGACTCCCTATATAAAGTGATTTTTTTTGCGACTTGTTCTTTGGTATTGATTATTAACAGTTTTTTCTAGTTGCTTGAAAAAATATTGATTATTAGGGAAAACAGTCCTCAATGAGCTCTCTTTTCTGAGCATAACTTCTCAAATCAGAGCTAAAGTTTTGAAAAAGTTAATCTCGTTTCATTTTCTCAATTGATATGTAATCTGTCATCATCATTATCAGCTAATAAAAGTTCACTGCTGGCTTGTAATCTGTTCTACGACTTAATTACTGCAACTGCAGAATAGCCAGTTTCGCGACACCAACAAGCGGTACTAGGAATCTTCAGTACCCAGAGTTGGATAATCTTGGGATTAATTACTCTAAAATTGAATTAAATTGTATTTATCGAGTGTATTTTGTAGTTTCAGGCTCATATTACGTATATCTCAAAGTTCCAACAGCTGCTTCTCGATTACGACGCCCGTGAGAGAGCACCACGACGCTCTGGGGCGTCAAGACGCACAGATTGGGAACCCCTGCATGGTTTCTAGACTCCGTTCTCAGATCGGCCGCAGCAAAGGCAACCTCCATAGTTGGGGTCTCTCGGATGGTAATGATGTTCAGTGTTTGTGCGGCGTCTCTCTGCAAACCATGGCCCACATTTCGTCATGTACCTACTGCCCTGTAACCTTTATATGTGGTTACCTTATGGCTTGAGGACCTTATGACTGCGTCGGCGAATAGTTTTGCCGTAGCTGAATATTGGGCCAAACATAACATTTACATAACGTTTTGAATACGTCCGTTATATAACTGACTGTCATGTCCTTCCCGAGCCAATTTGTTTATTTGGCGTATCTCGTGGTCAAAACCTGTGTACAAAGGATATAGGCACTTGGTAATTGAATAACATGTGAATCTTTAGTTTGATACCTACTAATTAAAATACACAAATAATTTACGTATATTTATTTATTGTAAACATGTTTACCCATAGTGGTATTAGCAGACACAATAGAAAAACAAAATGTTTCTATACTCCTCGCATAACAGTGTCACAACACCAACATATCACGATTGCTCAGCGACCGTATGTTACTGCAGGAATCCAGCAGAATATCAGCGTCAGGTATATTTGCCTGACACGTGCTGAGGTACTCTCATTTGGTGCAACCTTGAGACACACTGCACTGTGTTTTAATCGTTATACCTACTATTTGAAATAGATATGTTATTAGTGTCACTTTTATTTGTATTAAGTATGTTTTCCTTTTTAACTGACTTTCCAAAAAGGGGGCGGTTCTGTGTTCGACTTTATTTGTTTTTTATTTTTTTCGACTGATGTCATCGTCAATTGTGGAATATTTTTTTTTTTGTTTGAAAGAGTATGTTCCCAAATTGGTTGGTCCCATTTAAATTTGGTGAATATCTAATAAAGAACTTCGGCGATATACAATAGAACTCTTCAATAAATGGCGGCAAATCTTTCGGGATTGCTGCCTTCACATGTCTGTTTATTGTTTATACCATTTCATAACATAACATCACGCCAGTACCCTCTATAGGGGTACGCAGATGTGTACAGTTCACCTTGGAAATTTTTTTTTCAACAGTTATGTTCAAGTTTCATGATATTCGGGTAATCTATTCTGGCATTATAGCTACCTTACTAAAGAACTTACCTATTAGGTACAGCTAAAAAGTGAAAAATAAAAATACTATTATACAAAAAATACTACTGATTTCCAAATAAAAACACTACAAAGTGAAAAATAACTTTCGTTTTGGAAGTCGTTTCGAAAAAAATGGTACCTAACAAAGACAGCGTTTTTATTTGGAAGTCGGTAGTTTTTTTTGTAAAAAAGGTTTTTTTTTCATTTTCATTGTATGTTGGCATCTTGTTGCTATATACCTATATGTAAATTGCAATAATTAAATTGTGAGTTTGTGTGTTGTGCTGAGTTTTTTGTGTGCACTAAATAAACGGGTTATCTATCTATTTAAAAATTGTATTTTCCATCGACTCGCTAATAAGAAGATGGGTAGGTATGTGGTTCAGGAGGTATCTACAATATATATGCTACAGTTAAAACCCGTTTTTCGTTAGAACTCGTTTTCCCTAGTTATAACTAGTTTTTACTAAATGCCTTTGTTAAAACTCGATATACCTAGTCAAAACTAGAATTTACCACTGATATATATTTGATTTTCAGATAAAACTAGTTGTCACTGCGAGCTTTAGCTAAAACTAATACTAGAGAAACTAATCATGGACCAAGTGATAAATCAAAGCACTATGTATAATGCCCGGGTATTATGAATCTAGTCAAGTCAAATCGGGCAATGTAATGAATACTGATTTAAACTTATATATTTATCAAATTGTCTGGTCAATATGAATACTGCTACGTACCGGTTGGGCAATTTGATAATTATAGTCAATTAGTCCAAGAGCGAACGAAGCGAGCTCGTGAGCTTAGGCACCCCGACACGGATAGGTTAGGTTCGAAGGAGATGATGGGAGCTGAAGTGAGAGAGCAAAGCGAGCGAACTCAGCTCCCGTCATCTCCTTCATGTTATGTTACTTTAGACCCTGCAGACAGAAATAGGAGCCCCGTCGACTTTGTTGCTTAAATAGTTATCGGACTTACCTATTCCATATTAAAACCAATGTTAACATTAAAATATAACATTATAATAGTTTTTATCACATTTTCTACGCATATTGGGTATTTAACTGATATTCAATTATGAGCATTAGTTAATTCTAGTTTTAACAAAGGCATTTAGTAAAAACTAGTTCTAACTAGGGAAAACGTGTTCTATCTAAAAACTGGTTTTAACTGTAACATAAACAATTGGTAGGGCGCATATCTAACAAAATAACTATAATTAATGTTAGGTTCTGCAGAAATCGATTTTTCGTTGTAATCTTCATAATAATTATGTAGGTATTACCTACTGCAGGATGATATTGCAGTTATTGCGTCAGCGTAGCGCAGCAGTCAACAAGTCAACAAATCAATATTAATTTAGTCAGATAGTTAAGTACCTACCTACTTAACTCATGCGTTCCTGTTTGGTGCGTTGCTTGTGCAATAGGTACTACCGTGACGTAGCCAAAACAGTACTTTGCAAACAACATGAATGTGTTTTGCTCTGAACGGTCTGGATTATGTCAACTCAACAATATGGTTCACTAGCTTTTAGCCGCGGCTTCCCTCGCAGTGAAGCCATATTTTTTTTTAATAATATGTATCCTATGTTACTTCTAATACCTCCAAGAATATATGTACAAAGTTTCATGATGTTCGGTTCAGTAGTTTTTGCGTGAAAGCGTAACAAACAAACTTACATTCACATTTATAATATTAGTATAGATAAGTATGATGTTGGAGAACCATTCTATACCTATGGGAGAAATATGTAAAGTTTGTAAGCATCGTAGATCTATTGGTAGATTTAGGAACATTCTTTAATACTCACTTCTGTTCTGGTACTGTTCTTCTGTAGTGGACCAACCGTTTTTTGTAGAACCTGTTCTTTGTTTTATTTTATAATCTTCTGTCAGAACAATACATTATTTATGGAGATATACTTACACCTGAAAAAAATCATTTAATACACATACATAAACATTATTTTCGGGTCACATATTGAGTGTAAAAAGACTGCGCTGAAATGTGCCGAGTTTCTGAAAATGAAAGTCCATTATTTCATTGAGAATTGTATTTTGCCTAGTTGATTATTTCACCCAGAGAAAGCAAGGCCCATTCGCTAGTGTAACTCACAACAAACAAACGCATCGTGTGATTCGCTCCGGTGGTAAATTTAAAGCGTACGAAACGAGATTTTCAACAGAAAAGTAATTATAGAGTGGTTCCAAAAAGCGGTTTTGGTTTCGGTAGCAATAAAACTTGTGTTGTCAGCGTCGAACTCACAATTCTCACAAAAGGGTTTGTTTTTGCGCATTTCGGACCTTCTTCGAATAGCGGGGGCCGGGGAAGAGAACAAATAAACGGTGTATGTAGGTATACGACGATCGGTAACTCGACAAGCGCGGCTAATAACGTGTCGTCTGACATAATAGGCGGGACAGCGAAAGACGATCCTCATAATGAGCCCGTACTGAGCTTTGTTCTGCACAGAATGACTTCGAAATGTCACCGACAGGGCCGGATTTAGGGCAGCGCAACAGGGCATCTAGCCTTCGGGCCTCCACAAATTTAAAGTTTTGATTTGAGAATTAGATTTCATCGAAATCGTTATCGAAGGAAAAAGCTCAAAAAGTTCCATTCAGCTAACATTTATATATTTTTTTTTATATAAACTCTTTTTGTAAATCTATATAAATGATTGAAAACTGTGAAATAAAATTGGTATCTATTAATACAAAAATGTTTCGGGGCTTCAACTTCTTAGTTGCTCCAGGGCCTCCACGCCTTTAAATACATCCCTGGTCACCGAGATAGGTTTATTTACATCAGAAAGTTGTACGTCACTCAGTATTGTGTGTAAAGTCACACCGTCCCTAATTAGATTTATGATTTTTATGAAAAGAGATATTTTGAAGTAAAGGCTCGTTTACGACGGACAGTTTGATTAGTGGGAGTCGTTAGTGGGCTTGTTTTATATGATACCACTAATCAGAGTGCTAATAGACATTTACACTCGTACAACATGGAAGAATTCTAGCGTGGGTGCCGGTAGGTACACAAATCAGTTACGTAAACAGTAGACTCGCGCAGGGCTAGATGTATGACGTAAGTTTGATTTTATATCTACGCACAGGAATAGAACCCGCGCCTCTATGCGCGACAGACAAACACTCCGCCAGATTGAAGACTCGCTCTTTAAATGTTAAGTAAATTCGCTTTAGATTTACAAACTTAAGTAACACGTAAATACTTAACCGTTAAAGGAAACCCTCGTTTTATTTAATTACCTTTTATGGTAACATGTAAATCCTCTCAGGTATCGCTTTTGGTGTGGAATCCCGAAATTTGCGTTTCTACATATCTGCAACTGGGTCGAGATTGAGTTTAAGAAGCTGTCGGTCATAGAATTTCTGCATATAAAATACTAAAGTTCTTTAAATAACTAAAAAAGGCAAATGTTACAAAGCATTTTGTGTACTTAACGGGACTGTGGGTCCGATAAAAAATTGGAGCAAACAAAAGAATAAAATTGTAACAGCAAACCTATTCAGAAGAATGCTCTATTTTTGGACTCATAAAAATTAGTAAAATGGAGCAGGACCTTTGTCTAAAAAGGTTTTATGACGGCGGCAGTTGCAGTAAAACAACGCTGTTGTTATAAAAATATCGGGACCGTTAATTGTAACAGTTTGTTGTTTTTCTTCCTTCCGAAAATACCGCAACGTTATATAATAGTCACTGTTATTTTCTAGGAAATGTGACATAAAAATTGAACGGTTTTGTTTTTTTCGCCTCCCTATCGGATGCGTAGGTACTACATACTTATATTGCGCTATTTTCGACAACTTTTGCTCTTACTTGTTTAAAATAATACTGTGTACTTATAGTATACTGGTTTCTGCCAGGACTTCGTCCCCGAGAAAGTCGGTAATTATCTTAAGGGAACGTACTCTCGGAATAAAAAGTCATCAAGCATATTGTGTAGATTGGACCCTGGAGAAGGACATAGGATTTTACTTCTCCAGGGTACAATCTACAAGATTTATCAAATTTGGTTCACCAATTTGGTAACTTATCAAACAAACAAACAGGCAGAGTTACTTTCGAATTTATAATACATACTAGCTGTGCCCGCGGCTTCGCTCCCATCAACTGCCTACCCTACCCTACCTATCTTCCCTATCCTATCTACCCTACCCACCCTAACCTAATTACCCCACCCTACCTACTCTACCCTACCTACCCAACCCTACCAACCTACCCTACCTACATACCTACCCTACATACATACCTACCCTACCTACATACCTACCCTACCTACCTACAACTTTTTCTTATTTTTTTCTATCAAAGAAACTTCTCGTAACAATAACGAACACAACAAAAAAAGGAATTAGCGAAATCGGTAAAGCCGATCTCAAGTTATAGCGTGACCAGGAAAAATAGGGATTCATTTTTATATATATAGATTATAATCATGACAATCTAAGAAGTTGTAAGTAAGAAATTGAAAAATCAAATACATAATGCTAATTAATTACTATGTTACCCATTCGTTAGGATCATTTTATTATTAAGTATTTTTAAAGGTGTCAAATGCGACTTCTTAGATTGTCATGACTGTTGTATAATTATGGATAAGATAGAATGCAGTCAACTTGATTCTACCAATTTACGTTTGAAGTCTCTCCCGCACCTATAGATTCGCAACTAGTCCCTCTAAATAGGTATTGGAATGAAATCTTGGGAATGTGAACTAAACAGGTAGTTTCTAATCCATCAGCTTTTCTAGAAAGAAGTGTTTGAAATATTTTAATGAGTTGGTCTAATGGTAATATGCACTACTTCAGAACTCGACCAGTTCTAAGATGCTCTCTACTCGACCGAAGCGTGCATGTTATTGACTTCTTCTCGTTTTAAATTTTGATGATGAATGCGGACTGATACGCCTTGAATTTGTTACAACTAAGTTAGAGGTAGGTTATCAATAAATTTAATAGTTTGGCAGACCCTAAAATGATCTATACCAATGACGACCT
Source organism: Orthosia gracilis (assembly GCA_947562075.1). Lineage (NCBI taxonomy): Eukaryota > Metazoa > Arthropoda > Insecta > Lepidoptera > Noctuidae > Orthosia > Orthosia gracilis. Next base: position 29,998,095 of record OX387275.1, on the reverse strand, counting down.
AAACAGGTTTTATTTCTACCTACACACTTGTACCCATTGACAGGAATACCAAATACCTAATTCTGAAATCACTACCTGTGTATCTTGGAGATATTATTTATAAGATGAGATATTATTCACGTCCGAACGTAAAAGATGTTTCAGAAGCGACGAAAAGAAAATATGTGTTTTAGTGATTTGGATGTCTTAAATTTACTACTTACTAATTTTCTAATTGTTAAAAGTAGGCCGTAACGATCAATTTGTATATAAGAAGTGTACACTGTTGGACTGTTATATTATATTTTCGATTTTTATATGCCAAGCAAAGACGATATCGCCTATTCTGTACAGCTAATCAGTCTTGTAGTGTGCACTAACCGCTTACTTTTCCCCATCTCCGCACGACCGTGTAGTTGACATTTCTTAAGCCCTAATTAGCTACGATCACTGACACAATAGATCATTTGAATAAAGATCTCAAGCATGTAGGACAATGCTGGCGGGTGGGCCAGAGCAGAACCCGAAGACCGAACCTTTGCATATGCAAAACAGAGGCTGTATCACCGTCGGGCGGTCGCTTTGAACTCCGACGGTAGACGCGAACAAATTTATGCTCAGTGTCAATACATTAGAGGAGAGCGGCGTCGCAACTGATGTCAGAGTCGGCTGTGTTTGAATAATAAGTGCGCGGCTCCATTGTGGGATAACGTGACCCGCGGGTGACACATTACGAATGATTGTATTGAAATTCAGTTATGTCTGCTGAAGTTCACTGACTTTAAGTTTTAGGTATAACGGTCGTTGCCTTTTGCATATGCGTATGCATATTTTTCAAGGTTTGGGTATTCAGTCAGTAAATGTTTACCCGGTTGGTATAATCGCTCGAGAATACTGCGGCAGCCATGAAATTCTGAAGGTTAAGCGAAGTAAAGCTAGCTGGGCTAGACATACCAAGAGCTCTATTCTTAGTATTTAAGTTCCAACTCCTATTGTATTCTTTATATGGCAAGCAAACCCGATGTCGAATACTCACTCAGCCATTACGAGGGCAAGTGTGTATGTTATTTGTAAACATCTAACATAAACAATGAAAAAGAGTGATAAAATCATTAAAATAGGCCACTAATATCAAACAAAAAGGGGCAAACGTGACGTACGATAATGGAGCTCGGTGTAATAACGCGGCGGCACGCGAGAAGCCGGCCGCGCGCCGTGCCCGCGCCGCGTGCTGGGAGCGCGTGCCCGGCGAGGAGAGGATCGGCACGACGAGACGCGCGACTGCGGCTTGCGATCCGTCGCCAACGCCACTCGCCAGTCGCGCGCCGACCGCGAGCCCGAGCGCACGTAACTCACGCTCCTTTATCTAATGATGCTCTTGACGTGACTGCTCTTACGTACTTGGATGTTTTATTAGTGAAGTGCTAATTAGTAACTATGGTGACGGGTATTGCTGGTAGCCCTCAGCAGGCTGCTGCTAACCCTGTGGTGGTGAATATGAGCCCTTCGGTTGCGCAGGTTGAACAGAAGAAGAGTGGTGATAATAGAAGGGTAAGTTTCTGATTTGTTTGTTTATGTATCATTTTTCTGGTTTATTTTTTTTACTGTTTTTGTGGAATTGATGTCTTTTTTTATTTAAATTAAACGTTTGTCATTGACATTTATTTAGATTTGAAGTAATTGACAAAATTAAAACACTGTTATTAAAGAAAGACATCAACGCGCTCCGTTTCTAAATTAATTTCCATAGCTTTTATATTTAAATATTTATTTTTTTATAATTATTATATTTTAATAAACCCACAATATTTTTTTGTGAATTTCACAAAACATTATCGAATTAGTCTACTATTACTATACTTTGTAGCCTGAAGTCTACGGCGTAGTAGCGACTACGTAGACTTTCGTAGGCCTATATTTATTTCGAACTGAATCAATAAAATTTTTGATTCTTTTTATGTTATAAAATTACTTTCAATTTCATAAATTAACATATTCTTTAAAACAGTACAATATTAGTTTATAGCCGGGTGAAAACTATTTTTTCATATTTATCCATCGGTAACGGCGCGTCATTCTAGATTTTCTCAGTAAATCTCTGCAGCAACGAGTTCGTGTGTTTATAGTTAACTTATGTACATAAGTACTTACCCACTTACATTTCGCCACTAAGGAGGTGGGCAGGGACGGTTCATCACGCTCGCATTTTAGCGAGGCGGCGCGAACCACCAGAGATGTCACGATTCTGTGCTCGGGTCGTGCAAATCACTGTGTAGCTCTTATTTTACACTTATGTAGATGTAAAACTTGTACAGAATACGTATAATATAATTCCCCCATGATTTCTAAGGCATATCAAGACACTTATCCCCTTGAGTGCTAATTAGCAGTCACAATAGAAAAAGAATTGTTATGAGAACCAAAGTTTCCAAAAGGCACTCAAGGGATTCTTCAGTGATTAAATTACATGTTCAGTTATCAAATCTCAAGATAATCATATCAACTATAAGAGTCATCTATAATATTGCGGAGCTTCGTCTCAAACAATGCCTCACCTCCTATGGTGCTCTCTGTGCAGCAACATCTGCATCCTTTGTGAGGCAAATGAAAACATTGTTGTCGTGGCTGAATTCTGGGCAATATTTATATAATTGTGGAATCATCTAAGAACTATAACATCAGCTTCGTCGAAACAACAACAACAAAATGTTAATGATTTGACAGTATTAAATAAGTCGACGATGACGACTGTTTTAGTTGTGTTGGTAGTGCTGCTTTAGTAAAAAGGTTTCCACAGGTGGTAATTTTACTACTTACTGCTATTGTAAACGTAAAAGTTTGTGAGGATGGATGGATGTTTGTTACTCTTTCAAGCAAAAAATACTGAACGGATTTTGATGAAATTTTACAGAAATTAAAATTATAGCTAGAGTAACACATATGATATAATTATAAAGATATTGGGAGAAGTTCCAATACAACGCGGTCGGAGCCACGGGCGGCTGCTAGTAGGCTCATATTTAGTGGAAACCTCTCACTTATCATTATGTTGAATAATGAGGCTGAATCGTGCGTGGGTTTGTCTGGATTTTATATTTTTTTACTATACTTCTTATGTAGGATTTCGCAGATTCAGTTCTGAAGGATAATATCTTAAATTAAACGTACATCCTGCGTAGGTTGTGGTTGGAACCGGCTGTTCAACCGTGACCTATCCTACAGAAACATTGCATTTTTCAAAGTTAACACATTCGTTGCCAAGGACTCGCCTCGCGCGAGACACATTTTTAATTCTGTATTCAGTAATTACGGCAACGAACGTGTTAAAAGTAACCTAGTGTTTCGGGTAGGTGCCTTTCCATCAGTAAAAGGTTTTTAGCAATCGGGTCATTTTTTCCTACAAACAAAATACTATAGTTTTACCTCTTGATGCATTAAGTTTGTGTTTATTTAATAAAATATCCTCTTGTTGAGACTAGAGGAAGAATTTTATTACCCATATACGCATTAGAATTGCTATTATTAGACTGCAGTACACCTATGTGTTTACCATAACGATATCTGAACTATCTGCAGGTAATGTTTGAAATAGTTTGTATAAATAAATGCGAGCTGACAATCTCGAAGCGTTTGTCACGCGACTCGACATTTTCAGGAAAACCCGTGACGTGTTGCTCTGAATAAATGTGCGTGAGACGGCATGACATTCCTAAAATGATACATAGGTGTTTTTTCAAACCTCAGACGGTCGTTTAGGTCACAATATATTTCAGATCGCATACACCTACTACCTATATATTTTACAGATTTGTCACATTTTTATGCAGCCGTTTAAACGTCATTTTCCTCAGCCGTAGTTTATATCTGACTAGCGGACGCCTCGCGGTTTCACCCGCGTAGTTCCAGTTCCCGTGGAAATACAGGGATAAAAAGTAGCCTTTGCCACCCGGGGATAGTGTAGCTTCCCAACGGTAAAAGGATTTTTGAAATCGGTCCAGTAGTTTTTAAGTTTATTCGAATCATACAAAAATACAAATCTTTCCTCTTTATAATATTAGTATAGATTTATCTGCTCAGAGTTATGGAAATTTAACTGATAATTTCATATTAAGGAGGGAGTGTATCTCTCGCTTAAGGCTGTAAAAATACAGGATATATATCTACTAGCTGTCTTATAATTTGGTTTGGTTTTTGCGTCAATTTGCAAGCACAGTTCTTCCATCAACACAGGCTGCCTAATTGTACATTCTCATAAATTCAAGGATACTAAATTAAAGGAAGTATTTATTTACAACAGTGCGTTCAGTATTAATTAACCTTTAAATGCTCTAAAGATTTTCCCACGCAGACCCGCAGTGTGGAGTCGGCTTCGCTAATCCTACGCGAGCGCGTTAACACCAAATAATGCAACGCTCGGCGCCACCCACATCGCATCCCTCTTATCTTGCCAGCCACTCGAGCCGACTTAGTGGCAGCTAGGGTTATCACCCGATGAGTTTTGACGAGTCTAGCTCTTAGGAATGACGTGGTCTAGATTATAGGAAGATTGCGTGGTGTGATATTTTTCAGAGATGGTTTTATCTTAGTTAATGTTACGAAGATTATACACTTTGGATGCAGATTAATCTCCGATACTGCTCGTCTGCTTTCATAAATTCTTTCGCTGATATGCACTATCGTTCTACTTTTTATCCCGGCAAGTGGGATGGGAACGAAGCTGCTGTAAAATTTTGCAGAAAGTGCAATGTTATACCTAGTGAGTTTCTCATTAATCCTATTATTATACAATTATTATCACTAGGTTCAATAGATTATATCCACCAACCCGCACTGGTCCCGCGTGGTGTTTTAAGTCCCGTCGTCTCTCTCAGAGAGAGCTGGAGGCCTGTGTCCACTGGGAACATTAAAATGTTGATTATTTTTATGGAATAGGTATATTGGTGAAAAGCAAAACTTTTTGTCTTAAAAATTCGGCATTGACTTCGCCACGTCTTGTCTTAAACAGTTGTATAATGTCTTGTTTGTATGCGCAGCACATGATGCATGAAAACCTCCCTGAAATGCGTGCCAAGTGTGTCTGCCATATTAACAGGCAAGATGGACGACTACTTTCACTTGTTTCGCGATGGATATGAATTCCTTCCGTTTCTTGTTATTGTTTTTTTTTGTATCTTAACTTTAACATACCATTCCATTTATAAACTTTTTATATGTTTCTAGAGTAGGCTTTACGTTGGTACTTGTTTCCGTAAGGGCGACAATACATACCTGTAACATGCATAAAATAGCTTGCATGCTATTGTGACATGCACCAATATGAAGTAATTATAGCACAATGGCTGGCCGAAAGACGTTCACTGCTGGACATAGGCATTCCCCAGACGTCGCCAATACCGTGCGTCTCGCATCCAGCGCCTTCCCACAACCTTAACCAGGTGATATCGGTCCACCTAGTGGGAGGCCTTCCAACGCATCGTCTTCCAGTTCGCAGTCGCCGTTCCAGAACTTTGCGGCCCCATCGGCCATCCGTTCTGCGAGCAATGTGGCCCTGCCAACTGCCATTTAAGTTTCGCAATTCTACACACTACTATTCAGTTGCACACTTTACAGGCATGTATTATCGCCTTAATTCCGATTGAGCAGGTAAGACTGCGAAGTCTCGGACTGAACAACGGTCATCTGTCCATTCCATCGCGCTAACCATTCTTACAAGAACCAATGACTAATGTAAAACACGCTAACATGTTCTAAAATTCGTTGCCAAAATCCATAAATTCAAGTATTAGCGGAGTCAGCCCTCAGTGCCGTCCAGACAGTAGGAGCGTGAGTCAGAGAGGCGTGGGCGCCGCGTGGGTGACGCGCCGTGGGCTAATTGTCGTGGGAACGTCCCCCCTTCCCCCCTAAAGCTGTCGCCTACACCAGTAGTGCCAGGACGCTAGCATGCGTCATAGGATAGCATAATGAATGAGATGTCGCCCCAGACCTGACAACATTGTTTTTATAGCTGTCGCATCCAGAAGTCGACGCGTATTGTGGATACTTTTGTCTGAAAGTTTCGTTCTGAATGATTTACAGACATTTTATATGTTTAATTTGTCCTGTTACGTCTAGACGTTACTAGAGATACTGGCTCCGGTCTCTATCCCGTAAGATAATCGCCAGAGACCGAACAACAAAAGGTACAAAGACCCGTTTATAAACACGCCATGCCCCTCAAGATGCCAGATAATTTGATACAATTGGAAACGCAGCGTCTTCCATCACCTATCCGATCGATCACACGGCCGTACCCATATTAATCACGAACGAGACACGTAACAGACAGTAGATGGACGCTGACGCGTAATTACACGCGTCTCGTCTCTGAAGGAAGCTATTAGGCTGCCGGCAATCCATCATGCCATGATAAACATCATGGCTGCCGTGAGATAAGCCGTCGTCGGCGCGTCGCGTGTGACCAGCCTAACGCCCACGTGTCGACGCCGACTGATACCGCCTACAGCGACCTACAGCGCTAGATAAGGCTTCTCGATTGTATCGTGAAGCCGTGGGCTTGCAACACTCCTTAAATGGGGAAGAATGTTTTGAATATCTTGGTGAAAGGTGTACTTTTCGTTGAAAAAATTTACAGATTTATCACGGGTGTGATAATTTGTGAAATAGAGAAGCTTTTAACTACGGCTTCTCGTCGGATCATCGTTTGATTACAGACTAAAACATACTCGCCATCATAATAACACATCTCAGCCATTTAAAACAAAAAATCATCTAGCACTGGCACGTCTGGCGAACTATAATAGCGTGGCGGAAGTGCGGCGTCCGCTCCCACGCATTGGCACGCGACGCCGCGGCCGGCGCGTGGCTGCCAAGCGCATGCCAGTGGCCGCCCGCTGCCACTGCCAAGCTGTGCCAAGTAATAGCAGGCCATACTGACTGTCACAGAAGGTGAACTCGAGGCAGGCTTCAAGAGCGGACAGTTTCAGAGTTCTATTTCAGGAGGCACAAGTCCCACAGTTAACATATTACTGTGTTTTAAAATGTGTCTTCCATCTATTTGATATCATAATCAGATAGGAGTGATTGAATTTGAAATGGAAACAGGTAAACCTAAGGCTCTGGTGTCCCTCAAAACGGATCACTCTATAACCAGACCTGATTATAGAAGCTTGGAGATGCTAAAAACTATTTATAGATTATTTTCAAATAAATAACTCAGTGGGAATGCAAATCTATTCTTTACAAACCCGAGTGGACCTTTTCCAATGTATTTAATTTTCCCTCGCAAAGCATTCCGGACTCGGATATTTCTAGTATTCCGTGAATCCACCGCTTGACTAACGCTTTTAATTAAACACTACATAACCCCCTTAGATAACAGCGCTCGATATTAATCGCTTCAGATCAAAGACACGATAATTAATCCTTACAGCTATCATTAGGAGTAATGATAGAGGCGGCACTATTGAAGTTAGTACGATGTAATACGACGCGACGTTTTAATTCTTACTTCCTTATGCCTGTAAAGTTAACTTTAACGCTGTTTAATTGTCAATGCGCAATACGTAAAACTATTCAATGAATCAGAAAATGATACCTCATTAAGTCTCCGTTCAAGAACAAAGCATTTTTTAGACAATGCCGGCAGATTATCTACATAATAATGTGCGCAGATTAAACGACTTATCTTTCAGAAGGTCAGCGGGCGGCGGGATGGCGCATGGCGTCGCGTAGCTGAGTCGCATCGCTATTTATCGCATGCATTAGTACCGAGCTGTCAAACGTGCAGATTTAGGCGATACGAATGTGTAATGACCACTGGGCGAGTGCCAGACGGAGCAAAATAACGTCTGTAGGGGTACTTAACCTGCGGGGCTGCGGCTAGGATCGGGTAGAGATAGAAATTGGGCAAGTTACGCTCTTCGTTTTCGCTCTTCGGCATAGAGGTGCAGAATGTAGCGTCGGATAAAGCCTTTGTGGACTCTTTCACCTTCGTGAAAATATTTAGAGTGATGAAAAATCAAAATGTGTCTAATAGTATGAAATCGCAATGTATAGCTCAAATGCGCAGTAGCATCGTACGTAAGCCGTGGTTCACAAGGCATTTTCGGCACTTTTGGCTCATTGTTCCTCCAACTGTTCAAAACTAGTAAACAGTTGACGATCCCCGGCTATAAGAGCGCCAATGACATGACACGATGTAACCAGGGTGCATGGCGTGACTCAGCTGCCCCTAGTAAATAGATATTGACGACTTGATCATGTCTCTCGTCCTATTCGCTTTGCGTTAATATCAATTGAGAATGTCGTCGGGAATTTCGTGGCGAGTGAAATGTGGAGTGACAATTTGAAATAGAGGAACGAAGTAGTTGCTTTTTTAGATTGATGGATTTTAGATACTTTAGATGAGGTAGTAGACTGTGTCTTTCTTTCATGTATTTCACCATAGTAGAATATTTTTTCGGGCCTCGCTAACTCGCAAGCACTTCTTGTTCCATCGTTCCCACCTACTTCCTATATCAGCTGGGATCGGGTTCTTTGTAGGTCTGCGCAGGAGAGCTCTGTTCTGGATTGTGTAAGTGCTCGGTTCTCACAAACTTGCAACCACAATAAGAAAATCCTTTTGTCCAAGTTGATGTCCGCAATCTTCTGACACCGCCACAAAAAACCAAATCGTTCCTAATCAAGCAAGCTCCACACCTTCGCCAGGAAAAAGCCAGCACCATTCGAAATTTAAAAAAAATCGCGCGTCACGATACACGAATACCGGAACGCAGTCGACGCGTCTCAGTCGGTCGCAGACAGTTGATAACCCTGGCACGTGTCCGCACTCTGCCGGCGCCCGACACGCCCGCGACTAAATCCATTCCGCGTGGCGAGCCAAACGTTACGTAAACCATAGTGTGACCAAGCCAGAAGTTCCACTGTGATAACGTTAACGTAAAAAAATACGTTTTGAGACTGCTCGTTCAGCTGGTTTGCCAATAGAGTGATTCACTAAGCCTAAGCTTGAGTCCTAGTTTCACTGGGCTAGAAGTGATAAACGTAAACGTGAAAAAGCACGTTTTCGGACTGTTCTTTCAGCAAATTAACCTGATTAAGGCTAATTAGTTTAGACTTTTGTGTCTCATATGGCTATGAACCACAAAAGTCTAAGTCTACTGCTGAGAAAGTAGAATAACCAGGATGCAGTGGATAGCTATAGTTTTTTTTGGAGTTATTCTGGGTTACTATCTACTAAAAATTGAAGTCCATCTTACTACTAGCAACTCCAAATAAAATGTTCTTCCATTTTCGAAAACGACTGCAAAAAGCGGCATTGTTTGATACTAGTTCTAGCTAGCAAGCAGTAAAGTGTTGGACTTCTTTCTTGTATACTTTCTGGTAGGTAATAGTCAACGTTGAGACGGTCATCTACGCAGACACTTGATACCTTCGTGGGTATGAGAAGTATATCACATGGTTATCAATTAGCGGTTCGTCGAGCCTTATCGAGCACTTGTTATCCGAAACTATCAGCTGACGTTATCGGCTAACACCTACGTGTGGGTCTACAGACATAAGTGCGTGACAGATAGCGAGCCGACACGTCAGATAACACTTTTTTGTTTAGGGTCGTTAGTTTATTGACTCTGACGTGATCGCTACTAGCATTTGATCACAACACCTATAAAATTCATAGGTACTCACACTAATAATATTATAAAGGCGAAAGTGAATGTGAGTGTGTATTTTTCTTATTTCTTCACGCCAGAACGGCTGAACGGATCTGCATGAAATTTGGAACAGAGATAGATTGTAGTCAGGAATGGCACATAGGACTTTTTATCCCGGGACTTTGTTCCCTCGGGATATTTTTCGACCTTTACGCGAGCGAAGCCGCTTGCAGAAGATAAGAAATATTGTTAATATGAAAGTAGCTCTGTCTGTCTGTTACCTTTTTAAGCCTTAAAGGCTGTCCTGGATTAGGGCATGGGAAACCTTAAATCCTGAGAGTTCCCTTGGCAAAATCTTTACGCAGACAAAGCCGCCAGCAGAAGCTTGTGACACCTATAAAATTCTAATCTATAAGAAAAATGCCAGGTTTCCCTCATACATCGCTACAAAAGTATGAATGTCGCGACTCACGTCGCTAATAAAGTGTACATTGGAACAAGCGGCTTGTTATTGGCGACTTGTAATAATGTAAACTTGTAACAAACTACGTGTTTCTTTTGACTTGCTTGACTGGTATTTTGTTAGCGGGTAATATATTCAGAAATACACGTGATAATTGAAATGGCGCGTTTGTAATTCGCATGCGGCGTGGAATAGGTAAGTGTGGGTGCTTGTGTACTTTGCGTGCTTATAGCTGTGTGTTCTTGTGTCTGTGTGTGTCCGCTAAATCGGGGCGTCGCGACGCCGCAGGGCGCCGTGCCACGTGCCGCCTTTACGATCTGCGGAAAACTGGATGAGTCTGTTTCACTACGGATTTTCTCTTTCATGTTTTAGTTTTAGTACGAATAAAATATTTCATATTTATGATATTTTAAAACATTTTTACGATGTTCGCTCGTAGGGTTTACGTTCTTGTTTTGCAATTTATTGGTGATTTTATTAAGATTAATAATTATTCTGTAATAAATCATTCCCAAAACGAAAATTATATTAAACTCTCGAAACGCACAGTCCGATCAGTGTGGCGATGCTTGGGGTAGGCCTATGTCTTTCTGCTGAGATGATGATGATGATGCAATTATTCTCAGGATCTGTCAGTTGAAATAAAAGAGCACGTTACTCGAACCCAATCTTCTATTAACTCTACATTTATCTTGACAATTTAATTCACTCGATACTTCCTAACAGCTAAACTCCAACATAAATAACGTGCCTGTCAGTCTGTTTGTCACTTCAGCGTTCAGTATCTCGTAAACGCTAACTGGAGGCGACAGAACGTCGTGTGTCAATTTGCACACCTCTGTAATTACGTCGCCATCGCTCGCTTTAGCCAAAGATAATATAATACTAGCCTATAGCGAGCATTTTACAGCTACGACGAACTAAGCGTGCGCTACGGGCACGCGCGCTAAAGAACATTCGAAGAGGAATATCGTAAGTCGAAGAATAAAACTTTATTATGTAACACCAAAAAAGTTACACATCTCTTTTACAAAAAAAAACTTAATTCTATGGGTACAGTCTTATGGTTGACAGCGATATCTACCAGAACACCTTCGTCGAAGATTTTTCCTCCAGTCGATACTTTACTACACACCTAATATTGTATATTTGGATGCGTCGTCTTGTGTTATGTTATGTGCAACGTATCTACTAAAGTATGTATTGCAAGCCACATATTCAAAGAGAGAGCAATGTAGGTAAACAAATGCCGATCTCTAAAGTGTTTCTATTTATTTTTAATAGAGAATGCTGGCAATTATTTACATGCAAGTTAAATATGAGGGCCCTTTATCCTCGACTGCGGAAGCGGTGTCTCGTGCGGAAGGCGTCGAGAATTTCCCGCCCTCGCAAGCGCCGCTATCATGTTCTATATTTTTTATTTATGTCTGTGCAAAAATATAAGCGGTTAACCCGTCTGACATTGGCGTATCGGTCAGACGGTGTTTGCGAGCTAATTCCGAACACGTAACGCGACGTTTATATATTCCGATCTCGAAGCCGTGTTAATGCTAAGTGAGCTAACAAAAAAAAAACAAATGTGATAGACGATCAGTTTACTATGTCCCAGACATAGTGCCAATCCCGAGAATTTTCAGATAAAAATTATTTGATCTTTCGCTTTGGAACCGCGCCAAAGACTCGCCATTCGCCAGAGAATCGTCGCCATTTTTTGATTAGAGACGAACGACCCACGCAGTTTTCATATTGATGTTAACAAAGACATGGAGACGGCGACGGTGTGTTACACATTAGTAACGTTCGTTTAAACGTCACGTGGTCCCGCCACGCGTGATTCAGCGTCACGGCGCGCTTGCAGCCAATCACGACGCGGACGACCTTCACCTTGAGGCAGTCGCACGCGCCGTCATCGGCGTGTAACCAGAGATTAATGGCTCTTTTTGTCACGCGCCTTACTTGGTGTCACCCGGCGATAAAGCGATACCAATTTTGTTTATACACAGCATAAATAATATGCATACTCATAATATGTTTTAGCACTACGTTACATAAAGTCCGCTTGGAGACTGATCATGCGTCGCGTGAGAACAATATGGTAGTGTTAGGTAAGCGTATGTATATGTGTAGGTAAATCTGCGAGTGTGCGCTAGACTTTAGCCTTAACCTTGCGTGAACATTAAGTTTTACACGTGTGGCTAATGGATGCAAATGCGGCGTGTTGACGCAAGTCGTAAGGATACCTGCTTATTATCAACTGAATGTTCGAAACTTGAATATATATGTTGCTAACATTATATTCAACTATTCACGCCTGTATTCTCTAAAGGATAAGATCGACGTGTACCGTAGAACCCACATCTACATTTCGTCGTACAGTTCCATATAGTGGTGAGTCTGTTATCATCAAACGGGTACAAATAAAGCAAGACATATTCCAGGTGAAAACCCAGGATCTAATGCTCCCCAGTAGCGCTTGCGAAAACGACTCTAATGAGGCAGTACCGGAGCTAACATTGGTATACCTACAACTTTTGTCATTATTAACAAAACATTTTTTTTGTTCTAGAGCAACAAGCCGATCATGGAAAAGAGGCGTCGGGCACGCATCAACAACTGCCTCAATGAACTGAAGGCGTTGATTCTAGACGCAATGAAGAAAGACGTAAGTTAACACATATCTATTTAATCTTTGTCTATATTTAGTTAAGCTTTGAGGATTAGCCGTCTAGACGTTGATTTTTTTCTTGAACAAAATTAATATTAAATATACAAATATAATAATTATGCATTTGCTTAGCGGGTTAACACAACCCAAAGTTAATATTCTTAGTAAAACCGCACCTCTCCTTTAACTTATTTATATTTATGCAAGAATAATCAATCTTACTTAACTAATATCATAAAGAAGTAAAACTGTAGCTATGTTTGTTTGTAATGGGTAATCTCTGGATGTACTTACTGATCCGATGAAAGCTACAATATCGCCAAACTATTGCTGAGTGTTATACAAGTCTTTTTATTTCGAAAAATTTAACGGGTCCTGTGGATCGAAGCCGAGGGAAAAAGTTAGTATAATAATAATACATTGTTCATTTGGCCTCACAAGACAGAAATTAAAAGTTAACTAAGTATCTACATAAATACAGGTACATTATATGTTCACAGTCTAGAACATGTGAGGAGCAGCATGAGTGTCTTAGTTATGTATAGGAATGCCTGTAAATAGTATATCCTTAGGATATCTACAAGTTCCTAACCAACAATTTCATCCTTGTTACAGCCGGCGAGACATTCAAAGTTAGAGAAGGCTGACATCCTAGAGATGACTGTGAAGCATTTAGAAGGCCTCCGGTCTGAGGGAGCCAGTTCTCCGGACCGCTTCCGTGCCGGATATAGGCACTGCGTGTCGGAAGTGTCAAAGTTCCAAGGCATCGAGCCTACGTTGAGGAGACGACTGGTGAGGCACCTTGAGGGTTGTGTGAATGCACCCGGGGCCAGGCCAGCTGGTGCGCCAACGCCACCCTCGGATGTTGAAGATGCTCCTCAAAGCCAGCATTCTACTATTTTTATATCTGGTGAGTTTTGTACTTAGCTTCGTTATAACTATTTTAGCCTGACTTAAAATATTCTGACCTTCATGGTTTAAACTTTTTGAATAGTTACCTGTATATCATGTTTAGAACGCAACCTTATTGCAATTGCTTTTTATCATTAAAATTACATTTCATAACTGGTGTCTATTATTTCAGCTGGTCCCGGTTCAGGCGTCCGTCTCGTACCAACGAGGTTGTCCAACGGCGACATCGCTTTGGTCCTACCGGCTGGAGTCAACGCTAGCACATTAGGCGCCCTACCTACCCTGGTGCCTCTATCACCGAGGGACGCTTCATCCTCTACGTCTTCGGAAACTCGCTGCTATTCCCCTGCCAGCTCAGGATGGGGGACTCCTCCTCCGAACGAAGACTCAGCCCCCCTTGCCCTCGTCACAAGAAAACAGCCCCCAGAAGAAAAACCCTGGAGACCTTGGTGACGCACCCTCCATTCCTTTTATAACTCTGTGATATATTTTAGCTGTACATAGTATGTCTACATGGACAGAATATAGTTCCTAGTGTAAGCTATAAACAGAATAGATGCTTTCAGCAATGAGAGTACTTTTACTTAAGTTACTTGCTCGGTCAGTTAAGGATGTGTGATAGATTTTATAGAAATAATTTTGACGAGAGTTTGTATGACTCCTTTCTGTTTAACGAAAGGATTTTTCTAGTTTTAAGGCATAGAGTATTATCGTGTATATTCGCGGATGACATCTGAGGCAGTATTTCATGTATCATTAAATTATAGACGTAGCATTCCTACGCTCTATTCATTACTTAGTTCTAAGTAAATAACTAGTGCCATTATTAATTTTCTTCATTAAACAATTAGTTTGCTTAGAGCTTTTGTAAATACGAGTTTATGCAAATATTGAGCACCTGAGAGTCAATGTTTGATTGTAATCGATATGATATAATTCTGTGTGCCTTATACAGCAAAATCGTATAGTCTTCCATTACATAGGCGTATGAGTATATTAATGTTTAAAATGTAAAGTATAGTTAATCGCAAAGATTGATTGTCAGTTGATAATTAATACGCTCAATTTTCTCTTAAAGTCCCCGTCACGAGAAGATATAAATTTTGTAAATAAGAGCTTCTACTAACACACGTATAATACGAACGAAAGCGTCTGTCACTTGGAACGTTCCAGAGTACCACAAAACATTAGACGACAGAGCTATACATCGCTAAAATATAATCCGACTAAATGAAATTGCTCGTTAGTTTCGTATTACACGTATGTTACTTTGAGTTGATTGAGTTTGGGATTATTTGTTGTAGATTGTATTTTCGCTACATAGATAAGTGGAAGTTCTTATTTGCAAATTTTATAGCCTCTCGTGTCGGGGAGCTTTAGTTACGTTACCGGAAAAAACCAGTAGTCAATAAATGGTCTTCCTTTACCAGTTACCGAACGAGGACAGTTTATTTTTAACATACATTTAGTAATAATGTTTATTTGAATGGATGAAGAAATATTAAGTCTTTATAGTTTTACATACCTAAGTAATTACAATTGAGTATTTATGTTTGCATCTTATTATAATTATTAATCGAATGGTGTAAGAAAAATTACTTAGTTTATTTTAATTGCAGACAATTATAACAATTTGCCGTCTCAATGTAAATTATTAAGAGAATAACGTGATATTATTTAAGGTTATGTGTAGTAAATATAAGAAGATGTACCTAAAAGAAATATGCCATTAATCTAGAAAATAAAAGCATAAATTTATCTTGACGTTTCATTCAACCAGAGAGACTTCAAAACCACATTTTGTCCAACTTTCACATCAACCTTTACGGACAATATTTCTCTTGAGATACCTATCCTATGTCCAGCAATAGACTGATTTAGCCATGAGCCATGAGTATTTTTCATCAGTGAAAACGAATCACTATCCATTGATTTAAATTAGGAACACGCAACACATGAATACGAAAACCAAAACGACCTCTTCTCTTTTCAAAGTTCTTTAATATTAGGTCATTACTTATGAAACTGGCGTTTTGTAAGGGAGGAACATAAAGTCGTTTTTTTTATATAATATATTTATTTAATCAAAGTATGTACCATTGCTATTTATGCACTTTTGCCATCTCATAGGTAGTTCATTGATCCCTTTACTAAAAAAACCATTCGGATGGGAATCAATAAAATCTTTGAAGGCGCTTTGGACTGTCCCATCGAAGTTGAATTTTTTCCCTTGCAAAAAGTTATCCAAATTTCGAAAAAAATGGTTATTTGTTGGAGCGAGGTCCGGGGAGTACGGTGGATGTCTTAGACATTCCAATTGAAGCTCCTCTAATTTGGTAGCCGTCTGTTGTGCAGTGTGTGGTCTAGCGTTGTCCTGAAGCAGCAGTGGCATAGAGCGATCGACTAGCCTCGGCTGTTTAGCAACTAGCTCTTCCATCATGGTTTGGAATTGCTGACAATAGACATCAGCCGTAATCGTCTGTCCAGATTTAAGAAAGCTGTAGTGAACGACATCGGCACTAGTCCGCCTAACGCTCACAAGTAATTTTTTTTGAGTCAATTTTCGCTTGGGGCAGGATTTGGCTGTTGCGAACCAGGGTTCAGCCATTGCGATGAGCGTTTCCGATTATTGTACAGGATACACTTTTCATCGATTTAAAATCCCTTCATTATTGTGCCGGTTGAGTAATGTAACGCAGCAGTAGACGCGCGTTTGTCGGTTTGATGCACTCAATTCATGAGGTACCCACCTTTCAAGCTTTTTCACCTTCCCAATTTGATTCAAGTGGATTAAAACAGTTTTATCACTAACACCGCAGCCTGAAGCTAACTCGGACGTGGTTTGCGATGGATCCGCTTCCACAATAGCCTTCAATTCTTCATTATCAACTTTGGTCTCCGGCCGTTCACGGGGCTTGTTCTGCAGGTCGAAATTTCCAGAACTAAAACGTTGGAACCAAAAACGCACTGTGTTTTCTTTTGCGACACCGTCGCCCTACACTTCATTAATCCTTCGAGCCGTTTCTGCAGCACTGGTGCCGCGATGGATCTCGTACTCATAAATAACGCAATATATCAAGTTTTCCATTTTGTAAACTGACTGGCGCAAAGAAAAACCAAAAGAGAAAAAAACAAATGAATTACGGTTTTCCAAACTCAAAAGCATGAGTAAATAGCTGTATAAATTTAAAATTGGAATTCCAAACCAAAGAGGTGATATTTGAGATCAAAGCGGCCTGTACGAAAAACTCCAATTTCATAGGTAAGGACCTAATATATCTACTGAAAATTTAAAGCTATGAGTGTCAAACGCAGTAGACTTCGAAATTGACATTAAACATATCATCAAACTTGTATTTCCCAAAGGGCTAGGCGGAGGACCTACAGTAGGTACACCCCCATTTCTCCAGTTATTTTCAAGTCCCATCCATTAGGGGGCGAGCTTAATGCCATCAACCGCGCACAAGTCGAAACTTCGCCCCCGATCCCGTAACCGATACCACAAAGGAACTGTGTATTTTCTGGGGTCTGTGTTACCCTATAGCTAATCGTACAACCTAGGGGTATTTAAGTCAAGGGTGAATAGGTTACTTCTAGGCAAGCGTGGTTCTCGGTCGACCACATCATCAGGTGATTTATAGAATAACAAATACATAATCTATTCCACCAGAGATTGCCTTTTACAATAAATACCTCTTATTCCTGAACGTTTTTGACGTCGCGCGCCTTGAGCGCGGTCAACAGTTGAGGGGTATATTTGTTTACCCCGTCTATATACATCTTTTTAACCATGTTCTTTTTTGACAATGCATTCAGGTGACCTTGTGTTGCCAGCCAGTAGGCAACACAAGGTCATCTGAATGCATTGTCAAAAAAGAACATGGTTTGCAGGTATATCAAGAAGTAAGGCGCCAGCGATTTGTTTTCGTTTCCATGCGTTATAATTACTACTAATTATTAATTACTTGTCTCATGGCTACGGGCCTACTATATTTAGACAAACTCAGACATGAACAAAACCTTTACAGATGGAATGCTACAGACTTTGAATGGCTTCTAAGATTGACGAGCTTTCATTCCCTCCCACATATTGCAAAATCGAAAGTCAAACAATCCCCCATTTACAGGGTGTAACGGAAAGGTGCGATAATATTTTAAGAACTATTAACATGTAAATGAACAACTTTGTCCAGAGAAGTGATAAGAAATTCGCAAAAAAAAATACTTTTCATACTCTCGTCAGCTGACCAACATTTTTATGGGTGATCCAATTTTTTTTTTAGGTTGTCTATGATTTGAAGAAAGATGTTCATTTACATCGGCAGAAGCAGTTATTGATTTCTTAATTAAAATCATCTTCCTGCCCTTGTCCCATGTTACTTGGGCTCGGCGCAACACGTTTTCTACTTCCATACCGTCCTGTCCCCCGTCACGCTGTCATTGACCCCCTTTTCTTTCATATCACTCCTCACAGAGTCCATCCATCTTTTCTTTGGCCTTCCCCTCCCTCTCCGTCCACCCATATTTATATTCAATACTCTTTTAGTAACAAGCGTTTCTTCCCTCCTCATCACATGACCATACCAGGACAAACAGTTTCCTTTCAACTTTTCTGTCACTGGCGCCACTTTCAAACTTCCTCTTATATATTAATATCTTACTTTATCCATTCTCGTCACTCCGCACATCCATCTCAACATTCTCATTTCTGCTATATGAAATCTCTTTTCATACATCTTTTTCACAGCCCAACATTCTGATCCATACAGTACGACAGGTCTAATCACGGACTTGTAAATTTCTTAATTAAAATATGATCGCTATTTATCGTTACACCCTGTAATCTGGAGGAACCACCGCGTAGTCTCCGTCGGTGGTCGCACTGATTCGTCAAACATTCAATTATAAGTGTTTGTTTGCGCTGTCCCGACACTAATATTGGGTATTGGAGAATTATTGCACCTGCGGCTGCAATTTGCTACAATCGACTCCACCAATTATTGCACAATTTTCATGTCTACAAATACGCAAACGCAATACGCAAAGGGATAAATCTTTTGTCAAAAATAAACCGCATACAAGATGTTGGTTGATAAATATTTATCGTGACTGTGTTTTACTGTTGAGTTAATGCATCCGGAATAGCTGCCATTCACTGCATAATTATCTATGTTTTTATTTATTGAAGTACGTAAAACTTAGTGCGACCATAGTATCGATAAGAAGTTAAGGCACCTAATCTTCCTGAGACTTCAGTTTATTTTTTTTAACTTTTACTCACACTAGGAATTTCTTCCTGTATCTTGGGAGCGTTTACAAACATATAAACTCACATACACAAACACCCAGAGCCGGAACAACTATCTGTAGGTTATACAAATAATAGTTCCGTGCGGGAATAGAACCTGCGTCACGCTCAACCAGTGCGCCATTTGATTATCTAATATAATTAGCTGCCTTATTTTGTTTACTAACAATTAATTGCGTAATATGATAATTAGAAACATTTGATTCAACAGATTTTCCCTAGTGCTACAACAGTATGAGACAAGATAGTTCCGTAGCCAAAGTTTACCAACCTCTCGTAAGACCGTGCGACTCGTCAGCGATCACACCGCAACACCTATACACAAACACCTGATTAATTACCATTAAAACTAACGCGAAACGAGTACCATCAATTTCATAAACTATCGTCAATTATTTCACAAAATAAATAAACGTGAACCAACCGTTGTCGCCAAGCAAGCGATTATTAATTTAGAAAGTGGTAACACGATACTCGTCCGTAAATAATTTCCAACACAGAATTCAAGAGGCTCGGGAACGAGCACACGGCACACTCGGCTCATCTGATCACGTTCATTGCAAAGCTCATTAAAATTCATAAGATGATATGTTTACATGTAATGTCCGTAATATCAACTAACGATGAAAGTAATTGAAATGTGATTTTTTTTTATCAATCAGAGCTTCATCTGCGTGGCACAGTACCACCCAAGTGGAGCTACCTCGGGCGCTGGTAACTACTGTCTTGCTTATCATAACGTCGATACCCGTGTTATTTTCTTTCAATACGATTCCGAATATATTAATTGAACAGCATCATCGATTACTCGTTTAATGAGGTCGAGATATAAATTCGTATTAAGGTTGCCCTAGTCGACGACGGCACGAACTATTTTTTGCGCGGGGATAAAATGCATGCTATCTCATTAGACAACACGTGCGAAAGAGATAGATTCTGT
Source organism: Orthosia gracilis (assembly GCA_947562075.1). Taxonomy (NCBI): domain Eukaryota; kingdom Metazoa; phylum Arthropoda; class Insecta; order Lepidoptera; family Noctuidae; genus Orthosia; species Orthosia gracilis. The sequence goes on along the minus strand of OX387275.1, from coordinate 29,978,175 downwards.
GATGAGCAGTAAGAAGCTAGTTCACTTACGAATACACACTATTGCAAATTTGTAGCGAAATGGATGATGATTTAGGACGAAAACGAGCGCGCAAAATTTTATAAACAGACCTTTGGGAATATGGATATCCTGAAAAAATTACTAAATGTATCTGTTCAAAATAAAATTATTTGCATTGTTGAGCAAAGGAAGGGTTATCTATCCCTGTATGTTGACTGTTGCAATTTTCCTTCTTCTTATGGTATTTATACCCGCCCAAAGATGCGTTAAAATTAGTTTTGAAATATGGAACTTACGACGCTCATAACTTTCAAATATATATTTTTTTACTTTTTTGTTTCCATACAGGTCTAGATAATGATGAGAAAAAAATTATATCATTTTTTATTTTGAACGTAAACCTAAACAGTGGAGTAATCGCCATACTACGTTTGTATCGAAGAATGATCGACTGGGGCAACCTTAAGATTCGCATCGAAAAGAGTCGAGATACGAACGACATTTTATGATAATGTTTCGCATTCGCAAAATATTCGGCGATAATGTCGATAGGTATCGATGCCGTGACTTTATTGCCTATCATTCAAGTGGAAACGAGAGTGTAGCATCGAGTTGCATATAAATTGAACTTGTCAAGTGTACCGGCCGGCCGGCGCGCCCGCCTGACTGACGGCTTCTCGTTACCGAAAGGTCGTTGCTTGCTTGTCATTGTTTTTTTACAACTCTTTGTATTCGCATCAAGCGTCGGAGGCCAATTAATCAGCGTTATGACGCGTGACATGAGCTAATGAGCTGTGATGGCGACCGCATGCAAATCGACTTATTATACTACAGATTATTATGTTTTTTACACAATGCTGTTGATTGAAATAGTAGCACTAGACGTTTAATGGAGCTTTGATTAGAGCTAGTGTAAGTGTGAGGAACAACTTGTACTGAAAGAAAACCTTTTGGTAAGTACATGTAATAAAGAGTTTGAAAAGTAAAAGTTCCTTTACTTTTTTGCCTACATAAAAATGCTTAATCTGAAGCTTATTTCGCAGAAGTAGAATAAGAGCCTATAACCGCATAAGCTTCAAAAGGATAAGTAACAAAATGGTCTTTTTGCAGCCTAAGTCACTGGTGGTCCGGATAATTCCCTTTTTATGAGACCTCCGTAGTTCGGTGTCTAGGTGGTCGCTGTGTTTGCTGGTCGAATTTGATCAAACTTAGCCCACCAGGTTAGAAGTATCTGTAGTATTTAGGTAGGCATTTGTCGAGATTGCCGTTTTTACAAGCAAGATTATAAAAGGATATGCGAAATCCATGTCAGATCAAGTCTTAAGATTGTGTTGAAGTCGTCCGAAAGTAATTTGAATTAAGTTTGAAGATATTTCTGATTTGGTGGTCGAGCTCGGGCGCTTACAGAACATGTTTTGGGTGCTTATTGTATTTTATTTCAAGGATTAGGTTTTGGCAGGTCGTTGAAGGAGACTGTTTTCAATCCTGTTGATCTTATAAGTTCATCAATTAAGATTGTGTGGGTAAAATGCGAGGAGAAGATTCAAGAAATGCTTTGTTGTGTGAGAATATTGCCTTGTGTCTTGTGTTAGAGTCAGTTAAATTAATCCAATATTTTTAGCCCAAGTCATCAAAGAATTTCATTACCTTACAGGGTTTCTTGTCCGAAAAACACAAAGGTTTACTTAAATATAGGGCTAATATTAAGAGTCACTTTCTCAAAGCAATTTTACATGTAATTAGATATCGGTAGCCAGATGATTGTCCTCCCTAAGGACCGCAGGTGCATCTCAATTCTGACCATAATGATGAGTTTAGATCTTTGTTTTAATAAACATTTTTTGTGCTTTTCCACTTTTTAATAAAGCAATTGCCTTAAATACAGTTTTGAGCTATCTGGGTGGGCCGATTGGTGGGGTTTTAATAATGGCAATTTGAACAGAACCCAAAATTGTGCATCTCCGGTCCGAAGTACCTACTTTCGAGGATACCCCGAAGTTGTAATTTCTGTAAATATGAAAAGAAACCACGTACCACGCAGAATGTACGAGAACAACAAGAAATGCTCCTGAATATAGTATGGTAATTAATGCAATGACTTGATTTATTCGTTACATTTACATAATTTAGACTGTAGAGAGCAAGGAAGTAGGTAATTTTTGCCGAGTAGTTATTAGCCGAGTTTGTTTGTAATTTACCTAAATAACGGCTGAGGAAATAGCTTCAATTATTTTGCTAATTTGTATAATCTTTGAAAATGATCTTAATTGAGAAAAAAAAAACAAGAACGCACTCTCGATTTAGATTCAAACACATGCATACAAGACTGGGTCAAATAAATAACGCACATAATATTTGAATATCCGTCAATCATCTTCACGCACTAATTAATCTGATTGGAGACCAACTTATTTGTTTTTAATTGTAATGCGCCCGCGCCACCCAATATGTCTACGTCTCAAGATGTCGGTGGTCTGCCTTAGGCTGTTTATATGGTCAAAATCAAAATCAAAATCAAAAACGTTTATTTCAAATAGACCAATTACAGGCACTTTTGAATTGTCAAAATGTCGGTCAGTCAAACAAACAAGTGAAGCTAAGTTGCACGTTCCAAGGAGTAGATCTCTATGGAGAAGAACGTGCAAGAAACTCCATCATGTGTTGTTAGACAAAAAAAAATGCAAAAAGCAAGGTCCCACCACCCACGGCGAACCAGCGCGCGCGCACGTGGTCGCTTCACTTTGACAACTAACAACAGTCATAATGTCATGTATTAAACTGTCATTATTTTAGTTTACATGTTGATTTGTGTATGTTTGCGACAAGGCAGTCTTTAAGCATGTCGATTAAGTATTGTTGTGATTAAATATACTCATATTCTGCCTTGGTATATTAAATTCTTATGGCATACGAACCATGACGTCAGATTCGAGTCAGCATCGATAAAACGGTAGCAGTTTTATTGATGATAAATAGCAATAGGTAAACTATCGACCATCAATATAACAAAGTAGAAACATATGAAATAATAAAGGCCAAGTGCGAGTCGGACTCGCGCACCGAGGTTTCCGTACAAACAACAACAATCACCAAAATAATTAAGTGAGAGGTTCTTTTTTATGTAGCTACACATTTACGGTTTTCGGATTTGTCTCTTTGCTTGTGATATTGCTTCTTGCCAAATTTCATGATTGTAGGTCAACGGGAAGTCATCATCATCAGCCTTTTTAATGTTCTCACTGCTGGGAAACAGGCCTCCACTCTGTGAGAGGGAATGGGCCGTAATCCACCTCGCGGGCCCAGTGCGGGTTGGTGGAAGTTACATGTATTAAATTTTTTGTTCTAGGCCATGCCGGGTCTTCACGATGTTGTCCTTCACTGTTTTGAGAGCAGTGGTGGTGAAATAATTTACTCAAAGTAAAGCATCTGCCTGGGTTATAAGTCGCGGCCGATTCCACTAAGCCATCACTGCACCCCCAACAAGAAGTACTCTTCAGGTTTTGTCTCCCTTGCGAGAGTCGGACTAACTAAAAAAAAAACCGGCCGGGTTCCGTACCAAAGAAAAGTACACTAGTTGTTTTAGTTTATAGTTGTTAGAAAAGTATACGTAATAATAAACATTATCACAAATTTTCAAGGCCAGTCGGAAGTTAAAAATATCTTCGGAACAAAATTGTGTGACAGACGACGGACAGACAGACACGTGAATGGCAGCAATAGGGGTCAATTTGGAACCTTCGGGTACGGTACCCTAAAAAGTTCCGTCTTGGCAATCGTCACGCTATCACAATCTGTGATAGATGGAACGGAAAAAGAAACATCCGAGTTTTTTTAAATAATGTTATGTATCGATAGGAACAAGTTTGACACATAATCCAGACTTATGTGCATTGAACACAATGATGTGGTGAATATTTAATAATACATTGATCCACCTACAACTTTAGTCAGTGTCAGAGCTATTCTTATCGGTCTTGGCTTCAGCAGCCTGCTTCTGCTCGTAATATCGGTATTCTGGCTTCAATTCCCACATGTTCTTGTGTGGATTATAATAGTTATAGTTACATACTTCTCTTAAAATCTCTTTAAGGTACACAATGGGTTGTCTGGTTATCTGAAACAAAATACAACAATAATATTGTAGGCGAAGAAAAACTTTTTAACAAATAAATCAAATGGACTTCCAAAACAAAACACTACAAAGCGAAAAATATCTTTCTTTTCCGAAGTCGGTGTCTTTGATCCGTTTTGCGGGACCGACTTCGGAAAAGAAAGTTATTTTTCGCTTTGCAGTGTTTTTTTTTTAGAAGTCGGGATTGATTTTTTTTAAAAACGTTTTTATTTTCCTCTTTTTTGTTTTGGTACCTCCAATTAACATGAAAATCATTTATAGCCAATACATGAATATTCCAATAAGCCCAAACACGACTAGGATAAATTGTTTTATTTCGGAGTTACAGTGGCCATTGTGGTCTTCTTCATCAGTTCCATTTCACGAAAAGATACTTTCTGAGTGCAAATGATTGCATTATTGATGAAAATATCAAAATCGCTATATGTAGGTATGGCTATAATATTTGAGGAGTTCCCTCGATTTGTCTAGGATTCCATCATCAGATCCTGGTTTCCTTATCATGGCACCACCCTCGGGATATCTCCTTTCCATCAAAAAAGAATAATTAAAATCGGTTCATAAACGACGAAGTTATCCGCGAACACACATAAAAAAATATATATATACGGTCGAATTGATAAACCCTCCTTTTTGGGAAGTTGGTTAGAAAAAAACAATATTTGTTTGTTATGCGCTGCCTTGCTTTACCGTTTCTCACTTTGTCAACTTATTGTTTCCAACTTATTGTGTTGTTAATTGATTATAAATAAATTAGCACAAAACATTGTCTGCTATTCTTTATGCTTTTGGGTCACAAAACTTAAAAACAAAACTTTTCGTAAATATATAACACAACTTCGCAACGTACGAGTACCTTTTGTAAGTCTTTAATCCTGTAATACTGATGCTTTTCAAATGCAGGAAACAGCATATCGAGGACTGTATCTTTGTCATCCCTGACATTCTTCTCTACAGCCAGCTTTTTCTTCATGAGGTCAATGATAATATGTTAGAGCTGATCGAAGAACTGAAGTTTTTGCTGATAACCAGCAACACAACGTGGCAGCTCAATGGACAGGCAAGTGTGAGCGACAGAAAATCACTATCAGAGATAACAGTGACGACGGTGAAACGAGTAATGAGCGATAATGCGGTATATTGATAACATCTATACATATAAAATGCTTTGTCCTGAATGACTGACTGACGGATCGCACAGCGTAAACCGCTGATCGTAGAGACCTGAAACTTAGAGGGTGTGTTCTTTCTATGACGTAGGCATCCGTTAAGAAAGGATTTTTGGAAATTCCACCCCTAAGGGGGTAAAAAAGGGGTTGGAAGTTTGTATGAAAAATCTTATTCCTTCGGCCAAAATTTTTGACACTTCGTACTGATAGTAATCTAAGTAAATGATAAAGTTTGTCATTATTAGATTTTCGAAACTACCCCCAAATGATGATTTAGAGGGTGTTGAAGTTTGTCATTATTAGATTTTCGAAACTACCCCCAAATGATGATTTAGGGGGTGTTGAAGTTTGTATGTAAGAATCTGATGTATTGGGTCACTAAACATGAAACTTGACATAAATACCAACCTAAATAAACAATTCAGGTTTTCATTATTAGTTTATTGAAACTATCCCCATTTATTTCACAGCTCCAAGTAATTGCTGACAGGCCAGGCGGGCACAGCCTCAGTGATAGGCTTGAGTCACGCATTTTATCACGGTTTTTGCTCCCAAACTGTCATAAAACTCTTCAGAAGTCGATGCCAAAAACGATAAAAATAGGTACCAAAGACACCGACTTTTTTGTTTAAACGTTTTATTTTTCTCTTAGCCTTCTCCTAGCAATTCCAACATGCCTATACACGACTGGGATACATTGTTTTATTACGGAGTTCCGGTGCCTACCTTCCAGCTTTATCACCAGATCAGTTCAATGGTACTATTTTCATTAGAAACAATTTTTTAAATTTGCTTCTTTTCAATCATTTAACGATATATCGTATACCCAAAACATATTTGTCATTGACAAATTCCAGTGGCTATCTGTGGTCTTCTTCATCAGTTCTTCACCTTCTGAATGCAAATGCTTGCCACGCTTATGAAAATAACGAAATTGCTATGTGTATGCCTATAAAAATTGAGGAGATTCCCCGATTTTCCCAGGATCTCATCATCAGATCCTGACCTGATGACCACGGGCCCACCCAGGAGGCAAAACCCTTTTTTACCCTTTCAAAGAAAAGAATAATTTTCCAAATCGGTCCAAGCGTCTTGCTCTTGAGTAATCGGGGCAACCAAATAAAAAAAAATAAAAAAAAATCCGACGAAATGAGAACATTCTCTTTTTTTTGAAGACGTTTAAAAATATCTTGACACGGCCTTAGGTAGACAGACAGACAACGAGGTGATCTTATACGGGTTCCTTTTTTCCTTTTGAGGAACGGAACCATAAAAACTTTAGAGAACCCAAAAAATTTAGAAACACGCAACAATAGTACGATTAATTAACTGAATATAATTCTAGAGCTGTAGATGTTATCAGCCCCAACAAAGCGTAGGCAGTTAGTTTTCAGTCCGATTCATTCCGAACATGCCTTCAATATGTCCGGTCTCGATATAAAGAAAGAATGGCTCATTCGAGGCGTACATTAATCGCTCCAATTACTGTGCTCGGCCGATCGCGCGGTAGCTATCCCTTCAAATTAATTGAATTGATTAACCAATTGAATTTAGCGCAATTCGGTTTTTGTGCGCATCGCGTCGTGCGCGCGCGCAACAAGCGTTTACAGACCGTAGAATACCGAGGATCACTAGTCGAAGAGTTACACCCAGCTTTAATTAGATACACTCGCATTGTTTGCTAATTTCTACATGGTTTACTTTTTTTAGGCCCTGCAATTAGTTACCTATGTTTTCTTTTGTGGAAGGAAGGTATGAGGTATGTTGAGCGTGTCCTGGCATTAGGTTGGAATCAGGTGTTACAAGAAGTAAGAATTCAACAAAGTAGGGACGGTGGGATTAAAGGAAAATATTGAGTTAAAAGTAACAGGTGCTCATTGCACTTACATAACAAAGACCTAGGAAAGGAATACTCAATCAGTGATAACAATTTACAAAAAGTCCTAAACGTTTGGTATTCATATCATCATCATCAAAATCATTTCAACGGCAAGACGTTTACCTGCTGGAAATTGGCTCCAAGCGTCGCAAAATGAGCAACACAACAGGACCGGTCGTCCTGTACTTCTTACATTCAGTGGATTAGATTGAAGCGCTACTGCATTTTTTTTTGTTTTCGGTGTGAAACCTTCAAAATTCCCTGGAATTTTGAGGAAAAGACTAGGGAGTTTGGGATTTTTACCTCACTAAAACCACTCCGGTGATCACCCTCAGCACGGCCGTGACCTCTCAAAAGACCACCCCGGGCCCTCTCTGTGCAACGCCTGTTAGGGCACATCCCTGGGGAGACTATAAAACCGCCTCATCTGAGCCTCGCTGCACGGCAGCGCGTGCAATATGCCACCGTCTTTCTTGGATTCATTTGGTGGTCGGACAGAGTCCCCAATCTGACCGCAAATGACCCTGGAGTCCAAAGTCATGTACGGTACTCCTTCTGAAATGTCACATAGTCAATCCCTCATATTTTGGACTTTTCGGCAATCGACATCTCTGATGCCACTTTGTCAGATCTTGACCTTTAGATTTCAAGCTTTTTAGAATAAACGCTGGCTTAATTAATTCAATCGCATTGAGCAAGCGTGGTGATCAATGCTCATGCCTTCTCTGCATGAGAAGAAAGCCCTTTGCCCTGCAGTGGGACATTTACAGGCTGGTTTTATAAATTAATTCTGTCTATAGATAACTACAATCCATTATTATTTCTAGCTACAATTAGAAACATGTCATTAATTCCAACTGCATCATCTCGCTAACAACCCAGTGTGGTATTTTATTTATGATTTAAACCACGAAGATAATGAGGCAAATTGTTGAGCGACGATTATTTAGAACGACGCCTCACTACGGCGACATTTCGATGCTTAATTACCTACGTTGTTAATGCGAAAGTTGCAAGACTTAAAATAAACGAGACGGGAATTTTATCGAGCTGGCAACACAGCCTGCGAGAGCGGGAGCGGCTCGTGAAAAAACAAAGGTTTACTTTTTGGTACTTGAGAGTAATTTTGTCGCATTTTAATTGTCTTGCATGAGGTGTTTTTAAGTGGAACTTTTGTGTTTTTATGTTTTTCCTGATTCAACTAACATAAAATTAAAATGATGTCATTTTTTCTGATGACTCTGATGTGCCTGGTCATAAGTGGTTTTATTGGTTCTGTACTTCTAAATTACTGTTACTTGAGTTTCATTGTTTTAATCTATTTCCCTTACTAAATAAGCTTAAGAAACCCCGCAAACTACAGAATTTTTATCGGCTGAGAGTCTGGTCTTTAATCAGTATGGGGCACTCGCAGTATGCAAGTGCGCACATTACAACGATTCACTATTAGCTGACAAAAACGTTTGATGGGTTACGCGATTGTCTTCAAACTTTTCTAAAAGCAAACTATCGGCTGACTGCTAAAATCAGTATGGCGCTCTTATCACTAGGGCTTAGTAGTAGTCGTTGGTAGTAGTAGTGCTAGGAACACGCGTTTCCGCACTAAGACTCGCATTCGGTCCGTTATGTGCGTGGGGGTCACGAGGACTTATACTCGCCGTTTCTTTAGTCGACCGACAGTTCAGATTGACTCTCATTATATTGGTAATTCTCTTCACTTTTCAAAAGCTGCTTACCAACTAGGAAATCTTTAGAAATCAGTCGGTCGACTGTTTTCTAGTTTGCTTATTCACCACCAACCCGACTGTTCAGTTGGCCTAGTGTGCGCCCTAGCAATCTATAGCATAGCATAACATAATCACACATCACTGCTGGGACCCAGGCCTCTTCTCTAGTGAGTGAGTGGATGTCACATGCCTTCGAATTTTTGGTTCCTGGATATCCCGGTTTCCTGACGTTGTTTTCGTACACCCTTTTGAGAGAAATGGCGATGAAATAAATTTTTATAAAGTAATGCAATCCAATCGGATGAAACTCCAGTTTTCGGTATCTAATTTATATTTTGCGGGGCTATAAGGCCTAGTTTTTTATTGGTATTTAACTCATCCAATGGTTTAACATTTCGGTAAAATGCGTTTATTCATCAATTTTGTGTCTAAAAATGTCAAATAATTACTTTTCAACGTATTTATCATCAACGATGCCAACGATAGATGATAAAACGTGGTTTACCAAAATTTGTAACCATTGGGTAGCATATTTAACTGTTGGTTGAGTTAACTATCGATCAAACAACTGGACCTAAGTAATAGTTGCATCTTGTGTCATGCATGGGTAAAGTTGTCAGTAAAATTCACGTGAGATTTTTTACTGCCGCTGTAATCGCAAACCGCGATTATAATCGACAATTAAACGCGACCCTGCAACCACTTAAATACTTTGTAAGTCCAGTACATAAGCAAATATGTGATCGTAAAAAAATGTAATTGTTATAAAAATAGTGACGATGCATTAAATGTCAAATCGTCAAGGTCGGTGGCTCTATTAAATCCAGGATCTTAGGTTTTTATAGTTTAGTTTATTGCTTCATAAAGATCTAGAAATATAGTGCTGTATTAAGTATTTGTTGCGGGAGAAAAAAAACAATGTTTATGTGTAATTTATTTAATAATTAAGGGGAGGTTTAGGCCGCAGTAGACTTCTATGCGATGACAAACACTTGAAAGATGAGGATACGAACAATGTAATAGATTGAGAAGAACTATACATTTCTCTTAGAAGTATTTGTTTAACTTTTATGATTTTAAACATGTGAGCAATGAAAACAAAGGAAATTTTTATTGCAATTGGGACAGCACTTAGTCAATCTCAAAGTAACTTAAAGTTGACAGTAGTATCATCTACAATTCAAATATCTCTTGTGTATGTGCGGTTAAAATGTTTGTAAACGAACCCACGATACAGGAAGAAATAGATATTCTCATATATTACAAGGTAAAATAGCCCCTTCGCTTTGGCTACTACGTAAATCCGAATTTGAACTACGAGAAAGCTGCTACGCTGGGCGTAGCTAGCGTAGGCCTATTGCTACGGAAAACCTACCTAAATTGTTATCATAAGAATTTCATGCGTTAGCTTTAGGACTGTTTGTATTATGTAGGGACTGTGAAGGCTGCTTGAAGTGAACCTTACACATTCAGGCTGGCAGAAAAATAAATCTGGCTGGATTAGAATACTCATTCGAATTTAGAATCGGTGTAAATAGTAGAACGTATTGATTGTTTCGGGGCGATTGTCCCGTTTTTTTTTGGGTATTTTGACACTTCCTACATTACCTATGTATAATGTGATTTTTAATTTCGTATACTAAACTGACATTTGGGGGGTTGTCACTTTATCGTTACATAAAAATAGTGTCGTATCCTGACTATCCCGAGTGATCGAAAGTTGATCGAAAATCGAAGTAGATCGAAAATGGAACTATTCCACGGCAAAAGAATTACATTTATTAAGAAACTTCCGGCCTTTATTTAGTTTCTTCTAATTCATGTCAGACTTCATTTTATCGATCGCATTAATTATATTGTTGATTTCATATTTAACACAATAAAAGTGTATATAATATGTGTGTGAATACTGTTATATTTAAATATATTACGATTATTATACCTAAAATATTTATTTACACCAATTAGTCAAATTAAACTGAGGAATCATGTCTTATCGATTCGATGAATCGATGAATGCCCCACCTACAACACTATGCTCCGCGCTTGCAACATTTAAAAAAATTAAGGTCATTGGCAGCTGTCAGTTTAGTCTACGAAGTTAAAAATCACAGTATAGGAATCTATTTCGAATTCCAACGGTAATTAATAATGTTGCACATTGAACGGAATGCACAGGAGCGACTAAACTAAATAAAGTTTTTAAACATTGTTACGTTATTTGGGTAGAAATATTCTAACTTTTTTATTATTATTGATGAGCTTGCCTTTGGCAACTATCTCACCTGATTGATGGTAAGATAGAGGTCAGCCTAACTTCACGAATTACCCAGTTAATATGCAAAAAAAGTATAAATTTTAGAACTAAATTTGATAGAGGAAGAATTGCTCAATCCGACAACCTTAACAACAGTCTGTCCTGTCCTGGCGCCAGAAAATTAGGTGAGCTGACGCTACCTAAAGGCGGATAGAGCTAGCAAGAAGTAGATGATAGAAAATTTATCTACTTTAGAACATCTTAAATTCTTAAATTTTTATTTTTCCAACGATATGTACCTATTAGCTACATTTTAAAAATGCCATAAGTGAACATTTTAGAGGACCATGTTAGCTTATCGGTATTGTAGTAATAAAGGTGCAATGTTGACCTTAATAATTTATAGCATAAGTGTTGTATGTGGTATTCTTATGTTCTTATGTTATCAAAATCTGTTCAGTGGTTTTTGCGTGCAAGAGTGACAAACATCTATTCACACCAACTTTTGCGTTTATAAGTAGTATAAAGTAGAATTTACCATGCAAGTTTCTTAGTATTGTATCCCGTAGGTACAATATTGACCTGAATAATTTTCGCATGGTGCGCGCACGCTGTTCGGTGCACGGACTTGTCACGAGTTGGCCTGTGGTTGATTCAATATAATTATACGTCGCTGTATATATTTACAGTCTAGAAGTGTGGGAAAATGTTGTTGAAAGATAAAAGACAATCATCATTAAGCTTAACAGCTTGTAAGTGTAATATGAAAGTTTTAAAGCAAAGATTTATAGAGCTACTGGATGCTTCGCAAATGTAGGCATATACGAAGTCCTTAGTAGCTCTTCTAGGGTATAGGTACAATAGAGTAAATCTATACTTATCTTATAATACTCGTATCATAAAGCTGAAGAATTTGTTTGTTTGTTTGAACGCGCTAATCTCAGGAACTACTGTTTGGAATTGAAAAATCTGTTTGTGTTGGATAGTCCATTTATCGAGGAAGAGTTATAGGCTATATATCATCACGCTGCGACCAATAGGAGCGGGGCATAAATGAAAAATGTTGCAAAAACGGGAAAATAATATTCCTTTTTGAGAGCTTCCGTTGAGTGCGCTACGTAAACGGTTAAAGTTACGCAATAATCATGTATGTAGTGTAGGTAGGGTAAATGGGTGGGTAGTTAGTCAGTTGACGGGAGCGAAGCCACGTGGGACAGCTAGTCTTTTATATAAGGAGTACCTTAATTTAGAATACGAAATTACTTATCAAACTTTACAATAGCATAACAGTAGGTTTTGACAGGGACATAACATCAAATTCTAAATTCAGGAACCCGGGAAGTCTTATTGAGCTGGCCAGCATTTCATCCGTAACCATCATTCAACCATATTTCTAGCGAACCCATCACTTTTTATTTATTTATTTATTTTTTATATGCTTTATTGTACACCTTAAAATATAATTATAAATAATTATAATATATTGATTTGAATGCTTTCCTAAATATTTTTTCTGCCTGTCTTCAGGAATTTGCAACATTCGTGATCACTTGGCTTACTCAGGGCCAAAGAATCTTGTCCCAAGATATTAAAATAAATATAATAATTTAATACCTACTGTATAACTCGGAGCCGGTGGTCGCAAGTCATAGTTAGATCAAGTTACAATGTGAATATTTATCCGTGTAAATAAATAAGGATTCAAGGCGATCGAACCACTTTTACTAAGTAGGTACTTACTTAACAGTAACATTTTTTTATTTCTGTCACTCATTATTTTTATTTTTCTGAAATATGTTTCTATGTATGTCAGTATATAAGCACATCACTTCAGAACGGCTGCACTATTTGGCTAATATTTTTTTTTTCAAAGTCAGTGCAGCTAGTGTAAGATAAGTTATATTAAATAATATAATTGTCAGGGCGTAATGAGCGTTTATTTTAAGCTGAAGAAGTGATAAACGGTACCCATGCTAACTACTTAGTATTCTAGCCAGTAGCACTAAACCTGTCAGAGGCCCGGGGCGGAAGCACTTTATGAGGCGGGGGGCCTCAATAAGTGAGTCCTCGATATCAGAAGACGATGTATTTTTTCGAGTTAATTTCTTAAATATATAATGCTAATGTATGTTAGGTTCTAGCATAATCTGTTGGTTTTCGAAATACCGGTGGCCTGGGCGAGATTAATACGTCGCCCTTCTTGGAGGTTAGGTGCCAGTGGGGGTTTAAATTTTACGTTATCTGACTTTGTCGACATACGCAGAAAAGGTAGAATGCAGGAAACAACAACAATGCAGGAATGCAGGAACACGGGCTACCGGGCCACAGATCCGGTCTCTCCGTGAGGCCATGGTGGAGCGTTTGAACTTGTCCTTGTAGGCAGTCTCCGAATGGGGTGCAGCAAATCTGGTCAAGTTAATGCTGCTAAAACCCAGGCGTGTCTTTTGCCGCTAAAAAGAGCCAATTTCACCCGGCTCCAAATTTCCGTGATGTAACCGTGCCAATAACGGACCATCTTGAGCTTCTTGGCGATACGTTGACATCGACTCTCAATTTTGAGCCATACATTGAGGCAAAGGATCAGCTGGCTTCCAAAAAGTTGGGGATCCTTGCGAAGGTGAGAAAGTACTTCACGCCGGAACAGCTGCTCAAGTTGTGTCAAGCGCAAGTTTGATAGTGCAAGGAGTACTGTTCTCATCTCTGGGACGGATATGCCAAATACCAGCTTGATGCACTAGAGTCGATCGAAAAGTGGGCCAAGAAACTTATCGGCAATGAGGCACTGGTCAAATCAAAGCTCCAGAGCCTTGAACATCGTCGCCGAGTTGCCAGTTTGTCGGTTTTTTATCGGTTACATTTCGGGGAGTGTGCGATGGAATTGCATGATTTAATTCCACCCAGCCCGTTCCATCATCGGACAACCAGACGCACGGCGATGCGTCATCGGTACATAGTGGACATCCCACCCATACGCACAAAACGTTTTGGAGACACTTTTATTATGCGTACAGCTAAGGAGTGGAATTCCCTGCCGGAGTCTGTGTTTCCCGATAGCTACAATCTAGGGGTCTTTAAGTCAAGAGTGAATAGGTTACTTCTAGGCAAGCGTGCTTCACCGTCGACCAAATGATCGCTTACCATCGGGTGAGATAGTGGTCAAGCGTGAGCCTATTGATAATAATAATAAAAAAAAAACAAGAGCTCGATTTTTTTTTTAGGTTAGATTAGGTTTTTTTGAGCTTTCAAACAGGCGTCATTTAGAGGGTTTTCCAATTGATTTGTCGACTAATGCAGAAAACATTGAGAATGAAAAGAAAGTAGGATGCAAGAGTAAACGACTGAAGCTCGATTGGGGTTTATGTGAAGAGGTAAGACACTAATAAAATACCTTTTTATAACGGTTTCATTAATACAGTTTTAAACCCTTTTTTTGTTAAATTGAAAGGTGTGTTTCAGGAATATTTTGTGAGACGTGTCGAACATTTTAGCACAATAACTTGCACAATTTGAGCATTCATACAGAAATAGCTGTTTCTGTGACAACCTATTCAAATAATACTCGGATTTTCAGACACATTGTATAATCCATGAGCGAGCGTAGCGAGCTCGAAAATTTTACTCCCTGTGTTGCACATGTAGGGGCCTCCAACTACAAACTGCAGTTTAACCTTGCTTAGTATTTTACTATCTTATCGAGATTTGGAGGCTCCCCATGACTAGAGGCTTGGGGCAGACCGCCCTTTCTGCCCCACCCCTTAGTCCGCCAGTGAATCCAGCAAAAGTTGAAGTAAAAGAGACAGAGTCCAAAAAGTTGATGCAAGCCTCTTTCCTTTCTCCGCGTTACCTAGGGCTACTTGACTAAACCTCCCTTCCTTGAACAAAACAATCCGCACTGAATATCCACTGGATCTCAAAGCCGATAAGCAAAGCCATAGCCATCAACTGCGCAGACACACAAAACCGAACCGATGACACAGATATATAGGATATAGATAGGTACGAGTATATCTTTGGTGCAGCGTGGATCTATTTAAGTGTGCATTAAATAAACGGAGTGTATGCTGTGCAGGTCTCGGTTGCACGCGTAGGTGCTATTTAGCCCTCAAGGTGGCGGCGGCGTCGTGACTTACCGGCCGCGTGCTGCGGCTGCCAATAAGAAATAAAACGCCCACGCCGACTTAAAAATGTTAAAATAAATAAAATGCGCACGTCCTGGCTTATCTTGAGCGTAGTCGAGGACAGGGAAGGGAGCGCGCTCACTGACCATAAAAATATTCTAAACCTTTTCCCAAGCCTAGGTTCTTGGTACACATATATTATTTGGAGTGTTACGGACAATATATATATTTTCATTTTTTATGTTTTAACTTATGGTAATATTTTATTTCAAACATTTATAAATAACCAGCTGACCTGGCAAACGTTGTTTTGCCATAAAAACATCAAACATTCATTTTTTAAATAATAATAATAATAAGATTTTTATTGGGAAATACTAGTTTGACACAAAGTAAGGTACACATAAAACTCACAATGGTACAGTAAAAATGACAGCAGAGATTGTGTACCTACGAGAAATTGGTTATACAAGTACAGTCAATACAAAATTTGAGCCCTGACCCCTAAACTAGGACAATCCTGTATCTTAGGAGTCAGTGTCTTCGCATAAATAATGGACGAACAGAGTATGAGCGTACTAGCAAGAGAGCTAGAAGAATATATATTATAATACATTGTTTTTGAAGAACTAAAATGTTTGTATTTAGTGTATGGTGTGTAGTGTAATTTGGTGGAGTGTCGTGTCATGTGCAGGTGTTGTGTGTGTGGAAGGGAGAGGCGAGTGTGGTGTGGTGCGTTGTGTGGTGCAGTGGTTTGGTGTGACGTGGAGATGTGTGGTGTTGTATGGTGTGGGGTTGTGTGGTGTGTGTTGAGTGAGTGTGATGGTATGTGGGTGGGAATTTATGGAAGCTGCTTCCGTGTTTGTGCTGTGAATTAATTAGGAGATTTGTGATTTAGCGCACCCAAGTAAGCAGGCTTTCAGTTTTTTCGTAGTCTAAGTTTTTTATCCATTCCCTAATTTTAGCTTTAGCCCTATATGTATCTAATTCAATTATGTTTATTTTTTTATTTATTATTGTGTATAAATACCTTGTATATTTATCCTACCTACCCTACCCTACCCTACCTATCCTACCTACCTACCCTACCCTACCTACCTACCCTACCTTACCCTACCCTACCTACCTACCAACCCACCCTACCTACCTACCTACCCTACCCTACCTACCTACCTACCTAACTACCTACCTACCTACCCATTTTTTTTTGCTTTTAAACCTTTCCTGTATTCTGGCGAACGAAACAAAAAGAGAATTATTCAAATCGGTGCTTCCGTTTTTAAGTTTTAGCGAGACTAACGAACAGCAATTGATTTTTATATATATAGATAACTAGTGTTTCTTTTCATAGGGTGTTGGCTGCGTATAGTAATAGGAATACGACCAGCCGTAACAGCACCTATATTTTAAAACTAGCTGTCCCCCGCGACTTCGTTCCCGTCAACTGGCTACCTGTCTACTGTATCCTACCTACTTACCTACCTACCCTATCCTACCCTACCTATCCTACCCTACCCTACCTATTCTTCCCAACCTACCTACCTACCAACCTATTTTTTTATTAAAAAAGTAGCCTATGTCCTTCCCCGGGTTGCCGTCTATGTCTTTGCCGAATTTAATTGAAATTAGTTCAATGATTTAGGCGTGAAAAGGTAACAGACAGACAGAGTTACTTTTGAATTTATAATATTTCTCGTAGTATGGATTGTTTGGTACAAACTGTTTTGTATGTTATGCTGTTTGTGTACCTTATAATAAATAAACAAGTGAACAACATTAACAATTCCATACAATCAATCTGGATAGCCGTTTTCCAATTATGTTGGAGTAGGTTCCAGCATAACTGGCTGCAGTTGAGTATTCGTATTTTACATGGAGCGACTGCCTGTCTGATCTCTAGATCCCAGTAACTGTTCAAGATCTACAAATGACGCGATGTCCACACATTTCCGAGTCAGGGCTATCAGAGTTCCGAGTTGTTCGTTTCAGTTTTCCCGTTAGGGACGAGCCATCCGTCACCCTGTTCACACATATCAAGGAAATCGGTATCAGTGTAGCCTGTTTCGGTGGCTGATATGCACACAACCCAATGTCCTTGTTTAATACAGAAGAAATTGGCAATGATTGCAATAGTTCTATCAACCTTTCTGTGTTCATGTTGCACTTGCAAAATGTCGTCCATAGAGATAAAAATCGGATAGCACTGTCAGGTCGTCGGTGTGTCCGAGCGTGATCCGGGACATTGACGATCCGGATCCTCCTGATGCGGAAATGTGTGAACAAGTTCGTGGAAATAGTATGTAACCGATTTTCTCCGTCCCTGTCGTGTTACGTCCAGATGTTGCTTCAAATTACAAATTTTATATTAGTTAAGCACACTTATAACAATAATAATCCATCAAACAGGGGATCGGCACTGTCTCTGCTTAACACAGGCTAAATTTTTGCTTATCTAGGAGAACAGTACTTCATCCATCTTTATTGTATAATTGAACATACAATTGTAACATTTGTAAACTTTACAATCCCATTATGAAATAAACTATTACTTTTACTATTACCTTAAAGAACGACCCGTGTGACTGTTATTCTTTGGCCACGAGTTAACTTACTATAACCGATCCTGTAATGTAATGTTTAAGCTATGTTGTACCTAATTGCACGCTTTACGGAGCTTTTAAAATGGAAATTATAGGAGTACGGTACGTAATGATAACGTGCGATATGACTTACGAGACGGATAATATGAAAAACGGTTCTGGAAAGTTTTGAACTACACTGTCAAACAGCTGAGAAAATATTAAGGCTTAATTTTATGTGGTTGCTTTGGTTTAAACAGTGTAATAGTTTCGTTATTATTCTGTTAGAGGTGAACCGGATTGTTAGATGTTGAACATATATTACGCTTGGAAAAGATCAGAGCTCGGTTTCATAGTGTGCGTAAAGAAAAAGAGACTTTTATAGATTTTGACCTTGAGAATTGAACCTTGGCCACCGAAATGCCGTGAGGTTATTTAGGATACTTTCAATTTTGAGGAATGTTTAGAGGGTGAAAAGTCCATGAAAATCTTTTTTTTTTCTAGGTCCACATTACACGAACAGTGCTAATTGTGGTTTAAAATAATGGTTTATCTACTGGTAGAGTTACTTAAAAAATTACCTGTCATCCTTTTAAGCAAATAAAAGCCTGTGTTAGGAGACTCCGCTCTTCGACATCTAAACGGTAGCACTTTCTAACAAGGGTTTAGTTTTTCCAGTACAAAATAATAACTTAATAATCCAAATTTAACCCTTTCCTGCCAGTATGCGTTGGTCCTTAGTGGCGTGTGCCCGGGGCAGGTGCGTACGGCTTGCGCGTCGATCGGACCGGTCCACTCCCGCAGCTAGGGTTGCAAGCTGTAGTCTAATAGACCAGACTGTTTAGTCGGACTTTTCATAAAAAATTGGTAAAAAGAGAAAAGTCCCTAAAAAGCCTGGCAAATACAAAAGGTATATTTCGGACTGTTAAGATCCTCTTGCTTTATTAATTTTAATTCCTAATGAATAAATCAGTCTTATTTATTCAATTCTCAGTGAAAACCAAAGTGACTGGGCAAATGTAAAAAGTAGAATTGGACCAACTATTTGGAAAAGCCGACTATCCGGCCATTTTTATAGTCGGCTGCTAGTCGGGAGGCATTTGATTGCTGACTTTAGCTGAATCTAGCAATAAGCTGGAAACCGCTTAATTTGTCCAGACAAGCATCCAATAAGTCTAACTAAATCCAGCTTTATCCAAACGCCTGGCATCCCTACTCGCAACGCAATACCGCACACCGTACTTATGAGTCTTACGAGCAAGCGTTACGTACGAACGCTATTAAAAATTTAAAGTTCCGACCGCTTATTTTTCAAAAGATACTTATTGTATGTAAACGCTGCGAAGTGGAAGAAAGTCGACACAAAGATCGCAGTTAATGATAATCTTATTTTTTATGCTCTCGGAGTTCAAGAATAAGTAGGCAAAGACACCTACTTATAATATCTTCATTCCATGGGACGTAACTTCTACCTATCGATAACGTTATTAATGAACTTTTTAAGAAGTTTTGCGAAGTCTAAAATAGTCCCCTCGAAGTGTCGTAGTATGCAATTTGACGACACGGTAGGCGCAGTGGCTGATCGATTTTCCCGCACGGAACAGATATTTGTATAGCCTACAGATAGGTGTTCCGGGACTGGCTGTTTGTGTAACTTTGTAGTTTAAATGTTTGTAAACGCATCCACGATACAGGAGAAATTTCTAGAGTGGGAAAACGTTTTAAAAGCAAAGAAAAACATGAAATTCGTGATGTTGAAATAGAATTGAAAAAGAAAACACGCCTGAAAATATTTCTTATGCTGTAGTTAGCCTAAATATTGCGAAAACAGATTATCATTTCCTGGAGCTGTCTGATGCTGAAATATTTATTTAAGTTATTAACGTAATAATACCTCAGATGGACAACACCCTGCATGCAATTCTGTTTTGTAAACACGGGACTGAAATAAAATATGAATTGAAAATACGGAGGCTTGGTCCGTTAAATTGAAATTGACTCGTAATTTCCCATTCTTATTACTGTTGAAAAATTACGTGATGGTATTTTTAATATCACACGATGGGACGATGAAATCAAAAAAATCGCTGGCCTAAACTGGTGGAAAATAGCACAGGATAGGGAGAAATGGAGGAGGCCTTTACCCAATCTGGGGACCTAGCTTAATGCATAATATTATTATTAATAATATAACTAGAAATAAGTAATTTGTATTTATAATTAATCGTAAATGAAAGAAAAAATCATAATTATGTTTACCTAGCAACAAGCAAGTAATTAATTTAGTAACTAAGATGAAATGTAGATAGAAGCTTGGTCAAATAAAGGCTTTTTTATTTTATTTAATATATTTTTCATTTACATATGTACATTATTTGTAGATTAGAGTTAGGACTAAAATAAGAGTAAAATATTTAAAATTACGGGGCGTCAAAAAATTCATCCACATCGCTGTCAACAGGAAAAGTGCCCAGAAGGCTGGCAGCATTGCCACGTTGGATGGCAATACTGATTCTTTGGGCAAAAAAAAGGCCAGCCCTGTGGTCTCGTGAAGAGTCGACCAACCGTTTGGCGATATCCCGAAATAATAGGTGTGCACTCGGACCCCATGGCCCTAATGTTTCAACCCCAAACGGCTCAAACACATAATTACCAATTAAGTTGTTGTACTTGCGCCGTTTGAGGTTTTCAGCACCTGCACCATATATTTTTCTGATTGAAATAATTTTAGTTTTTTGAAATATATACAGGGTTACAGGAAAAGACGACCTAGATCCGTTAAGGGCGTGTAGTACACATCATTTCTGAATGATTTCACTATGGAACCTCCCATCCTAAACTTAACCGTTTTCGAGATTTTGAGGGCATTTTCAAAAAAAAAATTAAAACTCGAAAATCTCGAAAACGGTTAAGTTTAGGATGGGGGGTTCCATAGTGAAATCATTCAGAAATGATGTGTACTACACGCCCTTAACGGATCTAGGTCGACTTTTCCTGTAACCCTGTATATAGGGTAAGGAATATAAACACTTGTTGCCAGTGTTTTGGGCACCTTTCCTATTGACAGTGATGCGGACGATTTTTTAACGACCCGTGAGAGCTTCCCTTCCCATTGTTTATAGCCTTTTCTGCTTAAATGTTTAATTACAGTCGTGATAATCTAAGAAGTCGGCTTAGACAGCTATAAAAATCATCATCAAAAACTTTTTAACGTTCCCACTGCTGAGACACAAGCCTCCTCTCTGTGATAGAGGGAATGCCCCGTAATCCACCACAGGCCCAGTGCGGGTTGGTGGATGTTACATGTCTTCGAATTTTTGGTTCTAGGACATGCCGGTTTCCTCACGATGTTTTGCTAGACCGTTGTGTGAGCATCTGAAATAATTTACACAAAGTAAAGCGCCTGCTTGGGTTCGAACCAACAACCTACAACTTGCAAGTCGCGGCAGTTACCACTGGGACACCACTGCTTAAATACTTAATAATAATTATACTTGATGCTTACAAATGATACTCGTAGTTATAGTGTATGGGTAACATAGTAATTAATTAGAACTATGAATTTGATTTTTCAATATCTAACGTAAAAAGTTATCGCGGCGCATAAAATGAGAAACATCATCGGGCTTCTTAGATTGTCAAGATTATCGCTTGCCTTATATAAATTACTTATTTATTTATTTATTTAATAATTAATATACACACACAGTATAATACATAAAGACAATACATCAAGATAATAGAGTACAAGGGAACTGCTTATTTCTTAAGAAATTTCTGCCAGCAGACCCGCGAAAAGGAAAAATGATAAAGAAATGTAGACAAAAGTGTGTGAGAACAGAAAAATTAATTTAATTTATTTTACTGTTAGTAAAGGGTTAAGTTTTCTTCTGTGGGTTACCACTTTTAACACGTTTTTTTTCCAAAGATTATCGATATTTTCGAGGTTTACCTAGTAACATTTCAAAAGATGCATTTCTGCCCACAATTATGTTGTTGCACTCACAAAAATAAATTGTAAGCCAAGCATTTTAAATATACAGCCAGTCAGCCAGTCAGGCGGTTGTCTTTCATCGCTGTCTCGTGGATCCATTCGCGGTACGGAGCGTAAATAATTTGGGGTGCTTTCGTCTGCACTGACTTGCATTTTATGCTTGGTACCTTTATGTAGCATGAACAGGGTTATAACGGTGTGTGGATACTGGCAGATTTGAGTATCTTAATAAGTATGTCATTATGAACTGATCAATATAACCATTACTAGTTTTTTATTAATTTGCTTCTTTCGAGATATAGATATGTATGTATGTCCGTTACAAATTAGTAGATAATCTATTTCTCTAGCTCTTTCTGTCATCTGATTTAGTTCGAACTTGCGATTCTCAATTATTATTTACTCAATAATGTAATATGGAGTTGGTCAATCTGTCTATAGGAACTCAATCAAACAAGAACAAGAAGATGTATTAAAAATGATGGTACATTAAGCCATTAATATTTTTTTATTTATAGTTTCCCAAATTGTGATTGCCACTTTAATATTTTTTTGTTATAAATTCGACTTAAAAAGGACATGGCTATAAACACAATTTTCGTGAGCGCCTTTTTGTAATAGAACCTATGAAATTGCCGTTCTGCAGTACTGGCCATTTGAAATCAAAATATTTTTTGTTTGGCTATAAATACTAATTTAAAATTAATTTTATTTAAAAAACAAGGTATTCTTTTTTCAAAATTAATCATTTGTTTATTGATTAGCGTTATGTTTTCATGGGATTTTAATAGTTTTCGTCATCATGGATACGTTAAAAATTCGTGTAATTATGGAATATGAGTACCGTCGTGGCAGCAACGCGTCACGAGCGACACGCAACATCAACGACGTTTACGGAACGAACACAAAAAATAGTTTTTTTTTTTATTGACGTTTCGCAGTTCAATCAGAGTGATTGGCTACTGCCCATCCTGTGGAGACTAAATTAGAGCTTCCAACCAGGCACAAAAAACTAAACCTAAGTGACCACGCTGAGGGCTATCCCCTATGGGGTCGAACCTCGGCTCAGGGCGTTGCTGGAATACAACTATGGCTGGATCATGTTTAAGCGATTCTACCATCCGTTCGAAAAATACCTACGTGGAGAAGATCGGACAAGAACTACAAACGAACGCACCATCCCACCTTTTATTGGTTTGCCCGCTTCCGTTCTGGAAATTTGGACCTGAAAAATGAACCCCGTGGTCATCTGACAACTTTGGTCGACAATAACGAGTTAAAGGCGATTGTGGCATCTGGTGATTCTCAATCTACGGCTGAATTAGCAGAAGCTTTCGACGTTATCTCCAAAAAAAAATGGTCTATTTGCGTGCAATTGGCAAGGTAAAAAAGATTGACAAATAGGTTCCCCACGGACTCTATAATCGCCAGCGCGAAGTACGCGACGGGACGTGCCTTGCACTGCTCGACAGGCACACAAAAACACAGGAATTTTGAACCGCATTGTTGTAGCCTGCGACAAAAAATGGATTCTGTTTGACAATAGCAAGCGCTCAGCAAATTGGTTAGATCCTGGTTCAGCACCTAAACAATGTCCTAAACAAAAACTTACCCCTAGAAAAGTAATAGTCACTGGTTGTTGGTTTAGAACCGGTGAGATTCATCACAGCTTCTTACCAAATGGGATGAGCATTACTGTAGATGTCCACTGTGAAGAACTGAACACAATGATGGAGGAGCTCGTACGACTCCAACTAGCTTTGGTCTATCGCTCGTATCCGCTCCGCCTGCACGACAACGCGCCCTCACACTGCACAGCAGACGGTCTCCAAGTTACAAGAGCTGGGGTTGGAAGCTCTATATCATCCGCCATACTCACCGGACCTTGCGCCTACAGACTTCTATTTTTGCCAGAATTTGAATAACTTCATGTCGGGAAAAAATTTAATACCCGAAGAATTTGTTGCCTCCCATCCAACTGATCTTCAAGAAGCATTACGCGCATCGCATTGGCAAAGATGCATCGATTGCATGCAATATTTTTTATTTCTGTTAATCAAAGTAATCACTACTTTGATTAACAGAAATAAAAAATATTAAATAAAATTACGTTAACTTCGTTCATAAAAAAACGGCAATTTTACAAAGACCTAATATAAAGGGTGATAAAATACCCGTAAACGATCTCCACTTTAATTTAATATATCATATCGAATAAAATATGAATCGTAAAGAATAACAATCACTTAATGATTCAAGCATGTTTTTCTCGACTTGACCATTTACGGCCACTTTGCCGGCTGTCTAATAATTACAGTAGTATGGTTAAATTAATTTTCCAACGATTATTAGTGTCACCGTAAAAAACTCTCATTAAAAATAAAAAGTGACATAAAGTGTGGCCTAAGACTCCGCCGACTGCTTCGGTTAAATCCGCGAATCCGGTTTCAGAAACGTCGACCTCTCGGCCCCATTTGTTTTTTTTTTTTCGCAAAACTGTCTTATTTACGTTAATTAAGTGAAGTATAAGTTCGTGACTAGTACTGTGGGAGCACGGAGGTAACGTGACGTCTCTCAGACCGCACTGTGTCATAAGTGTGTTTTATTTTAACCACACAATGCGGCTGCTTCGATCCGAAGGCGACTGCGAACCTATTAAATACAAGACACTTGTTATACTCAGATAATGAAGCTGTTACTTTCTTCATTATGTACGTCCCTTTCAGCTCGTAAGTCTATGATATTTTGACAGGTGTTTAATGAGATCGCAAAAACTGGTCTCCAGAATACGTATTTGTTATGACAAAAACGACTAACGAGCTTCCATTAGAATGGAATTAAGGCTGTTTATAGCATTGCATTTTAGTAAATAAAATGTGCAGTTTTATTCATTTTTCTCATCGCCTTAAGCTTGGCATTACAAAAATAATGCTTTTTCTAAACCGCACTTTTCTTTTTTTATCGTTTAATGAATACCTTTTAAGCCCTTTCATCTTTTTGCAAAATTTTCTCTTAATAGACTACAATTACTTATCATTTAAAGACGAAAAGACTGAGAGCCACGTTTGACATCTCTTATGGAAATTAAAAAAATATTTTAAGTGGAGTTACTAAGTTCTTTTCGTAATGAGGGCTCCGGTTTCGCGAGGCAATGTGACTTATGGTGGCCATGGCATGTCTTATTACTGTTATTACATGCCCGAGGCCCACACGAATTATAGAATAACAGGTCCGAGAAACGCACCACGTTTTTTTGAACCGTTTTTTCATCGATACTGTGTTACCCCAAGGGAAGTTACATATATCATGTATTGTTCGTGCTCGGTACCAGTGTAATGGTGTTATTTTTTACAATGTTACTACGTGTAACTTATAAGTACAATGTTTTTAATAGGCCTCCATTCTTTAGCTGTCGTTTCACTTGGTTATGTTTTGTAAAAAGTTTTAGCGGGTGATTCAGAAAGAGCTTCTGATATTAGTATTGTATTTGTGTTCGGTTTTATAATTATTTATTTATTCGGCAACGTAACAACATCTTTTACTTTCACTCCTCTTCGTCTAAATTGATCTAACTTAATTGTTCATAAATACCGTTTCTGTGGAGTTTATGGGTACGGCCAAATGTGAAATACCTCTTTGCCAGTATTTATGTTCCGTACCATCCTGTCCAAAGACCTTATACGTATTTCTTACTACGAAGTATAAGGTCTTTGATCCTGTCAATGAGCTTCCAAAGCAGGAGTGAAGTAGTCGACGGTTCGTTCATTCAGAAGATGACCGATCATAAACCTTATCAAACACTTTCTGTCAGACATGAACTGCTCGTACGGGAGCAGATGACGTGTCAAAATTATCATGGTTCGACTGTGAAAAAAACACAAGCGTATCCAAGTCATATACATCCGTCCCTTATACTTATGCACACCAAAAGTAAGCTTGCTCTAAGAGCTTATGGCTACTCCCCTGATAAGGTCAAGAAGAGACTCGTTGCAAAACAAAAATTGGAACACCGCCATAAAGAAAAACGCAAGATATATTGCACCTATGTCCACAATATTTTTATTACGATGTCCTTTATTTCCTCGAAGATATCGCACGGAGATATCGCTTACTGCTATTACTTACAACCGACACACGGAACTTGCCTCATAATAAACTGTGTGCAATTGTCTCTTGTCTCTACTGTCCCCTCAGAGACGCAGTAATTGAGACATTCGAACAGATAACCATCATCCAGGGAATCGCTTAAAGCACCAATAACCTGTTATTATGGGTACTGTTATAAATCTGCTGTGTTTTTTTTCTTCATAAAGGTTGTACAGACAATTGGTCTTGGTTTGAAGTCTTGGAAAAAAGGACCGATGTTTTCGGTAAAAAGGTCACGTTCATCGAGTGTTAAAACATGTTTTTATTGTGAACAATAACCTTGAAACCCTGTATTGGTGTAAGAATAAGCGCTTCTTCTGTGCTCATGGGTGAGACGTGACATCAACCGCGCAGGGCTTAAGTCGTTGATTAAGGTGCTGACTACTGAGTGAGAGATCTGATTCCCAGCGCAAGGGACGATATAGGTTATAATTAAACACCCGCAGAATGCAAAATAAATTTAACTATGTCAAACTATCTACCGTAATTGAGCTATTTTGATTGAAGATATAATGCTTAATACGTGAAGACATACTGCAATAAGCGGACAATATACTTTTAAATTTTTACCATACCTGGATCTCGGCAACTAGTCCTACAAACAACACTCCAGTATTTTTTTTGCTATACCATCATTTATTATAATTATTTAAAACTCTCAAGTCCCAATCAACCATACAAAGCTTGTAATATAAGTAGACGATCCTTCTCAAAACAGTGTATATACTGGCCTTCGACTTGGGTTTACTTTCTCGAAACACATTAAATCATGATACAGCTCGATACATCTATATTAAGTCTTCTTTACGACTTGTACATGTCTGTAATAAGGAAACCACTGTGAAAGCTTCGTAATAATTGTTGCATGAAGATATCGTGACTATTTTCACTTGACTTAATGTTAGGTGAAGGGTAATTTTGATACATTGGATGTAATTGGCGTAATTGATCAATTTAATCGCTGGAGAGATGAGTAGTTCTCGTAAACTCTACCAAAACTTAATTTATTTAACTTGTATATTAAATGTGTGATCTGTAGACTCGACCTACATTAATATAGAGTGGAATTATCTTTCTGAAGCCCTCATCAACCTATTGTGATTGTCTCTAAGATTATGGTATTTGTCTGAAGCCTCTACCAGCAACAGCTCCTTCAAGAAGCTTTTAGAACCTACCTAGGCTCTGGAACTTTTACTGACGTGTACCTAGCTTAAAATGATCTCTCAGTTGAATGACAAAGTATACAGGGGCTGGTGAGCGCTTTACACTCAAAAAGAGTAGCAAAAGGTCCACGGTGTACTTGTTGTTATTTTTGCTTCGATTAATAATGAGACTATCAGCAAAACATCAGTTATTTCATTGTCATTATTTTATTCGAAATAAATTTACATGTCATGTAACATATAAAAACAAAAGCAACGAAAAATATCTTCGACAATTAATTGACCACGTTAACGAAACCAATAATTTTAATATGGACAAATTATATGGCTTTTAAACCCGAGGAATGGGGATAAAGTAGTACACAATTCATACCTTGAATAGTATCTTAAAATTAATATCTGCCATCCTTGATAATTCCGAATACCCTCTCACTTTAGCATTTTATGTACCATCATAATAATTGAGTACATTACTTGGTCCGTTAAAATGTTGAGATAGGGTGTGCAATCATAGTATTTCAAAATAATGTTTTGTAACATTTGTAAGTGATATTGGATTGAAATTAATTGGCAGTTGGCATTTACTGTCAGTTGCATCTGGGTGGTCTAGCCGGTGAGTCTTTGTTGAAGACGCGTGTATATTTCATTTATATATTCGCAGTACAATAATCGTCTCGCCATTTTCAGTTGCAAATTGGACCACCTCTAAGAGGATAGTAGCGATGTCTACACGTGTTCTACAGGCCATGAAATGTCAACTGCGACGGAATACACCTGCCGAATGTATATCAATGCATCTGATATAAATAAAGAAAATCCTTGGGTTTTATTCCAGTGTCCATTGTCTACTAAATTTCATGTAACAGTCTAGGTTGTTCAGCAAACAGATATCATGAATACATATAATAAAACAGTAGAAAAATAGTTTTTGTACATCGAAAATATTGGGTGTTATAGGATAAACAACAGAACCCACTCACACCCCACAGAATGCACGCATCACGTAAAATGCACGAAACCAATGTAGATAACTTTTATACATAAAAAGTGAGCGTCACTTAAAGTATTACTTAGTTTTTCTTTCATCGCAATCGGCTCACTCTATCAAAAGTGAGATGAATTAAAAGTGTTCAAGAAGTAAAATATCACAACACACGCAATTCAGATACTCGGATAGTTGAAATCCATATTCGATAGATGGCGTTGTGCATTTTCTGAATGGCGATGTTAAGATTGTTCGAAAAAATTGGTAGGTAGGTACTTAGATAATAGGTACGAAGGCCAGGAAGGTAAGTAGGATAGGATAGGCATTTGACGGGAGCGAAGCCGCGGGCACAGCTATTGTATAAGAAGTAACATCAATTTGCTGCATTAATGCTATTTCATACGTCTGACAAAGAATGACAGATGTGATTAAGGTTTACAGACAAATTAAGTTGATAGTCAATTTGCTTAACAATAAACGATTATTAATTAAATGTGTTATGCAGTCCCGTCTACGAAATATCAGTAAACAATAATAGTCTATTATTACTACGTTAGAACTTTAGAGTTTCGTCACACCGCTACCAGTATCCTCGGTGTTTATCGAAAGTGTTTGACAACTACTATGATTGACTGGCCCCCTGGTACTGTGGCTTGGTAGCAACTATCAGTTACGCCTCCCTGCGTTGCCCGCTTGTGCAACTTCCAGTGTTTACCAAATTATATGCATCGATTGAAATCTGATGAAACGGAAAGGAAATCCGTTAAAAGGTCTTGTAAGTCCTTCAAATTGTGGTGTCTTAGGCAATGCATGGGCAATTGGAAGACTGTGGCGGAATCTGAATCTACTGAACCATTGTGTCAGTAGTATTTTCTAAAACAAGAGACAACAGATACTCTAAGGTCTAAAATATTTCAAAGGATTCAGTTATTCACCGTTAACTACCTTTCCTTAATAATAATACAAAACTAACTGGAGTTTTCAACGTTCGTTGACGTTCAATGAAGGTTTGTGATCTTGCCATTACAGACTAATTATTTAACAAATTCTAAGGAAATACTAAACACTATCATCCCGCATTGTCGTTTGTAAATTAATAGCAAGAATGTATGAAAAAGTAAAGCAAAGTCATCCAGAATAACGAGTATTGGTCATGGTGATTATATCTTGATGGATATAATTCTAAAACACACATGCACGGTCTTTGCTACTGCTCAATAATTTAGCGTCGTAATGAGCGGGTGCAAACTTTATAATCCTGGTTGAAGAGAACCCTTTTTGAGATTGGTGTTGCAAGTTGAAAAATACTTAAATAAAATTTTTGGAATACACAGATGGTTTTCATTGACTCCTTCTTTCTATTCTGAGTTTCTTGTTTTTCTTAACTTATCATTCTTCCCTGGCTTTCCGTTTATATGTGAACTATTTTATTTTTCATCCTTTACGTCGCTCACCCAATCAATGGGTTTCATTACGATTGTGCTTTAATTTTGTAAGAATAATATCTTGTATTCAGAAAAGACTCTACTACAAAATATCGTTGCTTTGCAATTTTTCTGGGATTATTTCAACTATAGTAACACTGGCAACCCACAAGTCGTGGCGTAAGGCGCAAGCACAACGGCTACTGGTATTAACATCGCATCATCACGAACCGAGCTTAATACTACAGCCTGCGCATCAAATTGAAGCATTGTAGCATTCTTGGTCTCTAGGAGACCAAGAATGCTACCTCTCGCTAATTTCATATTGCCTTGATGAAAGGGTATAGTTTGAATGTATGCTCCAACATCTGCTTGGGATTTTGCTTTCTGATTTTCAATCTTGATTTTCAGTCATGATTTTCAATCTTAATTTTCAATCTTGATTTTCAATGAATACTTTGGGAAAGTATAAGCACGACGATCTTAAAATGCATTTAGTGTTAGAGTATATTTGGTAATTCGGGTAACGGTACCAAGATTTTCTGATTCTACAGTGCTATAGTAATACATCTTAAGATGTATTATAAACTAGGTACATAACCATCCAAAGCCAAACCCGTCTTGAAACCCACGACAAAATGTCAAGAGCAGACCGCTACTTATGGAGCCTTTACTGTCTCCTTTATAAGAACTTATTGTGCGAATAAAGCACCCTTTCACGCTAAACGCAAACATTTCTGAGGATGATAAACATTTTAACTCAAACACATCAATCAGGGCGAAGGCGTCAGCACCGTAACTATAGAACAGAATGTTCGCCGTGACTGAAGACTCCTCATGCATCGCCACACGTGCGATCATCTTTGTCCAACCATCCATTTTACCAAGCCCCACAACAATGTCTTAGTATCAGCTTTCTGCAGATCAAAGTTAATTGGCGATCTCTGGCTTATAGAGAGGCGGCAGGATCTAATTCTCGGTCGAGTCCGCGCGTCACGACTCAGGGATGCAACGCAGATATTTGGGTCGAAACTAATCATGATTGGGCGACCCAAAAAAAGATAAAAATGTCTTAGAGATTCGGTATCTTGGTCGAATTATTTTCAAGATTTTTAATACTAGTCGTATCTGGATGTTCTAACTACCCTGAGCGCCGACATTTTCCACAGCTTAGCTACTTAACAGTTAGCAGAATAAGCCACGGAAGTAGAGCAAAAGTTTCATGAATTCTTTGTTGAATGAATAGCATAGTATGCTAGTATTATATTATCTGTGGCATTGTTTATGAATAGCGCAAATCATTTGTTTACTTCCGATCTACATTTAGCCAAAAATACTACACCTACACATACGTGTATTGTTGTTCTAACTATATAGGTGCATAACCCAACTTGTGTCCAGGTAGCTTTACTTGACCGATAGTCTCAAGTCTCAACACGTCCACCAACATCAGGCTTCTAAACGAACACCCAACCAAAAAACAACAAAAGAAGTAGCCACACAACCAAATATGACTATAAAGCAGTCAGGTAAAAATGTAGCAGCCATGTTCTTATGCAGGTACGTGTAGCAGCCCTCCCAGAGGCGCGCGGCGCGTGCGTCAAGCGGTAGGCGAGTTGTGCACGACCGTGCATAAATTAGAAATGATGCCCTCGCCGCAGACGTGTCCGCATGACTGGCTGGAGAAATATCTGCGAGGAAGGAAATTAAAGGAATCATGGTTTGATATGAGGAGGTGATTAGGTATGGTATATAGTCTTAGATTGGTGCTGTAATCTACTGGTGAAATTGAGGAAAATCAGAGAAACGATGGAAAGATGCGTAGACTTCAAATAAATTATGACTGACAGGAGAAATATCTGCGATGCTAAGGATATTAAAGGGATCATGATTATGTATGTGGAGATAATTAGACATGGTATATGGTTTCAAATTGCTGCTTAGTGAGCTGAAGATTTATTCTTCATGGGAGGTCTGAAAAATGCTTGATCTCGTTAGATTCTGAATTAGGAGGGTCAAATTACTAATAAACTAACCTGAATCTGAGAACGAGAGATAAAAAAGTATACAGTCGAATTGAGAACCTCCTTCTTTTGGTGAAGTCGATTACTGAAGCTTTGACAAATAAAGATGCTTTCTGCTCGACATAGGCCTCTCTTTGGGGA
Source organism: Orthosia gracilis (assembly GCA_947562075.1). Lineage (NCBI taxonomy): Eukaryota > Metazoa > Arthropoda > Insecta > Lepidoptera > Noctuidae > Orthosia > Orthosia gracilis. The sequence goes on along the minus strand of OX387275.1, from coordinate 29,946,437 downwards.
CCGGTCAAAGAAGTGACGTTTTCGTCACTAAATGAACGGTTCTGTGCTTCTGGCTTCCAATATTACCTTATTTAAGAGCTATTGCCATGCAAATCTTAAAATATTTTCACATTTATTAGCTATCGCTGACTCTAACCATTTATAAACGCCTTCATGTAACCATCTATTAAAGAACAAACGCGTCTCGCTATCTTCATCATTACAATTTCCAGTGGTATCTGGCTGCGATACTGTGATGCCGAGATGTAAGTAACAAGGTAGATTCCTCGGCGAGAATCGCAGGCTATGCAGTCGCGGCTCGCCTCTAGTGGCTAGAGCTGGTCCCACGAGAAGGGCGTAGAGGCGCGACCGCGGCGACCCCGGCGACCGACTCCCAACTGAGATGGTGTACACCTCCAGTACATTGTGGTTCGAAGGAGTTATATATCTAGACTTATTTTGTTCATTGGATGGCTTGGGTCGTTTTTCGCTTTCGCCTTTTTGTACGGCTCGCCATATTCCTGTGAATTTCTGGGGGCGCAATGCCAATTAGTGGCATCTTTCATCCTATACCGCGTGTCCTGTAACCTGCACTGTGAGGACCTTATAGCTGCGTCAGCGGGTGATGGTGCCGTAGCTGAAGACTGGATCAAACATAATATTAAAAAAATGTATTTTCCTTGGACACGCTAGAAGACTTAGTTATGCTAAGAGTTAAGGTATCGCCTAAAAGTTCTTGCAAAACTGCTGCAAAAAGCCAGTTATTTAATTTGTTAAAACTCCCTTTTTTTCCTCAATCATTGAACAACAAAATATCAAAAAATCTTCATAAGACTCGGCTTACAAGGCATACCTAATCACAACTTACCACTCGAACTACAAGAGACCTAATCAACCGCTCTATCTCACAAGTCACTGGCTGCTGCAGGCGTGCGTCGCGCGCGCGAGCTCGGCGCGTGCCTGGGAACCCGACGCGCGCGCAACTTCTCACGGCCTTTCTGACCTGCGCCTCGCTCCCCCTCCTCCCTCCCCCTGCCTGCCTGCCTTACCTCACAACCCACCAAGCTGACCTTAAGCTAAAATACCACTATCTGTCCATTGGCCGATTTTAGTTTATGATGCCATCGTAATGGCCGAAAAAAGATGGCAGGATACCGTTTGTCCTGGTATGATCATGTGATGAGGAGGGATATAATTATGATACGCATGTTACTTAAAGAGTTATGAATATAAATGTGGATGGATGGAGAGGAAGGGCAAAGAAATGATGGATGAACTGTGTGAGGAGTGATATGAAAGAAAAGAGAGCCAGTGATAGCGTGTCAGGTTACAGGATGGAATAGAAGAAGAAAACGTGTTGCGCCAACCCGAAGTAATATGGGACAAGGGCAGGAATATGCTGATGTGTGCATAATCAGCAAAAAATTCTCCATCTGTCCAAGCAGTATTTCTCTAATATAAATGAAAAAAAAAACGGATAATCATTAAAAACGCCATTAAGTTTCCAAATTGCTATGTTTACAAACTTATTTTTGATTAAACTGAATCTTTGATATAACCTAACAATATGCCTATTCGCAAGTGCACAATTAAATATATCTTTGACACCGGAAACTGTCGCATGTGATTTGTAGTGGATACAGCAATATGTTTTGTCTATAATGCCCTGTAGCTTTTCATTATTCCAGTCCAGTAATTTGTCCAGATTCTTATAAAGACTCTAAATATGATTTTGTCAGATAGTGGCACTTTAGTTTGTGGCCGGCAGCAAGTCGTGCCACACCGAAACTGCCTTTCCTTACGCCTCATCTGTGTGGGTACAGGGTAACCGCCTCCTAACACCGAAGTATAGCAGCCATTAATTTGTTGAGCCGAAGATTGAATGGTCGGTAAATATTCTTAAATTGAACTGGATTGGAAGTGATTTTTTTTAAGGATTTTGAGCAGTTATCTGTTATTTTCTTCAACTAGACACCGTTTACTAAGGTTTTCATAAATCTTTTCAGAAACGTTTGAATAAAAGCTGCAAAAAACTTTATTTTTTCTGATCGTGTCTGGGACATTATCGTGTCATCTAGATACAATATAGGTAGCGACGTTACAACAAAAAGATTAAAGAAATAACAATTCATTTAATAAAATTGATTCCTTTGTGGTCAATATCAGCACCAGGAAATTAACGCAATAATCAGTTATATCATGTAGGTAATGTCGTGTACAAAACTCACTATAAAAGTTTAATGGTTATGTGCAGAAACGAAGTATCTTATTGTAATCATCGGCTATCAAGTATATCAGGTATACCTGCAGATCCTCATGTTCTGGCCGTGTACCTTTATAATACGAAGTACTTAGATATCTACCTACTTAGGGTCCATGAAGAAGTACGGAAGGTACGTTTGTGAATTAATTACTTATATTACAAAGTTTTATGGTCTGCTACTGTATGTATTTAGCTTTATGAAATGATATTCTATTCGTTCGTTGGTATTAAAGATTGTTGGTTAAATATTACAATATGAATGCTACATAATATAAGATGCAACAAGCAGTTTATAATGCTAGTCTTCATGTCAAAACACGTCATTTACTGGACCTGACCGTGCTTAAAACAGTGATTCTTGCAATTAGCTCTTTTACAGTATCGAGACCCTTGAAGGACGTTTCAGTATTAAAAATCGGGACTCTACGCAAGCGGACACAGAAATAAAACCTTGTATACATCTCGCAGAGGTTATTTTACTTATTTTCAAAGTGAGCATGATTGTGCGGAGTCCGAAAAAGAATGTAACGTAGTTTCCCACGAAGCCCGAGTGTGTATTACGGGCTAATAGGTACACGGCACTGCGCCTCGAGCTTTTTGCCTCGTCTTACACAATAAGCACTAACATTTTCTCTTGCACATCATCATTAAGGTTGATGGCAGCCTAAAATGTAGCTAAAGTGTTTATGGAAATGGATGGAGTAAATGATGATGTAGCAAATAATATTCTATTAAATATATATTTTGTTTATAAATCTTTTAGATAGCAAATTGTAGACTTTGAGTACGATCCAAATATATCTGGGATATCTGTAATCTCTCATGGATGAGCCATTCCAATCACAATCAAGGCTATCGCATTTACGGCGGCGACAAATATAAATGAGCTGATTTAGCATACAGGTAGGTATATTTTTATGACCGTTTATCATCCTTCCACTATATCTCAAAAGCCTACAGGTAGTTAGCAAGACTAGAAGACCATAATCTCAAGAAGCATAAAGATACCTGCGAAGTAAAACGATCCATCTAACGCGATTAATCCCTTCAAAAAAACAGCACCGACAACCTTACAAAAGCAATTATGCCACGGCATATCTATGTAGCGGCTTTGATAAGGCTAGCGGCAACAAAAACTAAGCGATGAATAAACACGAAGAGAGAAACAAAACGGTTCAAAGTGGGCCGCTGCGATCTCGGGCGCGGGTTGCAGGGCCGTAGACTGTACCTACTGGTAATCCACGGCCATCGCGAACTTATCTACATGGAGGTACGTTAAGGTGTACGTGATTCTGCGCATCTCATTCTGCTAGGGCTAGCTACGGTATTCTGGCTTTACTTAATCCCTTAGAATCTGTTAAGCTTTGTAGTTTAGACTTGCAATCATCGTCTGCCTTGTCTCTTCGAACATGTTAAAGTCGGCTGCCGCCATGTCTAACCGGATGACGCTGTATATGAGTCAACTCTTCATGCTGATTATAGCCTGAAATATTTCTCCCTATTTATACCCACCTTCTTTTTCTATTCGAATGTACTTATTGTTTTATACGAAGTTTAACTCAGTTATAATGTAGGCCCATCGTGCATTTATCTCTACGAAGCTGCGAAGGTAAATTGAGGTGCCCTTGCGCATCTTATTAAGTTAGGGTTGCCAATTGAAATTATAAGGTATTTCTATACCTTCAGGCTGCTATATTAAAAGAAAATATATAAAAAACCGTTGCTGTGTGTGTACGGTAGACGAAGCTCTACGATAATGATTTGTAATTCAAAATCTCGCTCAGCGTTGATAATATTTCAAGACTTAGCTTTTGTCGCGCGGACCGCGGGTGTTTATCCCACAGGAGCTGTGCAGTATATGAGCACTTAGCGATAGTATTACGTTCTATCAGTGAATAAATTTACGTAATCGAATCAGTACCACCTACAAAAATTCTGCCTTTCATCCCAAATACAAACATAACAAACCTCGGGTGTTCCATCATAAGAAGACGAATCTATTTCCAAACAAAAAAGGGTGAGCATACAATTTTTTTTCTCGCTATCAAGAGATTTACCATTGGGCTCAGTGATTTCATAGATGACACGCCTATAGAGCGGCGCGTGTGTAGCCGGCGGCACGTACGACAGAGCTCAGATGCAATCTGTTTACTTTACAAGCTCCACGGTCGACTTCACGAGTCTACAGAATACATAGTGTAGTGGACTTCTTAGTCCCTGGAATGTTAGTCTATCAGCGAATCCGGTTGATGACGGGTTAAAATGTTTTGAAATGAGATTGACCTCGTGACATTTTGATAGCGCATGTCAATCCCATAAATTTTGGACAGTTTGACAATGAGGGCTACCGTGTTTGAATTTTCCGCTAGGGGCGCTGGTGTAGAATGAGATCTTCAAAATGTCACAGTTTTTTGGCTTGTAGCGTAACATTTTTTTATCATTGTGAATATTTTCCAAATATGACAAATTAAGATAGATAAGGGCTTTACCAACCAGTGCTTTAATAGAGTTTTATGTTTCGGAAAAAGAAATCCTCCTTTTTTACGCAAAAAAGAGGCTGCGCAAATCTGCGGCATACCTGCTCGATTATATATTTAATCGTTCTTCTACGGTATTAGAAATGATTATAATTCAAACTTTGCTTCCGTGCGTGTATTAACAACGTTTAACAGCTATATTTATGGACCTTAATTGCCAGTGGCGCCAACTGGTGGGCACAAAAACGTTAGCGTCCATTGTAATCGCTGATAAAATGTCACTTTACTAGATATCTTTTTTTTTTTTTTTTTTAGTGGTGGAAATCATCCAATGACTTCTTCCGCTCTGGGTGTGAAGCGGAAAGGCGTGTCAGACTTTTACTGACTAAAACCCACCCGTGTTCCTTCAGTTGCTTGTGCCAGGGCTGCGGTAACTCTCTTTCAAATTTATCCGCGACCCAGACAGGTTTACTAGATACCTACGTTTATTATCACAAGCGCACGTATACTTAATTGTAAAAGTTTACATTATGCGCCATGAAATGTGTTCTCAATTCCACCCGTAATCCATGTATGTAAGTACAGTCAAGGGTCAAAAGTGCAGTCATACTCTCCCAAAACTCAAATGTCTAGTTTTTATAGAAGAAGTTAAATTATCCACAACTGATTCAATGTTTTTTATAGAAATTAAAGTATAGATTATTCCTACTAACCACGAAAAGTTGAAATTCTGCTGCCTATAAAAAAAAATGCCTTTTCTGTTTTGGTAGAGTGTGACTGCACTTTTGACCCTTATAGTACATTTCAAAGACTTCTCCAGTGCGTGTCCAACGCATAAACTCATGACGTTGTATTCAAACCCGTAACTTATCAATATCACACTGAGTCGGACTTAACTTTATTACTATCAATATCAAGTAAGGAACATTTACGTCAAGAGCGGCACATAAACAAGGTATCCGTACTTATATCGCCAATCGCATCGTGTCATGCATGCGTACTCGTGGGTACCTACTCGTGAGATGTAAAGAACAATATATTGGCACGAACGAGTGGTCAGAAGTCCGGGCACGTTCGCCGTGTCTTCATCTACATTGTACGAAACGAATGGTTAAGGCTGGACCACACCTAATGCTAATGAAGGAATGACGTTTTTTTAAAAGACAGGCATTGTTTTATCCTGAGATGTGTTTATGACTTGAAGCGTGCATCAACCAATGCGTGCTGAAGATTTTTAAGAACCCAGAGAGGAATCTGGCGAGATTTATTTTACTGCTTACGCCTCAGCGTAATCTTCTATGGATCTAAAAGTTCTTTCTTTTTGCTTAACTTATGTTGTCCCGCTGCTGGGGAAAGGCCTTCACTAAATTTTCCAAAAAAAAATATCTCTTCTCTTCGCCAGCCAATCTATCAGAAAAGTGTTTCTTATTTTACTCCCCATTTCTAGCAGATTAATAACTGTTTGTAAATGATGGCAATCAGTATTCAGCCACAAATGATTTTGTGCCGCACGCCATGTGTAGCGTTGTAAAACGCCAGTCACGGATGTGTTTAAAGTAATTCCAACAAAAGATAAAAAATTTGCCTTTGAACCCCCTATCATTATTGCTTAGAGAAGAAGGAGTCAGAGAAAGAGAACATGATAGACCAAGAGGCATTGATCCATGCAGCCAATTAAAACAAGTTAATTCTAATGAAGACATTCCCTTAATGCACAGCTTCTAGTGAGGCGCAGCCTTTAATTCCCCACGATTCGACACGATGCGTGTCGTGCTCCAGACTAATTCCTTATACTGAGTTATCAGTTGCACTCACAATAAATTCATTTTCACCTGCTAATAAAATGCTGGCCATCTCTACTTCTTGATTATTCGAATTGACTTGTGTTAGTATTCCACATGGTGTACTTTATATGGTTTATTGTTCAAATTTTCTAATTATTTTTCTTAAACATAATTTAGAAGTATATTACTTACATATTTCAATATATGTACTGGGTTTCTTTAAATAATTGGAAATCTTTCAAGAGCTGATTTTATTATTATTACCCACTTCAAAAAAGGAGGTCATCAATTCGACACGTATGTATGTAATATTGTACACTGCACAATATTCACAAATGTTACTCTGGTGGGCTTCTAAACACATGTGCCAAATTTCATAAGTGTATGTTTATTTGTTTGTATGCTTGTTAGTTTGTATGTATGTATATTTGTCCACGCATCTCTCCGAAACTACTTTTGGGTTTATGATCATTCTTTTTGTGTTGGATTGAGTATCTCTCAACTTAGAGAATAATGCAAATTTCATCAAAATCGGTCTAGCAGTTTTCAAGATATGAAGCATACAACCGAACTCTAAGCGACAAACAGCACGCGAATAATTATGTAAATTGAGATATTATCGGTATTTTGTCAATCCTTTAGGTAACATACTATAGAAATTGCTCATTTTTAGTGTTACTACTGCCGGAGTCTGTGTTTCCCGATAGCTACAATCTAGGGGTCTTTAAGTCAAGAGTGAATAGGTTACTTCTAGGCAAGCGTGCTTCACCGTCGACCACATCATCGCTTACCATCAGGTGAGATAGTGGTCAAGCGCGAGCCTATTTACAAAAAAAAAAAAAAACTAAAACTAAAATGAGAGAAATAAAAACGTCTTCACAAAAAAAAATAACTGACTTCAAAAGCAAAACACTAAAAAGTGCAAAACAACTTTCGGAAGTCGGTTTCGAAAAAAATGGTAATAAAAACAAGATGTACCTACCAAAAAAAAAACACCCAATAAACCAACCAAAGACACCGACTTCTGAAAACAGCCTATTTTTAATGTTTTGTGATTTTGAAGTCGGTTTATATTTTTGTGAAAAAGTTTTTACTTTCATATTGTAACGTTGATCGTATAGTAAAAGTGGTTCAAATTCAAGAGTAAAGATTGCTTGATTGAGAAGTTTGTACCGACGATAGTAAAGAAAAGTTCGTAAGAATCTGCTAAGCTCAATACACACACGATCAAAAACATTTCTAAGACTGTGACTATAAATAAGAGCTAGTGTTGTTAGGAATGTGTCAGCTAGGAATCTGTCGCTTAGAACATAAAATATTTCCTAGGAAGGTATTCCAAGTGCTGGGAAGAAGCCATTCAATAATCCATGAAATTCTTTCTGTTGCGTCTATACCATAGACAAGTGCTGTGCTGCGTCCTGTTCAGTTATTGAGTCACAAAAGAGACCAATTCGGATACACTACAATATAATATCTCTATTCCAGCTACATCCCTACCTCAAAGAAACTTTGCAACACGATTGCCGCATATATCTACATAGCTACAATACGGTTCGTGACGGACGTCGTGTGCGGTGTACCCCGCGGCACTTCCTAAATGTGACCCTATTCTAGCGCCTCGTGTCATGTTTCGCGCTGCCTGTTGAACAAACAGCTCCTCTTTACACGATCTATTTGTCAGTGTTTGTCGAGTCACGTGGCACGCTCGTGCGTATGCGGTCACAATATAAGCAAAAAACAACAACGCCTCAGATTAGGCAAGAGAGACCTGCAAAAAACAGCTACCTGCGCCCCCGTCATTTTGGGAGCTTATTACAAGGATGCCGCCTCCGTCGCGTCTAACATGATGAAGCCGCCTCAGAAAGAAATAAGCTATACAAACTGTTGAAGCAAGAAAGAAATACTACATCCCTTCTAATTTAAGGGTTATGTCGAAGGCTGTCGGAAGCCGAAACAGGTTATTTAAATTCGGCTCTTGTCTCGAAACCGCTACGCCTACGCGTCGTCGGCCACAGGCAGACTCAACTCAACGCTGACTTAGCCCTTTGTCTTTTTACATCCGAATGCAATAAAATAAAGGATAAAGGCGAATAGAAATAAATTGGCAACAAAATGCTTCACATGATAGCTGGGTATGCGTGTGACCAATAAAGTAATCATCGGGACGGGCGGACCAATTACGGCACTGCCGACTCATTCGTTGGCGATCGAAAATTAAAATTTAATTGATGGCACAGTGGAGCGTGCGCCGCCGGTCCAGTGCGTGGACCGTGGCTGGGCTGGCTGAGCCACGCTCTGCTCCCATAGCGTTTATTTATAATGAATGGTAATTCAATTTGCGCTTTTGAATCACCATTTCTGTAAGTAATTAAGCCCTATACGTGCTCCTCGAGCTATGCATGCACGCGTCGCTCTTTACATTCAGTTTCAGACGATAGCTTTCTCTACTTGACAACTAGCGTATTGTATAGGAGTCGTTTACTTATTCACTTACTAGTAGACTGGACAATCGTCGTTTGTTCCGGACTAAGGATTCCCATATAACGACAAGTTAAGTGGCTGAAGTCATGGTTATCCTATAAATGGGTATGCAAATACTACTTTTCAAACGAGCTATTTTCGCGACAATGATTGACTTTTAAATGGGGATAAACACTGGAGTTTTAGCGTATCTCACGGCGTCACTGGGACGTGGTCACACGGCGGCGGCACGTCACGTCGTCCGGGACTTGTCCTCAATTACTCATACAGCCGACTTAAAAAACGCGCGACACGTCGGTTTTTACCGAAAAAGGATCGCCGCGTTCCATTTTCAAAAAGTCTTTGGTTAAGGCAATTTGTTTTGGATTGTGCGGCGCGGATGAATGGCTCGGCGCGGTGACATGTGGCCGCTCTGCTCCACGCATACTGATGAGCCCCTGCGCCGCCTGCCTCCTCACATAGACAGGAGCTCCCAATTATTTCTGTCTCCTCTCATCTATTGTGATACTCCGACTTTTTTCCGCGTCTCGTTTGTCGCGCGTATGCATACCTCCATTAGTTCTCAGTGTACTATTGCACACTGAGTTTTTAACGGCATGTATTCTCATAAAAAAAAAACTTATGTGTCCAGTAATTTTAGAGTATTGTTTACATCTTATAACTCGCAGTAGAAACACTTGATATGACTATAAAACCGATTCTTAATTAATCGTTAATTGCCTTTTTGTAACTCCTCCGTAATACCTATAATACAAGATTAAACTGTGTGCAATTTAGTCTCATTGAGCATCGAGATTATTTAATACGTCCGGTTTTGGGAGGTGAAAAATAAGAATCGAGTGGGCATTTTCAAAAATCGATTAAGAAAGACATGATTAAGTACTGGAGTTTTTGTGCTCGTACATTTCTCGTGGCGCGATTGTAGTCGGTGCCGGAGTTAAAATGTTTGCATATACGGCAATAAAGCAATCCCTCGGTAAATAATTACGTTAGCGCGGTCCCTTTTTGTTGGTCACCGTAACGCCATAATTATTTCCATTCAGCTCCACTGCCAAGCAATGTATAATACCGCGAGATATCGTACAATATAATGGTATGCTGCGACGTCAGCGCACCAGGCGATTAATGTTACGAACATTATTTTAAAAGATGGCTGGTAAGATAACCTTTAAGGTTTTCGTAATGGCTTAATTGAAAAAGTCAACAAACATCACTAAAAATCTGCCATAAAGATGATTCATGCGCATGAGTTGTTGCGCGACACGCCCACCGACGCGATTTAATTACAAAATCAATAATCGAATTGCGGAGGCGAGTTAATTGATTGTCTCTCGATACGACGCTGCGCTATCGGGCTGCGTGCATCGGAGGCTTGCGACTTGCAATAAGACTAACGTGACGACTCTCAAACTACCAAAGCAAGAGGTATCGTTTATATGAAGCTAAAGTGTGTATATCTTTCGAATATGATATATTTTCGAAGTAATTACGACTGATGGCCAGGCGATGTGTATGCTACGCGCCAGCTACGCGTGCTCGTATCTACTTATGGAAGTAAAAGTTGACTAAAAAGAAGAACTTTAATAATGTAGCTCCTGAAGGTCTTCTATTATATTCGTGGTAAGTATTATGTTTCCTTTCATTTTTAAAATCCATCCAAAGGTTGTCTTGAAAAGATCGCTTTTAGCGATAAGGCCGCCCATTGTGTCACCCAGTGTAATGTTTACTTCTTCTATACTTTCTGTAACTTTTATGGTGTACATAATAAAGAGTATTCTATTCTATTCTATTCTATATTTTAGTATAAATTATATAAACAACATTTTGTAACTTTTATTTTATTTAATCTGTGCCATGAAGTAGCACGTTCTTCTCCATAAAGATCTACGCTGTGGAATGTGCGACTAACTTCATCTTTCTGACTGACCGTCCATGCGCTCTTGAAAACGTTCTGAGTTTTGAATAAATCACGTAGTGTAATCATAAGTAGGCAACCACGCATTAAGATAATTCGTAGCGCAGTGGTACCTAACCCTAATACGTTTCCACTTTAATTTGTACAAATCAAAGTAAAGCCTTGAAACTTGGTAATACAATGAGCAGTAACTGCTTGGTTCTTCCATTTACATTAACTGTTTAGTCGTTAAGACTAACAAAAACACGCCCGTTGGTCTGGCGTCCATTAAAAACGCATCACCGTCATATAAATTATTTTATTAAATGTCGATTCACACCTTTGCCCCTGAGCGTGTCTAATCGATCGGGACCTTACTCGGCTTTATTTCATATTTCTGGTTTATAAGTATTTTGTTCGTTGGTACTCATTTATTGATATCCACCCATATTAGTTCCTAGGTTATTAATATTCTTTTTTTTTTCAATCCATATTTGCCAACTGCTGGGTCTGGGTTTCCCCTTAGGCAACTTTTGCCGGTAGTTAACCTTCTTTGGACCACCAAGAGAGAGAAAGAAATTAATGTACTCAGCAAAATAATGCAATCGAAGATTATGTACCTAATTTGATGGTAAAGTAACCAATTGCGGGGCAATAGGCTCTAATCTGCTGATAAAAGAATCAACGGTGGAGTTCCGTAAAAACCTGCAAAATATTTCCTAATGCAGATAATTATAAAGATAGGCATCGTTCTACAAAAGTTAACAAACCAGCTGGAGAAGATCTGTGTAGATGACAAAACATACAAACTGATAGAAGGTACTAAATATATCTGATACTAGCTATCCCACGCGGCTTCGCTCCCGTCAACTGGCTACCTACCTACCCATCTATCTTACCTATCCTACCCTACCTACCCTACATACATAATTGTTGCGTAACTTAAACCGTTTACGCCGCGCACGCTCTCAAACAGGAATATTTTTCCCGTTTTTGCAACAATTTTCATTTATGCTCCGCTCCTATTGGTGGTAGCGTGATGTTATATATTCTATATCCTTCCTCGATAAATGGACTATCCAACACAAAAAGAACTTATCAATTCCGACCAGTAGTTCCTGAGATTAGCGCGTTCAAACAAACAACCAAACTCTTCAGCTTTATAATATTAGTATAGATATACATCAGGTGCAATTTGAAACAGCATTACTAACCTAACCTATCGCCATTACTTGTCCACCATTTGCGGCAATAAATAAATTCTTTTCGAAACAATATCGCAGTTTATTCCACTTTTTACTTGTCTTTACGTAGAACTGTTTCTGAGTTGACAATATAAGTAGTTTTGACAATATAACTGCAAGAATACTTGCCTTTTAAGGGTTAATCGTCTTCTTCAATTTCCCATTTAGTAAAACCTTTAACAATGGGAATGCTTAAGGGTAGGTAGTTAACAAAAAGAAAGACGCTAGAGCTTAAGTTACTTAAAATCAGATATAAAAAGTTATTTTCGTCTAACATTTTTAAATTAACGATAATTTATAATTAATACTTGTATCTATAAATCTTGTAAGATTATTATGGGCGGCTTTAAGTACACGATACAAGCATGTAAAAATTAATGAACGTCGGTTACACGAGCGGTACGCGTGCTACGTAATCGTCCGTTTAATTAGCAGATAGTTAACTTGGGGTTTATGAACAAGGCTCTGGTGTAATAGCTGGAAGGCTTCCAACACGGCACAGAAAAAGGGATGTGTTAAATATTCCGCTTTCAATAAAAGCTTTGGATATAGTGTCTGCCACCAACATTACATACATTGAGTTGCGTATATTAACAAAATCTCCAAAGAGAAAACTTTTGTTAGTTCCCGTCTACATTGAGCCAAAAAATGTGGCAGAACGTTTAATATCCCCAAAAGAGGTAGCAATTATTTGCTCCAGTTAATTACCGCATAATTATTTTATCCGTTATATTTTCTCTTCCTTATTCAGAAGCAAACCAAAATTTTATACGTCTCAACGATTTAAATCGGTAAACGTAAAACGATATTTATAATAATTCATACAATTACCGATATGAGGCTGTTAATTTTCGAATATGATTATCAGAGTTTAATTTGTCAATAAAGGCTAAAATATCCGTCTAAATGGATGCTAGTGATATCAGTTTCAGCTGCGGAACGATTATCCCTCTACGACATTCGCTTCACCTGATACGATCTCGACTCTCGATTGAGCCCCACTCTAATTCACGCAAATTTCATCTTTGATTTCTATCTTGCTAATTGAATGCTGCGTTTCAGGTGTCGATTTTTATCAACAGAACTTAATATCTACTACGCCATTGATAGTTAAACATAAATCAGTTTATATTTTTATATAAATGACTTCGCACATATCATCAGTTGGAGCTGCTAAGAATAGGCTTATGTATGTGTTTTTAATTACAGTTTGTCTCAATTTATTGGCAACGTTGGTCATTTTAATTTTATATCTCTTTATAGGAAGTGAATACAAGATATTATTTTTCGATTATAAATATTCGTACTGATTGCGCGTGGAGTCCCAGCCAGCCATAACGACTATTTAAACAAGTCAGAGAATTTAAGGTTGAGTATTTCTCAAATTCTACTTTGGCCTCAAAACCTGTTAAAATAGGGCAGCAAAATAGGGATCGACACGTTCTTAACTCAACATATTCAATTCAGAAATTGCCATTTCCATGAAAACACAATCTCTTATAACAAAAGCGAAAGATAACTTAGAAGTCGTTAACATCGAAAAGCTCCCGACAGAACCAGGGCTTTGAAAACAAAGCTAGCTTAGCCAATGACAGGCAGTAAACCAGTTACCACGAGTGGTTTGTTGACGCTTACTGTCCGTTGTCTCCGTGGGACTGTGGCACTGGTGACACATTGACTCATAAATCTCTGGGACGCACCTCGGTGGTCTGGAAAAGCCGTAACTAACGCGACTGTCTTCTATGGATGTCTAGGTTTTTACACAAACGTACTTAAATTCTGCGTAAAACAAAATCTGTGGTCGGTCCGTTAATGGTGACCATGCAGCTTCATACTAAGACTTCTGCCTGATTCGGATGTTAGCCCAGCTGTCATTTGTAAATCCTTGGCAGTCGTTACAGACAGTCAAAAGCCAGATAATCTTACACCAGTCTTGCCAAACGTGTTACCCAGTTACTGGGTTGTGGAGTTCAGATAAGCAATCGCTCCACGTAAGAGCTGCTCAGCTGCACCTGGTTAGAATGGAAGCCGACAAAAGTTAGACAGATTCGATTGATTTTTATAACAAAAATTACAGCCTATGGGGTATGTAGAAGGTCAGCAAAGTCAACTCTTTGCTGACCTTCTCAGGTATCTGAACCACTAATATCTATTACTAGAGGGTCAAGAGATGCGACTTTAGTCATATTAACTGTGTATTTATAACATAACACAACATACCGCGTTGCCTAACGACGGCTATCGCCCACGCAGTTCAAGAAGTGCCTGCTGAGGTATCTGAACCACTACCATCTGCCGCAGCTCACGTTCTACATCGAGAGGCTCAAGAGATGCGACTTTACTTATATTAAGAGAGTATGCGATAACATATCACAACACGACCGATTTTCATCAAAAATAGTAAGAGCACTCTCGACAAAGCCGCCTTTCAAACATAAGAATACAATTCAAAATCGGTTCACCCGTTTAGGAGCTATGATGCCACAGACAGACACAGATATAAATTTCAAACTTATAACACTTCTCTTTTTTCGTGGAGGGTTAAAAATCATCATCATCATCATATCTAAACAAAGCTAGCCCAGCCAATGGCCGGCAGTAAACTAGTTACCACGAGTAGTTTGTTAAAGCTGACTTGCATCTCGGTGGTCTCAAAAAGCTGTAACTAACGCGACTACCTTCTATGAAGATGGATTGAGGCCTCCCACGCTACGTCTTGCTTATCACGGTACCACCCTTGGGATATACCCTATCCAACAAAAAAAGAATCATCAAAATCGGTTCATAAACGACGAAGTTATCCGCGAACACAAATAAATACTACAACATATATTATATATATAAATATGGACGAATTGAGAAACCTCCTTCTTTTTAGAAATCGGTTAAAAATCCGTCTGCTAAGAAGCAAACTAAAAAGACGTAAACAGGAAGAGAATCATGCTGTGCAGTTTCTTTTTTTTTTAATAGGTTCGCGTTTGACCACTATCTCGCCTGATGGTAAGCGATGATGTGGTCTAAGGTGAAGCACGCTTGCCTAGAAGTAACCTATTCACTCTTGACATAAAGACCTCAAGTTTGTAGCTATCAGGGAACAAAGACCCCGGAAGGGAATTCCACTCCTTAGCTGTGCGCACTATGAAAGTATTAGCTTTCTAGTTTTTTTTTTTTTTTTTTTGAATTAGTTACATGTAAATGTGTTATATATTTCTGAAATCACCTCTTAAAACCTTTTATTTTGATACCCCACACGATGTGTTTGGAAGCAAAAAAAATTGAGCCGCCACAATATGGCGCCCAAACTCCGCCATTTTACTAAATTCCGATTTTAATGTAGCCAGTGCCACTCGTTTACTATATATTACGAATCGTTTGACGTAAGAATAATCAAAATCGGCCAATGCGTTTGGTCTCTAGAACGCTACATAGGAACAAACATACATACATATATAGACTGATGAACTCATTACCCTCCTTCGGCAGTCGGGTAAAAGAAAGGTTTAAAGTTACACTAGTCGATCATTCTGTCATACAAACGAAGTCTAGCGATTACTCCACTGTTTGACGATGTACGTTCAAAATAAAAAATGATATCAATTTGTCTCATCATTATCTAGCCCTGTATGGAAACAAAAAACTAAAAAAATAAAATATTTGAAAGTTATGAGCGTCGAAAGTTCCATATTTCAACACTAATTATAACGCATTTTGGGCGGAAATAAATACCATAAGAAGAAGAAAATTGCAAAAGGGCCTCCATACAGAGATAGATTAGTAATTCAACAATGCAAATAATTTTATTTTGAAAATATACATTTAGTTGTTTTTTCATGATATCTAGACTCCCGTCTGTTTATAAAATTTCGTGCGCTCGTTTTCTTCCTAAATCATCATCCATTTCGATACAAATTTGCAAAAGTGCTAATTCGTACGCGAATTAGCTTCTTACTGCTCATCACAGCATCTATCTCGCACGTGTTGTCGGATTAGATAGCATGCATTTTAACTTCGCGCACAAAATAGTTCGTGCCGTCGACTAGAACAGTAGGAGTAGGAGCACGAAGAGCAGTAGGAGTTTGTATTTCGAGTTTTTTTTGCGCAAGGGGGTAGTACAGCATTGAGATGGAGTTTGAATATATTGGTGTGTTCACAATTCAGAAGACCAAAACAGCGATTAAAAATGCTTTTTATTTACTGTTTTCAGTGAATAAAATAAGCTTTTTAGAGGGTGAAAGGTATAACTTAAGTTTTAGTCAGTGGAATTTTAAAAGTTCCAACTGTCACGTAATTTACTAGGTTATTTAAAAAAAAATACATGAAATAAAATGTGATATGTACGTCAATTATTCGTCGGTGCTTTGCGTCTGTTGAAAAAACACTGTAGCCGGTAGTACTGCTTTAATACTGGATTGCGGCCAAAAATAGCACCGCCATTCTCGGCACCAAACGCAAGTCGTTGTAAACGTACGAAACCTCGGACTCGGTGGGCTCACAAGGACTCACGCCTCCAGCCCCAGAGTAAACCCAGAGTACGGCTTCTGATAACTGATATCCACAAACAACGAAATGAACAATAAAAATTTTGATACAAAAAGAGTCTTTGAAATATCAGAGATGGCTGGTGAGCTAGAGCGAAACTCCAAAGAATAATCAACAAGAAACCACAACACATAACAGTTGATTTTTGACAAATCACGCTCTAATGATCTGCACTGTATACGCGGGATAATGCACACAAGAAATAATAATAATCAAAACATTAAAAGATAGGCAAGATTCACCAAAAAAATATTTCTTTTTTGCAATAACACTTTTGCCATGGGATATTTTGAATTAATTTTTTTACGTCAATCGAAATTTGAAAATTCGTAAAATGTAAACTGTCAGCTGGTGAGCTGATGCAATATAACTAGAGCTGGTGAGGTAGAGCTGGTGAGGTAGACCTGGTGCGCTAGAGCAATGTAGTTGAGGCTGGTGAGCTAGAGCAATATTGCTGTCAATCACGAGCTGATGGCTGGAGCAATATAACTAGAGTTGGTGAGCTGGTGCAATATAGCTAGAGCTGGTGAGGTAGAGCTGGTGAGCTAGAGCAATATAGTTGAGACTGGTGAGCTAGAGCAATACAGCAAGAGCTGATGGCTGGAGCAATATAGCTAGAGCAATGTTGTAAGAGCAATATAGTTAGGGCAATACAGCTAGAGCAATACAGCTAGAACATTAAAGCTAGAGCAACATAGCTACAGCAATATTCCTAGAGCAATATAGCTAGAGCTAGTGAGCTAGAGCAATGTAGCCAGAGCTAGTGAGCTAGAGTAATATAACTAAAGCAATATAGCTAGAGCTAGTGAGCTAGAGCAATATAGCATCAGTAATATAGCTAGAGCTGGTGAGATAGAGCATAAAATTAAAGCTGGGTAGCTAGAGCAATACAGCTAGAGAATCATAGCTGGAGCTATTTAGCAAGAGTTGGTGAGCTAGAGCAATACAGCTAGAGCAGTATAGCTAGAGCTGTATAGCTAGAGCAGTATAGCTAGAGCAATATATTAACATCATGACAGTTCCTAGTCAAAATATTTATGAAAACATCATGCACGTGAAAAAGAATTTACTTATTTCTAGTATAAACGGCGACAGACATAATTCGTTACTAGAAATAGGGAAATAGTTCAAGCAGGGTTTGGACTGGCTAAAGTAGCCTCATCTTTCATGGAGTACTGTATAAAATGTTACAATAAAATACCGCCCCACATTCTAGGACTGAATGAGATGAAATTTAAAACATATAAAATGCACACTATGTAGGCAGGCATATTTAACGCGGATTAAATCGCTAATAAAAATGCTTGGCTGAATGCAAGTGATAGGCAGTACATTTGATATTGTTTTGAAGTATTATTGGACCTACTGAAGACTGTATGAATGTATTTGCATTGTACAAACTTATTTTTTTTATAGTATTGAAGCGCGAAGCCGCGGGCAGACGCCTCTGCCCGCGGCTTCGCCTGATAAATAAATAGTATTACTTGTTTTCACAGTTATGGCTGACCCCCCTTCACTAAAACTAAGAATCTATCTCAACTGTTATCAAGTCCGCCTGAATTGAAGATTGTGTACCCATGGTTAGGCAAGACCTTTTTAACAAAAAAGCTATTACATGCTTTATGAAGACACATAACATAAATTAAGAAATTTGAAGCTGAAAATTGTATACATAAAAAGTTGTTTATTTCACTATAAATCGATCACTCCAGCACAGTCTCGCTTTTGAGTCAGGGATGTGACTGGCCATAACGTATTTTAAATTTGGAGTCAGTTTTTAATGATATTGATGTTTCATTTTGATATTGAACTCGTATATAAAATTAAGACGACGGATCTGTGTTTATTTGTTTTTGTTTTTAGTTTCATCATCATCATCATTTCAGCTGAAAGACATCCACTGCTGAACATAGACCTCCCCCAGGCGTCACCACATTGACCGATCCCGTGCGTCTCGCATCCAGCAGTTTCCCGCAACCTTAACCAGGTCATTGGTTCACCTAGTGTGAGGCCTTCCAACGCATCGTTGCCGATTATCCGGGTCGCGTTTTTAATTTACTACGTATCGTTATGAATTTAGGTGCATAAAAATCTTAACCTTAAGCAAAAATCGGTACTTAAAAGAACTTCAACCTAACATTTATGTAGATCTTGCTCATTCCACCATGTGATGTAGTGGTGGTGGTCCATATGAGTGTTCGAATCATCGTAAAACAGTATTTTACCATCCCTAATCTATGGCAATATCCATTGCAGTAACAGCCATCGCAAACTTTTGCAACTCGCATGTGTTTCGATTGCTTTATTACTGGATTTTACGAGGGGAGTAATGGACGCAGGTACCTTCTAGTGCCATACCCGCGTACCCGCGTGCAATGACGACTTACGACATTTAAACTGATGACATGTTATTTTAGACGGTAAAACCGTAACTAAGATAACTGTAAAAGGTTCAGTCACGGTTTTCGGAAAGGAATGACCGAAGCGTCACTAATTAAATGCAAGTGGGCCTTAATCATCAACCATTTTAAAAAGATCAAAAAACTGAATTGACAAATGAATTCATGTAATTATCGAACCTAATCACGAAATTTCGCGAGAATCGGTTGATGAAATGCGACCTGTAAAGGAGAACAGTCGGCCATACGAAATGTTTTTTTGCAATCGGAGAGGACAAAAAATTTCTTGTGTGATAGACCCAAAGTAATTAAGCTATAGTAAGGAGCCAGGGGTCGGTTAAAATTCAGCTGGCAGTTGCTTACAAGACCAGCAGGCTTATTGCGTAATGAATTCGTCTAATAAAATAACGAATTCGTTCTTACCATGTGATTAGTTGATTTTTTATACTCTTTAGCAAGAACAATCAACCAATCACATGCAAGATGAAGACTCGATGTGTATTTCCGTCTTCGTGATTGGTCGATTTTCTTACTAAAGAGTATAAATAAATAAATAAGGTTGCTGCAGACTCGTAACAAAACATCGGGTGTTAATAAAACATTTTCAGCCTGTGACAGTAAGTATATAATTCGGGCTACTACATGAATCTACAAGAAATCTGTTGGATGCGAAAAGCACAGGATCTGTCGATGTAGTGACGCTTGAGAGAAGCCTATGCTCAGCAGTGGACGTGTTTCGACTGATATGGTGATGAACTACATGATTTTAATGATTCCCAAAATTATTAGTAGAAAGTATTTGCATGTTTGCAAAGCGCCTTTCCTAGTGGACCTTCTACATAAATAACGATACATTATTCTGTAAAACTAGACGCGGCTTTTCCTCTACTTTGTATTTGCAACACCCGTACTGTGGGTGCGTTGACACATTATACTAATAGTAGACATTTTGTTGTATGTTCGTCTAAGCTTGTCTATGAAGAATTTCATGGTGTAATGGACAACCATGCAATGTTATTATCAGCAAGAGACACATCACCTATAGCGACATACAAAAGCTACGCAATATCTTTGAATTGAATATCTCTGATACTAGAATTAATTCCAGAAGTTTTTTTTTTTAATGTGGCTGTAGTAACGTAGGTTTGCATCAAATTCCAAGCAATTTTAATGAAAATAACCAATCTCCGAAGTCTTATTGCACCTCATTGTTTCCACATAAATGCGTTACAAAACGAACACCTCACACAATGCAATTTATATCGTATATTACGGCGACCGTACAATAAACGTAATTACGAATTATAGAATAGATTGCTTAATCAATGCATTGCCTTCACGCAAATTAATAGCTATGTCAATTGAGTCGTACAGACGAACAAACTGTTAATTATCTACGTAATTACTTTTCGAAATTATGTTATAGACTTAATGAACCCGCGGCTACACAAAGCGAAAAGAAATAGAGAATGAACATTTGCTTTGCTCGCTAAGATTATCGAGCAATGGAACGCCGAATATGCAGCCCGGTTTATGCTAATTTCTTTCACTTTCAATTAGACGAGATAGTAACTTACAACTCACAAGGTGCACAGCAGTTCATCGTCCCTTATTCAGCCCTGTTTAATTCTTGTCAACGACGCCACACCGCGATCCGATTTATTTCTCTTGATAATTTAATTCTTCAACCTTGTTACGAGAACTGTATGTATTATTTTCTGTATTCTATTACTTACTATAAATGTAATTCGTTCGCTTTCGTCACCTATTATGTGGAGGGTTGAATGTGAAATAGTTTAATTTGACGTTATATTTATGTCATGACAAAAATAGAAGCTGCTTGTTCGAAAACTGGCTCCTATTCTACAGCTTTTAGGCACGATAAGAAGTGTATCTCGTTCTTATGCGGATATGGCGGCGGGCTACCACCATTGCTCCTATTCATTTTATTGTACACATTTGTCATATCAAGCTAGTCGCCCGGACAGTCCCCCCACTAGTCGCTGGTCAGCCCGAGTCTCAAGTGAGGCGGACGAAAAAAAGCCGCGAGCCATTTCTCACAATCATTTATTACTAAATCTTATGAATATAGAAAATTCTCTTTTAAAAGAAAAGTTCGTGACCTCTATTTGAGTCAGACTAAATAGCTCTCATCTAGAGTCAGAAGTTTATTCATAGCAATTATTAATAGGTTTCTCGTTTTTTATTGATATTTATTAGTTTATTTTATTTGTATTTGTGTATTATTAATATATATGTAAGTATATACATTTTCGTATACAAGTTGTTATTTTTAAATATTTTTTGTACCCATTTCACAACGTTGTCCTTTTTAACCGACATCGCAAAAAGAAGGAGGTTTTCAATTCGACAGTATTTTTTTTTTTTATGTTTGTTACCTCAGAACTTTTTATTGGGCGAACCGATTTTGATGATTCTTTTTTAATTTGAAAGCGGGTGCTTGTCATGTGGTCCCATTTAATTTTCATCAAGATCGATGAAGAACTTCGGAGAAATACATCAGAACTCTTCAATAAATGACGGCAGATCACTCTGGATAGATCCAATCGCATGTCTGTTTATTGTTTACACCATTACATAACATAACATCACTCTGGTACGTTCTTAAGAGGTACGCAGGTGTGAAAAGTTAACCCTGGTATACTCTCATTGCACTGGTTTCGTTTAAGTTTCATGTTATTGGGTTAATCTATTCTAGCTTCATTTTGGGCACTATGCGCGTAGGTACCTAGCCTATAGAACTGGTCCATTATGTACCACAACTAAAAAGTGAAAAATAAAAAACTTTTTTACAAAAATTACAACCGACTTCCAAACAAAAACACTACAAAGTGAAAAATAACTTCAATTTCGGAAGTCGGTGTCAAAAAATGAAGAAACGTAAACAGGAACACCGACTTCCGAAATTGAAGTTATTTTTCACTTTGTAGTGTTTTTGTTTGGAAGTCGGTTGTAATTTTTGTAAAAAAGTTTTTTATTAACCCAAAGGTTGACAGATAGAGAATGCCTTGTGGCATTAAGTCCGCCTGTGGACCACTATTGTACATGAAGTTTAAATAAATAAATAGGAGATTTTATTCATTTTTTTGAGTAAGTGGTTTGAAAAACATTGATACACGTGAGTATTTGTCATAACCGTCTCTCGGCTGCATAAAGGACTCGCCTTCGATTTGGCCGTTTACTACACCTCTGTGGCTGCAATGACATACTTTGCCCACATGAATCAAAATGTATCTGTCGTGGCTAGGTCTTAAAGTTGATCACTTCTTGATATGGCCGACCATTTCATGAAAATTACTATTGTTTCATTGGGAATTACAGCAAATACAATCGTTGAAAATGAAATAATATAAGGTTTTGAGGAGTTTACACCTAACTGTAAATTACACGCGTCTCCTTTCGTTAATGTTACAAAAATATCGCTTACACTAAAGTTCTAGACGAGTTGTTTTGGTAACTGCTTCTAACATAAACAAACTCCTTTTATTGCTGCCGCTTTGTCAACAAACAGGCGACACCTCATTTTACAATACCGGCTATTCAGACGGTGACCACAAAAAAATAAAAACTTTTTTCTTCTGTAAAAAATACTCGCGAAGATATCAAGCTGATAGACTGCGTGTAATAGAGGTGGTCGGTACGGCACGATGCGCGGGCGCCGTGACAGATTCGATTTGTCCATTGTCCAGTAGCGGTAACCATTCGTTATGGGTACGCTCGGTTATACCACTAAACCAAGGTTAAACATTAATTTGCAAACTTTTTGCGTAAATAAGGCTAAAATATAATAATCTGTCTGTCAGACGCGGTCTTTTAATAATTGAGGAAGATGTATATTTAATGTTAAGTGTGTTTTGACATAATGGCCCATATCTACATAACATGAGTAGGATGTAAATCGCATTGTTTTGTCAGTCATAATGATCTGTGTCTGTTTTGCGTACGTGACTTATTTGAGGGCCTTTCACCGCTTTAGTGCCGTAAAGCGGTTACTTTTTAAAGCATATTCCTTAGTAACGGCTAGATTAAAAGGTTTGAAAATATATATATATATATTTATTTTTGATTCATATACATTATTTTTGAAACAAGGTTTTTTCGTGTAACTAATAGTTTTGCTTTAAAAAAATAATTAACAACACGACATTTTTTCGCAACTTTTGGATACTCCTCCAAAATAACTTGGATGTTTAAAAATATTTTTACACAGATAAATTGATGGCTGGAATTTCTTCATAACTGAAATAGACTATGTAAATCAAATAATATTTTGCAAACAAAACTGTTCAAAAGAAGTTTCAATATTGATACTTTGGCTCCGAGCGGGCGCACAGCCAGTACTGCGTTAACATTGGGCCGTATATATATCGCCTTAAGTGGGTAGAGTACAAACACCTATTCGTAGGCAACTACAGATTTTTTGTATTGTGAGTTATGACGTCATATTTTTGCGATTTTCAATGTATGTAGCTTCAGCCTTTTTTTTTTTTTTTTTGATCTCGCTGGGAAAAAATGCATTACGCATACCCACCCATTGGGGGAATGGGGGGGGTATGTGGGACTCCCCGGAATGAATCCGGTATACCCACTAAAATAACCCAGCGGCACTCCCGCATCGTCTTGAATTGGAGGAGGACTGGGAAACTGGCAGAGCCTTTACGTCCAGTCCCCCGCCGACGACCGCCCGCCTTTACAGCGGGGCCTTCACGCCCCTCCCTCAGTGGAGGGGCCCGGGAACGACCGCGAGTGCTCGGCCGTTCCCGCCCGACGAGGGTGGTGACTCGTGCAATGCGAGCGAAGGCGCCCCCGCGCCTGTCGCCCGCTAGTCACCACCAGGAGGTGGGAGGAGACGATCGTACAACCGCCTTCTCCCACCCCTTCTTCGCCTGCGGTGCGGTGGCGCGAGAGGATCATCCTCCCGCGCCCGCTCCGCCGCCTCCTTTTGCGACATCACGACCTCGCAAAAGGAGGCAACCGCCGCCCAGGCCTCCTCACTCCCCAGCATGGAGTAGACCACGCCGGGAAGTGAGAGGTCCTGTCCGATCACATCGATCAGGGCACGGCGCAGCTCAGCCCAAGCTGGGCACACCTCGAGGGTGTGCTGCGCCGTGTCCTCTGCCGCGCCGCAGTGGTGGCACGCCGGGGTTTCCTCCCTCCGGATCCGGTGCAGGTGCGTTCCGAAACAACCATGTCCGGACAACACCTGCACCAAACGGAACGAGAGGAAACCATGTGGCCGCTCGAGCCAGCCCTGCAAGACTGGCCCGAGCGCGTCCAGCGTCCGGCGTCCAAAGGCGGCGGTGGCGAGGTCCTCCGCCCAATGGAGGACGATGGCGTCCCTCGCCTCCCGCCGCACGGCCTCCCGCTCTTCCATAGCGGGGCGCTCTCCCAGCGCCCTACGCCGCACCTTCCACTCGTACACTCTGGCGAGCACCCATGCCTCCAACTCCCAGGGAGGGGTGCCGGCCAGAGCGCACGCCGCCGAGAAACCCACCGAGCGGTAGGCCCTCGCCACCCGCTGTGCAATGGCCCTTTGTGGCCTGCGGATGGCGGTTGCATTCTCCCTCCTCTGGAGGGAGTCCGCCCAGATGGGTGCCCCGTACAGGGCCATGCTCCTAAGGATGCCGGCATAAAGGCGCCGGCACCGTGCACTCGGCCCCCCGAGGTTGGGGAGGAGCCATGAGAGGGCGTCCGCGGCTTTCAGCAGGCGCGTCGACAGCCCGCTAAAGTGCGGGCCGAAGCGCCACCTGCTGTCCAGCACTAGGCCCAGATATTTCATCTGGGCCTTCACCGCTATTCGGACGCCCTCCACGACGATGTGGGCATCTGGAGGGCAGCGCTGCCGAGGCCCGTGGAAGAACACGGCCTCGGTCTTGTTCAGCGCCACCCTCAATCCCAGGCGGCGGATCCTCTCTGCAACCAAGGATCCGCCCGCCGAGGCCAAACAGGCCGCCTCCCCAAAGCTCCTCCCCCGGGCAGTGAGGAGAGTGTCATCTGCGTAACAGATGACACTCGTGCCCTGGAGGAGGGCTCCTCGCAGGAGCCAGTCAAAACCGATGTTCCACAGGGGAGGGCCTAGAACCGACCCCTGCGGAACACCGGACTCCGCGCCGTAGCGCCTGATCCTGGCCGTCTTGTCCACGAGGAGGACCTCTCGGTCCTCCAGGTAGCTGGCCAGGATCGTCCGCAGATATTGGGGCACTCCGTGGTACCGGAGTGCCTCCAATATGGTCGAGTGAGGCACGGAGTTGAAGGCGTTGGCGATGTCGAATGACACCGCCAACACTCCGACCCCCGCCTCGAACGCCTCCTGCACCTGGCCCCTGAGTAGGGCCAACGCGTCGACCGTCGAACGCCCCCGTCGAAAACCGAACTGGGCGTCCGACAGGTCTGGCCCTACCTCCCGCAAAAGGCTGTTTAGCCGGGTGGCGATGATCCCCTCGAACAATTTACCGACCTCATCGAGCAGAACGATGGGTCGGTATGCCGAGGGGGAATCCACCGGGCGTCCCTCCTTCCGGAGGAGGCACAACTGCCCCTCCTTCCACTGTTTCGGGAACCTCCCAGCCGTCAGGCACGCGCTGAAGAGGTCCCGAAACCTGTCCTCCATGAGGGACGCCGCGATGGCCACCACCCGTGCGGGGACGCCATCTGGCCCAGGGGCCGTCTTCTTCGCGCGGAGGGACAGAACCCCCGCGCGAAGTTCCTCCGCCGATGTAGCTTCAGCCTTCCTTAACTCCAAGTTATCTCTAGTAAATAATAATGTTTTGAGTTTTCTTTTTCATTTAGGCAAAAAGTTGGGTGTCCTGTAAAATAAATGAAAATAAGCGCGCCTAGTATATGCTATATATTTTGCTTTCTGCGAAATAAAATACTTAATCGGGGATTACTACCTATGTCTCGAAGAAGAGCTTAAATGAAAACTTAAAATCAATTAAAGCTAACCCGTCGGTGGCGGCGACCGCAAGTACCCGCAATCTATCAGTGGCATCGATTCAATTAGCGCCAGAACAATAGAATAGCCGCGCGTCCGGACCCCGCCGAACACCGCCGAAGTCGTCCGACCGAAACCGAAGGCGATTACGATTTATAACCAAATCCTATTGTTTGAGAAACATTTGCTTACGGATCAGTGTGTCCGTAAAGTTGTTCTCCGTTATGTTAATACAACTTAATTTTCTGTATCGCTTCACACACTTCAGTAACGACTTCCTTTTAGGAATAGCAGAAAGAGCACATAATGGATCTGCCTGTCTAGAATATATTGGCTGTATTTCAGACAATTCTAGTTTTCTAAGACTAATGTCCGATGGTACTAAATTATGTTTACATTTACAAAGTGCCTACATAGATCTTCTCTACTCTTAGTCTTTAAGCGCCATAGCGCCTCATATTTGTCCATCGCTAAAACAAATTTTCCTCTCATAACCAGAACATCAGCAAAAAAAAAACAAGAACCAATCATCGCGTAAGTCTTCTTAAAAGATTTTATGTTGTGTCCAATTACAAGGAGAATACAAGACACATATTTCACACGCACACTTAACCTATTTCTGTATCTTACGAAAAAAATAAAAAGAACACTTCGCAAATCGTAAGGTAGGTATGCCGACCGTAAATCGATCGAAACGAGTCTTATTTCAAACGTCGGCCGCATCCAACATGGCGATCAATAAAAGGAGTTGAATTTATCACTGGCCAGTAATGCTAGGATGTTTTAATCTTTCGGCGCGTGGGCAGGCCTTTAAGCTCACATTAAGTTTCGTCAGGACAAGGTATTGCCAATGCGCTGATTGTATCGATAAATCAGTTAGGAGGTTCTGTTGGTGGTTAATTTTTGTTTTTTTTTGTGTACGTAAATTAAATTATTATTGAAACTAGATGACTTGGAATGTGTCAGTAGAATGATTCACACTATTTACCACCATCATAAGTATCTTAAGAATATGCTATTTACTCTTTGGCATCCTTGCTTTATAGGTTAGCTCGTTTTTGCTAAACTGAAGCTTGCATCAAGCACCAATCGGATGAAAGTAGATAATTTTCAAAATAAAAAGAAACGCAGACTTGAATAAGCAACCGTCAATGTGGCCAGTTAAATTTGTGTACTCGACGGCGATTTATAAATTAAGCCTGAATTAAGTTTTGTTTAGATGTAAGTAACGTAGGTGGTTGGCATACTGGCACATGGAAATTACACGCTGAAATGCGATAAAAGGTTGTAAATAAGTGTCTATTTTTAACCCCCAACGGAAAAAGAGGCGTGTTTTTTTTTTTTTTTTTTTGTCGACGTGGAAAATCATCTTATGACAAATCAACGGAAGAAAAAGAGGGGTGTGATAAGTTTGAAAAGTGTACCTGTGTGTTTGTGTATTTGTGTATCTGTCTGTGGCATGATAGCTTCTAAACGGATGAACCGATTTTAAATTGTTTTTTTTTGACACTCCCCTTGTTCTTAGCTATGTTTGTTGAAAATCGGTTCAGCCGTTCAAAAGTTATGGGCGTTAAACTGTTTGAATCGGAATATTTTCGCAGGATATCGTGTCATAGTTACCTGTTCGATAGATTATTGATCGAAGCGTGTACTACTACTAGATAAATTATGTACTTTAAAAAGCATGAATTAAAGCTTCATTTTCGTAGAGTGTAGAGTCCACTCGAAAATTAAGCGTGGATGGCTAGCACTAATCAACATCTGCCTAGCCTTTTTCAACTATATTGGGCTTCCAATCTAATCATAGCTAGCTATATGAAACTGTTAAAACGTAATCTATTTTTTATTTTTCAGTAACTAGCTTTTCCCCGTGGCAATACTCCTGTGGCATTCTGCTAGTGTTTTGTCAGTAGCTTTTGTCCCGCCAGTGAATGAATTTCGAAATCGGCTCTAGTAATAGTGTCATTATATAAGCGATGGCAATTTTCGAAATACCAAAATACTCAGCCGCGGTACTTCCAGAGTTTAGGTACCTTTTATAAAAATATAGGTTAGCCCTTACCTTTTCCAACTCCTCTGAATTATTTGTAATTACGCGTATATATTCCCAATGCTAACGCAGTACTGGCCCTGTGCCCGCTCAGAGCCAGAATATCAATATTGCATCTCCTTTTGGACAATTTTGTTTGCAAAATATATTTTTTATTTTTATTTGCTATGTCGGTTGAGAAGAAATCTTAACCAAATGTTTTTCTGTGTAAAAAATCTTTAAAAATCCAAGTTGCTTTGGAAAAGTAGGCAAAAGCAGCGAAAAAATATCGTATTGTTAATATTTTTTCCAAAGCAAAACTGTTAGTTATAGGAAAAAGTCATATTTACCAAATTATTTACATGAATAATTAAGAAATAATTACAATAATACAATAATCGGGAGAGAGGCTCTTAAAAAAACTAAAACGTAACAATTTTAATCTCAATTTTGTTCTTTATTCTAGAAAGCAATATTCTCCTTGTAATTACCTCTTCACTGAACACATTGCAGTCTAAACAGAAAATAAGCAGATTGATGGCTTGTCACCTTATGATAGTAGAGTAACAAGCGCGTTGTATTGAGTGAGGCGTCTGCGCAGGACAAACAGCGCTAATTAAGTATGACTCCAATGATTAATCGATTGCTAATAACGACGTCTGAAATTTGCTCATAACAATATTTTATTAATTGCTTGTCACTGTGTTGTGTGCTAAAAAGTAAATTAGGTAGGTACACGTTCTAGATGTGAAGTGTCCATCAAGTGACATAGTAGGTGTCTGCTGTTTTTGTTTTAAAACGTTTCATCACTGTTACCAATTAATACGCAATATATAAAATTAAGCTGTTTGCGTACGTATACTAAATCACTGCTTGTCTGTCTACGTATATTATGACAGACAATTATTTTATTTTAAGGCAACTTCTAACGTGTTTGTCTGTTCCTCTGTTTGTCTATTTAAAAAAAATAAAATTGTAAAACATCACTACACACGCAATTCAGATACCCGGACAGTTAAACTACATATTCGATAGATGGCGTTGTGCATTTGACGTCATTTTCTAAATGTCGGTGTTAAGATTCTCCGCGAAAGAATTAGCCTTGAACAATTTTGATAGGCAGTAGGGTAAGGTAAGGTAGGGTAGGGTAGGCAATTGGCGGGAGCGAAGCCGCGGGCACAGCTAGTTAAAATAAAACACAGCCGCTACAGCAATAAAATTATGCTGCGCAAGCCCATCCAGTCCAGTCATTTACGATCACAGCATTATTACAAGAAATAATATCTTCTGTCGATAAGCAGACCCGCTAAGTGGCCACCACTAAAGCTTCTGGCGAAACGTGCTATATGTCATTACATTACACTCATTAAGCTACCAGTTGTAAAAAAAAAACTTAGTTTAATCGGACCCAGACATTAACGTGTGCGACTGTGCGTCGTTATCGGAGTAGCTTAACATTTCAATTAAAACCCCGATTAAAAAATTAAAGGTAATGCGTGGTTCGAGTTGCCGATTACACTCACTAAGGGATTTACGATGTAAAGAAGTGCCGTAATTGGCAGCATTTAGAGAATCGAGTTTTAAAATTTTAGAGGAGCGACCGTTTTCCTGGAGATTGTGCGAAAGATAGTTAAAGGTTGAAAGATGGTAAAGGACCATGGCGATTTTCAGCGCGATAGAGTTTGAATCATGGTGGTATGCCGCCTCTGCCTATACATCGTAACCGTCGTAACCTATACCCTCAAGATTCCGGGCAAAGTGATTTTCCATGAACTATATTATGATTGCAGAAAAGTCAAAATTAAGTGGGCTTGTCAATTCCATACATTTTTGGCATCTTGGCGGTCGTTGTCGCTGATCTCAAGATTCTTATGACACTTTGTCAAGATCTACAGGGATATGATGTTACGTAGGTTCGTACAAAGACCTTATGAAGTATAAGGTCTTTGGGTTCGTATTACGAAAAGAAGAAGAAGCGCGATACACAGACTACCACATCCGCATAAATTGGACAGCTAAGGGCCGATTTCACCAATAAAACTAATCGCGATTAGTTCAACTAGGGTAGTTTCTCAGCGGTCTCAACCAGTCAGAACGCTGTATTTGCATAAACTGAGTTTAGTTGAACTAATCGTGATTAGTTTCATTGTTGAAATCTACCCTAAATCTCGAAATTAATGGAAAGAAAATATATCTTATTCTTTAACAAGGGGTAAGTGGTAAAAAGCGTCGAGTAGTTCTAGTACCTATTAAAAACCACCACAACATTTTGGGATGTCCCAATTGCCCATAAATCTCTGTACCTTTGAGGACTTAGTTTACCCCACTGTACCTGCCATGACGTACGACTTACTAGTTCCAAACTTTAAAGAAATTAAATCATAATCAGAGATATTTGCCGAAACATGTGTGGATGGTTTCAATACCATCCTACGAAAAAGGATGGCGTCCATGATGCGCAGAGTTCGTGGGGCAACAGCATTCTGAAGGTCATCCGTGAAAAGCAGTGGTGCGCCATCATAGCGCACTGGGTAAACGTACGCGTGCATGTGCCCGGTGCGTCAAGTAAGCGCAACAGATACATGAATTGATTGTTTTGTTACTAACATAGCTTATAAGTAGGATGAACTAACAACATAAACAAGTTTGTCACTAACATAGTTTGTAAGTATTGTGTACAAACAATATAAATAAAATGTCGTCTATATCGGGGTGTCGTTTTCTTTATAGAAAAAACCCTGTAAATAAATAAAGATTAAAAAAAAAAGTGTGTTACTAACATAGTTTTGAAGTAATTTGTAATACTAACAAAACTATGGACCTTTGAGTGTGCAATAAAATATTTTTATTTGATAATTCGAGGAGACTTTCAAACCCAAAATTGATTAAAAAGTGAAAAATATATATTGAAGTTTCGGAAGTCAATGACTAAAACGAAAATGTTCTCAGCGAGATACAATCCAATTATGGAGATGCGAATTCAATATGAAATATAAGATTTGTAAGGACATCGCAATCGTATAGCATTACAAGAAATAAACAAAAACACAATCGCGCGCGTATGTGATAGGTCACCTATCAGGAAACATGTGATTAATTGTTAATGTTGTTGCCATTATTGCCTTTGTTGTGGGTCAAGTGTGTTGATCGCTTCACAAAGACCGAGCCGCTACTAAGTACTATGAAAATTTAACAAAGATTTTCTGACCTAGTGATCACAGTTGGCTATTATTAGCATAGACGTTCTTCACAATATTAACATAAGTTTATAAAAATACTTTTTTGAGTAGCTTACGCTTATGGGGCCTATTCCACAGGAACCATGCAGGATTTTTTTTACGGTAGTGAAATTTTCTATCAGTGGAAGCATTTTCGGCATCTTATCAGGAATTGCAGAGATTACCTCGTCCAATCATAAACAAATAAAAATTGTACCTCTGTATTATATAACTAGCTTCTGCCAGAGGCTTCGCCCTCATGAAAAGTGTTTTATTATCCCAAGGGAACATAATACCGGGATAAAATATAGCCTGTTTTCTATTCCAGACTACAATCTATCTCTTTGCCAAATTTCATTCAGATCCTTTCAGCCGTTCTGGCGTGATTGAGTAACAAACATACATCCATCCAAACTTTCTCATAACATTTTCCTTGAAAATTTCTTTCTTCGATCGTAGTTTTTCCAGCTTAACTAACTTCGAAGCATATTCTACTACTTCTTCTTTCCGAGCCGATGGTTAACACTTAAATAGTGTCCAGGTGGCCACGTTTTTAGCAGCATCAGAAGCATATTTGCGAAGAAGTATTTAATATTTTTATTTTATTTTCCCAAAGCAGCATCCGGTCATTGACCCGAGTGCATCAGACAAGAGGTAATAAACAAACGAACAATCATATTTTATTCGAGGTTTTACAGCTCACATAACACCTGCACACATTTTATCTTCCTTTTTAATTGTAAAATGGTTTTAATGACTTGTTCGAAATTCGGAGACGTGTGAACGAATGGCTTTCTTAAGTTTGATTTATGTAATAAAGAATAAATTGAATGTTGTATAATAATTGCTTTTTTTATTGTTTTGTGAAATTGGTATGAAAATATGTCTGAAAGACAGCGTTCATACGAAAAATTACTTAGTAATATCAGCAAGATACAGTCTACAAATATCTTTAACGTAATATCGTTAGGAAAAACTTTACACTGAAATGTTCATAGAAACTCACTGAAACTTCTCTGTATGAGAGAGAGATTGTAGATATATGAGAGAGAGTAGAGATGATTTGCCAATCTCGCCATGTGAGGCAGATGTCTACGCAAACCAAGGACTGCCAATTTAGGAAACCCAGAAAAAAATATCTCCAAATACTAAAATTTTATAAATAGAACACAGTATTTTATTTGAACCTTCTCCTGTTTTATAACCAGCCAGTATATAAAGAGGTTGCGTTTCAATAAATAAGAGTGAAACCTACTGTATGTAAACTTTTTACATCAGTTACTTATGTACGCACGTCTCATTAAAGTGACATGAAAACAGTACGTAAGTACCTCACCTACGTTTACGGCAACTGCAACGAGGCATCTGAAATGTAGAGATATGACAGAAGTTTTAAAAACATAAACTGAACAATATCAAGAATAGATAGGAAAATCACAAATCGACGAACTAGGACTATGTATTTATATAAGTACTAACTGGCCCCCGGGGCTTCGCTCCCATCAATTGGCTACTTACCTACCTACACTACCTACCCTACCCTACCTACCCTACCCGACCTACTCTACCCTACCTACCCTACCCTAAATACCTACCCTATCCTACCTACCCTACCCTACCTACCCTACCCTTCCTACCCTACCCTTCCTACTCTACCCTTCCTACCCTACCCTTCCTACCCTATCCTACCTACCCTAACCTACATATCCTACCCTACCCTGCCCTACCTAACCTACCCTTCCTACCCTACCCTACCTACCCTACCCTAGAGGTATGAAAAATAGATAGTAGCCGATTCTCAGACCTACTGAATATGCATATAAAATTTAGTAAAAATTCAGTAAAGCCGTTTCGGAGGAGTACGGTAACTAACATTGTGACACGAGAATTTTATATATAAGATTTATTTATTCATTTATATACACTTTATTGTTCACCATAATAAACAAGAAAAAAGAAACTTAATACTAGAATATACAATGGGCGGCCTTATCGCATTCCGCGATCTCTTTCAGGCAACCTGTGCAATTGCAGGCAAGTATGTGTATTCTATAGATCGAGCTTCAACTATTGTTAATGCTTCAATTTATTAAACATATGACATGCACGCAGAAAGTTGTCCAGGTGATTGATTCTTAGTTTTTTGGTACCTAGGGAATTCTTACCTACGGTACCAAATATGCACCGCCCATTCTACCCCATCTTTGCTTTGCTTTTACCCAAAATTACTTAATTAAATATTAAAAACTCTACTTATTAGGTCAGCTGTATAACACTGGCATCTGCACTTAAGATTAACCCAAAGTGCACTAGCAAGGTTGCCTTTTGAACGATCATGCGCACAGGTACAAATCTAACTAAATGACGCGATTGTATGTACTTCGCGTGTCAAAAAACGGAGTAAAATTACGGTCAATGATCGTACTTTGAGCTTTTCACTAATCATTATCTGCACCGGAAATCCACCAAAGTCTAGAAAATTTCTTTATATGCCATATTGAGCTATAAAGTGTATATAAAGAGTTGGTCGAGGCATTGAAAATGCATTCTAAAGCTCTTTGAAAAGTGGCACGCTTGGTTTTCATACAGATGGAGGGACTTGCGTTATCTAGTTAGATTTATGTCTGTGATCATGCGCTTGCCGCAAACTTGGAAAATACTTCTCCTATAGTCAATATTTCATTCAAAGGTTCTTCTCACAAATCCCACTGCTTTTTTCTTCTCCTTACAAGTAAAGCTTTCTTTCAAAGGCTCTTGTAACCAGTCCTACTGCTAATTCTCCGCACACTGTACTTATTCTGTTATGCATTGTTCGACATCGGTGCGCGGTGCACGGCCTTCTCTCCATACGCACCGCACTCCTCGATAATTGGAACTCGCTAACTTATCTGCGGCGCGAACAAAGTGCCTGTCGA
Source organism: Orthosia gracilis (assembly GCA_947562075.1). NCBI lineage: Eukaryota > Metazoa > Arthropoda > Insecta > Lepidoptera > Noctuidae > Orthosia > Orthosia gracilis. The sequence continues at coordinate 29,912,260 of OX387275.1, read as the reverse complement.
TTCGCTTTCGAAACTCCTGCTCGACGTGTAGCGAATGCATAGACTGTGATTTTCTAAGGCAATTTATTTGGTAGTTAAAAATAATCTTTAACACAAGGTTGGCAGCTAAAAGTCTGATGAGATGACTTCTACAATATTACAGTTAACCAAATTACAGGTAAGTTATGTTAACGACTTATTTAATCAGTCAGCTCGTCATCAAGAAAATCACCTCAAAAATATGATCGTTCTTGACGGTGATTAACTGTGAGTGATTGCTTCAGCGTGATATATCTGGCACCGATATGTACCTGTCGATACGGCTCGTCGATACCGCCGGAGGCCCTGTTCCGAACTCTCTATACGGATATTCACCAAAAACCATTGCAAAAACTCGCACAAGTGCGTATGTAAGGCGGGCAGGCCTTACAGGATGACAGCGCGCTCGCGTCGGACAAAGAATGATACAAGAAATAATTACGCCCATTGATCGGAGCTCATTAAAATGGACCAATGGGCGTCGTCGGCAACAACTACAAAAGGAAAACGGCTCGGGTAGGCACAATTTGCCGCGGCACCGCCGCCTGCCTTTTCTCATTGAAATAATTGAACTTATTCAATTAGATACGGAGCCGTTATCTTGCGGAATTTATCAATAAAACGTCTGTAAGGTCGCCTCGCTCGTTAGACACTGTTTAATTCTAAGCACGAACGCGGCCTTGGATCAGACGCGCGTCAGTGCCGCAAAGGACAGTGTTGCACTTGAGTGATTCCATGATTTTTTCAGAACTAAACTACTCCTACTAGTTCTTTTAGTTTAGCTAGACTAGACAGGCTAACATAGGTCCACAAAGTACGATATTCCATTTTGAGAGACTAGCTTTCTTTCCATTTTTGACGAGAATTTAAATCATCAGGCGTCTGATGAACACAAAAATATACAAGACTTAACACACACACTTAACACTTATCTTTGATTTAATATAAAATACGTCATAAATAAGATGGTATCAAAGAAGCATCAGTTTTTTTATTATCGTACCTAACTCATTGTTGATTATCACTCCAAACTCGTTGATGTCTTTACTACGGCAAAACATTTTTGGGATTTGATTTGTAATTTCTGGTTCTTCTTTGTCTAGATATTTTTGCAAAGCACGTTATTTATTTTAACTGAATACTGTTATATTATAATTTAATGTTTTATTTTCTTTTTAAATAATGAATTACAAAATGCATCACATTTTTTATTTTCTTTTCAATCAACCTTCCCAATATGTCGTGATTGCTTTCAAGCCCTAAAGCCTTAAAAAAATCGGCACGACCGAAATCAAATTCGAAAAATCTTAAGCACAGTTACTTGGGCAACAGCTGGAGCGGCGCGTGCGCAACATCGTCACACGCGACGCGCAAATTGACGCGCGACAAGATGGCCGCTGAGTAATAACGCGAGTTAATGAGACGCCTGGAGTGGCTGCCGTGTAGGGATGGATGGATTGAAAACGTTTTTTTTTGTGTTTCGATAAATTTTAAATAGATATTTACAGAAAACCTGTGCGGGTGGTGGGAGTCTGCTGGATGAGAGACGCACGGCACCAGTCAACGTAGCGACGCTTGGGAGAGGCATATGTTCAGCAGTGGACGTCTTTTAGTTGAAATGAATCATCATTCGTTTTATACTGATATTTTTGCCTTAGCCAATAGTTATTAAAATAAACACCAGAAAAAATTGCCGTGTTCTCAATATCTTTACTCATCGATATAAGAAAAAAAACAATTTTGAAATAACAAGATTAAATATAACGGTTATTTTAAAAACTATCGATATTTTGATATTTTTTTGCATATTTTTTGCCAAGCCTGCCTGTTTTGCAAAGTCCCCGGAGCAGACCTTCCGAATATCATCACTGTCAGGTCTCACGACGTGTTTAATGAGACTGGACGAAACATTTAAGATAAGCGTGTGTTGCACGTTGCATACTAAGAATACGGTGGAATCGGGCAATGCTTTTATTTTTGGACGGTGGTTCGAACGGAAGTTAACACCGTTTTCTTAAGATGGCGCATTTGTCCTGATATCAATTTTACTCACCGTTACTTTCATATTGAGATTCCTCCGTGTCTCAGAAAGTACATAAAGTTGGTTCCGGTTGTCATTATTTTGTCTTCTACGTGTTGATAGAATATCTAACTTGCATATCTCGACGTTTTAAGTGGTAATTACTTATTACATGCATTGCTTTCCTAGATTCAAGTAAAATATATATTAACTTCGATTAATTCTTCATGTTATTGCTGAGACGGGTGAGAAAACTGTGTGTGTGAGGATATATAATCGCCAGCTGACTGACTAAAACCATACATGCATCCTCCGACTGCCCAATATGATTTTCTTCTTGTTTCTGTTTACGTTTTTTTTTTCTTCTTCATAAGCAGTCGGGTTTTAGGTTTATTTTTTACTTTTTTATCTGAGTGAGATCTTAGAAAAGCATAAAACTTTACTTGTTAGAACAAGTAAAGTTTTATGCTTTTTTAAGATCTTGAAGATCTAGTGAAGTGCTGTATAATAGTTTTAATAGAAGAACCTTTTGTGTTAATGACCATAAAGGTACTTACTCACCACCGTACATGCAACTTGCTATTAATGGCTTTTATATTACATGTTAGAGACTGTAATTATATTCGGCATTCAATAACTTATGACCACCTCTGCATCGCCATTACCACATTTTATTGCACCCAGCCATTTTGGCAACGCACGCCTTCTCCACAACATATATAAAATACTAATTAGGTACATACAATAAAACAGTTGCGTTCGTAAACTTGCAATCAACATAAATTCTTAATTATTTATAACTCACATAAATAAGGAGGTGATATTTACAATATGGTGCTGGAAGTTGATTGGGTCAAAGTTTTATGAATATTTTGTGTATGTTTTATTTTGTTAATAAAATTATTTATTTATTTATAATATCTGCTGTTTATCTTAAGGTATTAACATTAATTGGAAAATGTTATTTATTTAATATTTTCTTCAACAGCCTATGTCATCTACCTTACAAAAACGTTAAAATTTCAAGCAAATAAACTCATAACAATAGAAATAAATCTATCTAAATAGCATAAATCTATATTATATGCCTGGCTATTTACAGTCAAGATCAAGAAAACAAAAACTTGTCAGTCGCTAGTCGCTATCTAAAAATAACCGCTCTCTGAACTGAAATACCGACGAGCAATTGTGAGGTACCTGCCTGCCTACCCCATTAAATATTCACGTCGCCATACCAAAACAAAAACGGATCACGTCCTTGTCGAAACGAAAATAAAAAGTGGCAATGTTAGTTAGTTTCACGTACACGATCTGCGAATCAGCGACCAGTTTTTGCGTGGTCCGTATCAATGGAGCTGAATGGTTCGACGGCGACGCAAAAAGGGAATCGCCGCGTGTCGTCATTAGTATGTGTGGTGGCGTCCGAATGTGAGCATTAATTTATTGACAATATTGTATTGAATAATGTACGCCTCGGCATGCCATCCAAACAGCGCACCGAGCACGCGCTTGTTTCCTGTGACAACCAGATTTCGGCAGCGGTACAATACGTGCCGATTTTATTAGCACACATTATTATATTGACAATGCTCGTCTGATTTCCTGGTGTTTTCACTTTTTTCTTGAGGTTTCGTTTTTTTAATGGCATCGATTGAGAGGATTTTTGCGACATAAGAACTCGGAAATACCGTTAGCGACCCTGATCGTAATGGCAATCAGTTTAGTCAAGAACATTAAAATCGAAGCACTGAATGATTGAATATAAACTGTGCACGTAATTTCCATTGCTGTACATAAAATTGTTGTTGCTAATTAGACATTACAGTTTTACAGTAAAGTAGTATTTACATCGCAGACCCACATTAAAGTTGTGTTAAATATTTTTAAAATACTACGTTGATCTATTTAAAAGTAATAAACAGGTCTGCCAACTAATTTGTTTACCCTATTTCTCATTGGGTTTACGTTTATCTATCTGTTAAAAGACTTTACTTCTTCAGATACCAATTATTTTCCAAATTGAAGGAAAAAAGTGTTCCAACTATTTATGAACCTCATTCAAAGGACCCACGAAACTGGCCAACAAGTGGTTACCATGGAAACATTAATCAGCAAAATGAACTGGAAATTTATGTGCCCCTGGTGTGGCATTAATTAAAATACTTTGCGGTCATTGCGCAGCCATCGGGGCATACCGGGCAATCTGTCCCGGGCATTTGTTAAAAGGCAAGTTTTGATAAAAACACCGATTGCAACCATTTTCCTTATAAACAAAATGTTCGCATAAAATAAAGGTTAAGAGCATCCGATAAATCTTTGTCCACCTTTTTGTAGTTGCTATGTTGAGCATAAAAGTCATTTTACGTTTTTGTTATAATCCTTTTTCGATGTTATAAATTGAACTTGTTTTTAGGATGTTGATGACACTTAAAAAATATTTTCTTGACTGTGTTCAAGTTCTTTGGGCTTCCATTGAATAAAGATTCGAATTGAATTTGAATTTCGTAAATAAACGTTTGCAAGCATAATTTTTTTAGTTCTTTCATCGCTTCTGCTGACATTGCTAACTAATCAATTAGGCAGAGAATTCTCAACTTATTTTTATGTTGCATGATTTTAACATGTTTTAAGATATCACGAGGCATCTGAAAATAAAAGGTACAAACATTGTTATCACTGTCCACGCAACAACGTCGAAACTAATTTAAATATCGAAATGCATTAAAAGTCAGTGGGCACACGCTGCGCTCCTTTATTTCTATTTAATTAAGTCCAAATTAGAGCAAAAAAAGGTTTGGGAAAAAAGTCTTTGTATATCGAACCTCCGAGCCCGTTTTGCATACGAGCGTCGGGGAGTAACGGACATGCGATTGACAACCACGACTCATTAAGTCAGCCAGATCGATCGAGACCTGATCAAATTTCCAACTGACTTGCTGAACACGTTCGTATCGCTAAATGTGAAGTGAAGCTTGACGTAGTAAGGGATATGGCAAAAAATTATGCGTGTTGTTGTGAAGAAACATGATGATTCTTTTGTAAAAGTTGATCGCTAAGGGCCACTTTTTGAATTGAGTATTTGGTGTCTAGAAAGTATCAAATCCTACTTTTATGACCTTACATTTTTTTAGGCTAAAGTAGATATTGATAATAAGTCAACTTCAAATCTGAATTCATTCATCATCATTTCATTTATTCATTAACAATTTTACACTGTGTCTGAATGTTTACAAAAAGAATTAAATACAAGGTACAATCAATTTTTAACTAAGGACCAACACAATGTCATTATTACATTTATAATATTATACAAATTTAAGTACATCTATTGTCACAATTAAAATCATCTAGCATTACAAAAAAAAAATGATAATAATAAAGAATATGTAGCGGCAACCGACGCTGCCACTTACGAACTAATGGCATCTCTGGCAATGGCACTCTGACGTCACATAAAATCCTGCATCGCGCATGCAAAGATTTCGGCGCGATTTGAACACATACAACACTCCGACAATAACTACTACTAATCATAATTTGTCATCAAAATTCAATAAATACTCTATAAATGTCTTAGCAAACTTCATATAGATAATAATCTAAAAATGCCAATATCACAACAAATCACATCATCATCATTGCAACCAAAAGACATCCACTGCTGAATATAGACCTCCCCAAGCGTCGCCACATTCAGTTCAGTAATCATTGATAAATCTTAGATCAAAGGTATTTGGGCTAGTAATAATAAAATACTTCTTCAAACTAGTTAGGTAGCATTTAGTTAACGAACAAAGAAATATGCATAGCAGCAAACGATAAACAAGACCCCAAAGGACTCGTCGTAGACCTCTACACGCCTAATGAAACAGCTTCAAACTACAAATCGACTCCTCAATTCATCATTCAGCCTAAGCTGAAGGCATCATTTAGACTGACCAAATGAGCCGACCATAGCTGCAGCGCCTCTGCTCTGATATGACAATGATTTATACATTGTCAAGCGAGAATAACCGCGGCGGGCGTTACTTTCTATGTCAGGGGTACTCAACTTTATGGTGTCGGAGATCAACCTCAAAATATTTAGACAACAAGCGATCCACTACCAAACTTACACTAGAAACTCAAAATCATTTGACCCTATCAAAAACGTAAAAATGTCCCGCACGGGAAGGGATGTCATTTGAAGATCTTTGATAATCTTTACGGTAGTTAGAAACCGAAAATCATCATGATACAGTGATTGATCTATCTCACGATGGCGAGTTGGTCTTAGTCTGGTGTGTAGATGCATATGCACATTGTTACAGTGTGCGTAAGCTCGTGAGCGCTCAGTGTCGCCTGAGCACACAGAAACGCCGTCGTGAGATAGCACAACTGTACCAGTTTTGCCAAGGAGTAATCTTGTTCATAGTTACTGGATTGTGCAGGTCAGGTAGGTAGTCGCTACATGATAAATAACAGTTAAATTGGAAGCTGAACCCATTATAATTGAGTAAAAGACTAGGAAAATTATTTACCAAAAGCGAAGTAAATATTTTCAGGCATAAGTAGTAAAAAAAATATATTATTAATCACTACACATTAAAATAAAGTCGCCCGCCGCGTTTGTACGCGCTAAACTTAAAAACGACTGAACGGATTTTCATGCGGTTGTCACCAATAGAAAGAGTGATTAAGGTTTTTGTGTATAATTTGTCACGGGCGAAGCCGGGGCTGGTCGCTAGTATAATATAATACAATAATCTTCATTCAGAAATTAGAAGGGGTACCAACACTGTTTGAATCTTAGATAACTAATGTAGCTATAATAATGTAGGATGCCTGTACTAGGTAAACCTGTACTAGGTTTTAGGAGCTCTAAGAATATATGGTATGACAACAGAATTTAAACAAAATTTAACACGAGAAATCCTAAAAATAGTAGCAACATTATATAATTTTGAAAACGTATACCAATTTACTTAAAAACTATAAACATAGAACTAAATTACTAGATCATGAACACTTATTTATAAAATTAAAATGGAGATAAATATTTATTACGGTTACTTTAAATAAGGGAATTCCACCATTTTTACGACTTTATACTTTTGAGGGAACAGTTACAATCTAGAGTTAAAGCTCTGCACCCCTGTTCTTGTAGGTTAGTAACGAGCTTGCCGCGTATCCAGACGAAACTACTATTAATATCTGTCTGAAGCGCGTCCCGTAGCGTTCGGATACATGGCTTCATTACAATAGCCTTTTTAGCATCGTTTGTTCGCTGATTGATTTGTTATGTGGTTTATAGGTTATGATCATGCAGGAAGTTGTGCGGAATAAGGGTTATCGGGTGACTGTGATCGGGACAAAGAAGAAAACTACACAACGAAATGCTATAACAAAACGTAACTGGTTATACTAAAATCATCTTCATACACATCTATATTTTTACATAAACAAAAAAGAAATGTTCTTCGTTGGTAAGCACATTATTTGGCATTATTATTGATTGAAAATTTTCCTTATATCCGATCTACTGGGTCAGCTTTCCGTATATACTCTACCAGTGGTCAATTGGCCATAATCTAAGCTTTTGGAACGTTTTTCTCCCTAATCAAAAGATTTTTTTAAATGTATTGTTGAGTCTGCAGAAACAATTCATTGAAACTTTACATCTGTACAGCCCATTTTCAAATTGTGATATTTAAACATCCACTGCAATGAGAGCCCTGGAGGTCAGACATGCTTTTTATTCAGGAGAATGATTTATTAATTTTACATTATAAGCGTACACTCTAATAAAAATAAATGGACCAGCCGTTTAAGCCAGCCATCCAGCCAGCCAAGAAACAGGTAGACTCGACTAGTGCGTATAGTAAGTAGGTGGATAGGTACGTACAGCCTTTGTACGAGGAACTTTCTTGTGACGCATTCATCGGGGACAATTACATGAGATCGGAATACCGACAGCATCTTCGTATATTTATTCGAGCAATAAAGCGAGGACCCGGCATCCGCGGCTCGGGCCTCGCCGACCGCCGCGCCGCGCCCAGCGCACAAAAACCTGCCTACATATATACGCTGACCAGTTATTTGTCAAAAATAAAATTATGTTCTGATTATTATTTCAAGCAAGATGCGGCATCCGCCGGCCAGAGGGTGCACGATGCAGGCGATAAAGCGACAATAAAATATATAAATAATTCATATCGCCGCCCGAGTATTGATTCGCAAGAACGTGTTTCAAATGTTTTATTGTCAGTGTTATTAATAAATGGGGCAGATGTATGGCCCGTTGTTTTTCGATGCCACATGATTGCTCTGCTTGGCAGTTCAATTAATAAAAATCAAATTTGTTATTTTTGCAACGATGACGGTTCTTTGAATGCGTTTTGTAAACTTGACTTGCTCAATGAATTTTAAAGATAATTCTGATTGCATGGATTTAATTACAGTGTGATTGTGATTGTTTAATAAAAATCAATCTGCCTAGCCTTTTCCCAACTATATTGGGGTCGACTTCCAGTCTTACCGGATTCAGCTGAGTACCAGTGTTTTACGTGGAGCGACTGCCTATCTGACCCCACAACCCAGTAACTGGGTAACACTATACCCCTTGGTAAGACTAGTGTCAGATCTCCAGCTTCTAACTACCCGTAACGACTGTCAAAGATCTTCAAATGACAGCCGGGACCAACGGCTTAACGTGCTTTCCGAGGCACGGAGGAAACTCGGTATGTTGAAATGGTCACCCATCCACGGACCGACCTCGTCAAGCGTTGCTTAACCTTGATGATCGACCAGTGCGGCTGTTCGATCATCAAGGTTCACGAGCTCCTCCTGTAAACTGGACTTGCTCAATGAATTTTAAAGATACTTCTGATTGCATGGATGCTTTAATAACAGTGTGATTGTGGTTGTTTAATAAAATTAAATATTATTTTCTTTAAGAATATTTTTCTTGAAGGTTACTCAAAACCTATGACCAGGTGACAAAATGGTTAAATACATACCTACGTAATGCCTACGACGTGCTACGACCTACGAGGCTACAAAATTTGTACTCAAATCGTTTTTCAGGGTCCAATGGATCATTTTAAATTAATTCACAGAAATTTTACCCATATAGGAATATAGGTAATATTTACAGTAGCATACCTATATCATAAAAACTAAGACGCCACTAATAACTTGTATTTCAAGAGCACGCAGCTCCATGGTCGTTGTGACAATCAAAATTCATTACTTTATTATAATACTTCGCGCAAATGAAGCAAAAAGCGACTCATCAACAAGTTCTACAATCGATCATGATCGGGAATGGCCATTAATTTATATGTCCTTTAAGAAAAAAACAAAATTGTGTCATTACAATTCTGTTTTGACTTGTAATAATTACACCGCTGAAAAACTATCGAATACTGAATGTGCTTCTTTAGTTATATTATACTTAAATTAATTGTATGTTTGTACTTTTAGACCAATGGGCTGATAGTCTTAAGGTCAGGCTTGAAGGTAGGCGGCACCTAGCAGGTGGACCAAGGATGTCAACTCATTTCTTGTAAATTCAGCCTTATACAAAACGTTTTTGTTACCAATTTAACTATTACTAGGAACGCATACACTAAAAGCAGATCAAGGGCTCAAGTAGAGCAGACATTAAATAGGCTTTCCAAATAAAGAATCGACTACAGAAAGATATTTTGCTTTTTGTTTTATTATCTTGTATCCATGTTTTGGTGGCCTATACGATGTTAAATAGGTAAATATTGCAGGAAAAAAAAAACAATTAAGTTGGTCTATGAAAACAAGGTTGAGTTGCTGCTAGGATGACAAATCAAGTGTTGAAAACGAAAGGGCGGTAACTAGTGACTGTTAGTTTAACACTTCGAAGGGTATGGATGCGAAGATTGCGAAATAAATAAAATAATTGACAACTTAGTATTTGGATTCCAGTATTTTCTTATTTAAGCTCATAAGATACCGCCAACAGTTGTATCGCCAACAACTCTAAAAATGTTGCATTAAAGAGCAATTATTGCGCAAAAATCGCTATCGTTTTGCTCTTGCAAAAGATACGTAAAAAGCCTGCGGTTGTCAAGATCATGTGATGCGGAAGAATGAGGAACAAATCATGTCGTGAAGAAACTTCGTTTGTTTTAAACTATGGCTAGATTCTGTGAAAGATCACATGGTTACACTAAGAAAGATAGTCACTATTAAGATAACGGAAAATAGAGATGTACAGTGTGCTTATACCGAGTTTTTAACGCACTCGATTGTGATAACGTACCTAAACAATCTCTAAGTCGATTTGTATAAAAAAGAGATTTCTCCGTACTGTCACCAGACGGCACTTATCCAGTTTCAAAACAAACGTTAACGCGAATGAGCGTAAGTAAAAACTCACCCTAAGACCTCTTGAAGAAAACATGCTGCGCTGACCCCAAATAAATTGGGAAAAGGGAAAAAGGGTAATGAAGATGAATATTAAATTACGAGGTTTCTTGTTATGGAGGATTTACCTTCTCAAACTTAAACGAGATAGCGCAGAACTTTTATAAAACAAAAAGCTCTATATATCAGAAAATTACCTCAACATCAATTCAAGTCCTTTTCCAGTAAGATTCTCCTCGAAAAAAGCCCGTCAAGGATAGTCCAATTACTTTTATAAAACGTATGAGGCGTACATCAAAATTAAATAATACAGTGGTTGGGATCAAAAGGGCCGCGGAATGAAGATTTGCCCCACAAAATGTCAACAAGACACTGTGTGCCGACAAAGGCGAGGCGAGCGGCTCCGGGCCAAGGTTGCCACTTGACACTTGAGGAAGAGCAGGATTGCTCCTCAACCAAAATATTTATTCAGTCCTTTTACTGAGGCTTTTTTGAGGTATTTATTGGTAAAGAGCATTTAGGCAGGGAGGATAGACAGCCTAGAGGTACCTACTCGTCATACTGTGAGGTTGTACCGGTCACGTAAAAACAGAACATTAGTATTTCCAGGATAGTTTTAACGAAACCGTCGCTACTAATGGCACGCAAATGCAAAACGCAATAAAATGGATCAGTTTTTTAATACTGTTTTATGTGTAAATTCGTTCATACAACTACCTACGCTTTTGCCGTATAAAAACGTACAGATACGATAAAGCGGACCTGTAAAACGGACGTCTGTATTTTTCGGTCTTTTCGGTATTCGGTATTTTAACTGGATCTGGAATACTGTCATGTGTGTGATCTCGCTCATACAACTACATACGTTAGCGCTGAATAAAAACGTAGGTATACGATAAACGGACGCCTATGTGAACGACCACTTAGGTGAGTTTCTTCAAAGCAAAGTTACACTTATGTATGAAGCTTCGTCAGTAAGATTTAAGCCACGAATCTGAAAGTTTCAGGTAGTAGGTGTGGAACACCAACACTGTGTTTTTTTCAGGTGACCTTTAACCAAATTATTTTGTGAGACGAAAATCAAAAAACATCATGCGTTTATTTTTTAGACAGCAACGTTAACAAATAACAACATCTGTGTAAGTCCGGAATCTAACGGTTGTTTTTCCAACTCGCATTTTGTTTTCATGCCACCCCTGAGCGTGGTGCAGGGGTCGGGTTGTCGGGCATCCGCGGCCCGCCACGCTTGCTTCACAGTAATCGGTTAATTGTACACCCTTAGCGAGAGCCACTATCGACCAGTCGCATCCACCAGCCACCTCTGAGATAGGTTAAGAGCTCTAAATCATTGCTGCAGACTGAATCTTTTAATAGACTTTTTTATTGCAAAAGGAGCCTACTTACCTTTTAAAGATCGTAGCAGGTGACGTCTACGCCACCGGTAGACAGAAACTATAGAACTTCACCATGTTCGTCATATGGGTGGAGGCAGAGTTTATGTAAGTTGGTAAGTAATTTATTTTCAATGTCACAAATCACAGTCAAATAAGTATAAAAGGTCATTTTATATAAAAGTAAATAAGTATAAAAGGTAGGTCATTTTTAACCGACTTCGAAAAAAGGAGGAGGTTATCAATTCGACTGTATTTTTTTTTATGTTTGTTACCTCAGAACTTTTTATTGGGTGAACCGATTTTGATGATTCTTTTTATATGAAAGCTGGTGCTTGTCATGTGGTCCCATTTAATTTTCGTCAAGATCTGATGAGGAACTTCGGAGAAATACATCAGAACTCTTCAAATAAATGACGGTAAAACACTCGGGCTAGATGCAATCGCATGTCTGTTTATTGTTTACAATATTTCATAACATAACATCAAACTGGTACGCTCTAAAGGGGTACGCAGGTGTGAACAGTTCACCCTGGTATACTCTCATTGCACCGGTTTTGTTTAAGTTTCATTTTATTGGGTTCATCTATTCTGGCTTCACTTTGGGCACTATACGCGTAGGTACCTAGCATATAGAACTGGTACATTATGTACCACAACTAAAAAGTGAAAAATAAAAAATCATTTTTACAAAAATTACAACCGACTTCCAAACAAAAACACTACAAAGTGAAAAATAACTTCATTTTCGGAAGTCGGTGTCAAAAAAAGAAGAAACGTAAACAGGAACACCGACTTCCGTAACTGAAGTTATTTTTCACTTTGTAGTGTTTTTGTTTGGAAGTCGGTTGTAATTTTTGTTATAATGATTTTTTATGTTATCTGTAAATTTATTCAATTTTAAAGGATGGTAATTTGATATTGAAATCCAATAATTAGAAAAACTGCAATAGGCGTCCATGCTTGCAGAAGCCGGACGGACTCTGCATGACTCAGGATAATTTAATCGTAACCTGCAGCAAACCATGTTTATAAAACCTAGAAATAACACAAGTTACAGCACGAGCGAGTCTAATAAACAATGCATTTAAAGCTTAAACTCAGTTAAAAGCACGTAACTGAAAGTCTACTCCATTCTAAACCCAATAACTTCCACTTAATAAGTGTTTTGCATAACCGCATACTTATCTCAGCGGCGAATGCGCTCACATTTGTTGATAAATATTGAAATTTGCGTTGATTTCCATTAGGTCGCAGGGACCACACACAGCGCGGCGCGTTTGTTCCGTGTGAGCCCGATATTTTAACGGTTTAGTGTGCATATTAATGCATATGACATGTGACGACGGCGCACAATCTCCTTTATCTCTTCAACAAAGAATTCGATTAATCCTTGATTAAAAATAATCAGCCATTCGCTACGGAGTTTGCCGGCGGCCGGCGGGTCCGACTACCTCCCGAACCAACGCGAAAAATTAATGAGATAACAATCAATAAAGGAACGTTGACATAAACTTTCAATTGGAGTCATAGCAATCAACTTTACGGCTTGTATTATAATATACTCCGTACGGCAACTTCGATAAGTGATACAGCACGAAAATTTAAGTTTAAAACATATGTAATTTTAGTTTTCATATTGTTTTTTATATATCGGCATTTTATATTGTCGATGTTATCAAACCTACTTTGACTTTGAGGAGACTATTGCCTAATGCTTGACAGGATGGACGGGGCTGCCGAGACCGGCCCAAGAAGACGTAGCGAGACTAAGGCAAGGGCTGGTTCGATGAGACTTAGAAAAAGAAACATCACCACCAGCCTTTTAATGTGCCCACTGCTGGGACACAGGCCTCCTCTCTGTGAGAGAGGGAATGGGCCCGCGTGGCATGTTCGAATTTTTGGTTCTAGCCTCCGAGTATCCTTACGATTTTTTCCTTCACCGTTTTTAGAGCAGTGGGAGCAGGAAAAGAATGCCTGGAAGGATTTGGGCGAGGCATTTGTACATTGCATTGGAACTGTAAACTAATATGTAAACACCTATAGATATGCAAAATATACGCATATTTTTAGCCGTGTTGCTGCAGCCGGTAGCAATAGAATGCAATGAAAAATCGTTATTGCTTTACATAAATATATATTGAGACCATAACCATTAGCAGTGTCGGCCAGATCAACATAATTATCCGTGGATTAAGATTAACTGATAAAGGTTAAGGCGATACTAAAACTGTAATGTAATTCGTGTTTAATTTATACTTAACTACTTACCTATATTGGTATGAGTTGCACGAAGTGCGGATGTATCCCTTCTCTTAAGGCAATATATACGCCCCAATGTAAACGGACTATTGGCCGTGCGCCCGCTCGATGCCAAAATATCAATATTGAATCTCCTTTTGAACAGTTTTGTTTGCAAAATATTTTTTGATTTACATAATTATGCTATGTCAGTTATGAAGAAATTCCAGCCATCAATTTTTCCGTGTAAAAATATTTTTAAACATCCAAATCGTTTTGGAGGAGTATCCAAAAGTTGCGAAAAATATCGTGTTGCTAATTATTTTTTAAAGCAAAACTGTTTGTTATACGAAAAAACCATGTTTAAAAAATAATGTACGTGAAACAATAATAAATATTTTTTTTTTCCAACATTTTAACCTAGCCGTTACTAAGGTGTATGCTTTAGAAAGTTACCGTTTTACGGCACCAAAGTGGATGTAGGCCCTTAACAAATGTTTCCTCACTCCTATAATAATCTGATAATCATACTTGTTATATTTTAATTCAATTACCTAACCTGAAAGAAAAGTCTTTAGAATCTTCAACTCATCATGTTCGCCTGAATCATGAATTTGTATTCTTCTTTCCCCTTTCGTAAAGCAAAAATACAAGTTTCTGTTCTTTCCAAGTATTTACACCGCATCTTGCCTTTTGTGTTCTAAAAGAGTCTTAAGTATGTAAGAAAGGGTCCTATCACAGGGTCCTATCATGTGCTGATTTAAGTAGCCCTAGTCTATCCTAGTTTTTCCCCTCAGCCCGCAAACAAATCAGAACTAAAACGTGCGATAAGGCGGAGTGCCTTATCGCACGTTTTAGTTCTGATTTGTTTGCGGGCTGAGGGGCTAGACCGTAAAAGTCTAAGAATGAAAAAATATTTAAAATAACAAAAAACCCGACTGCTTAAAAAGCGAACTAAAAAGACGTAAACAAGAAGAAAGTCGTGCTGTGCTGTCGGAGTATACATATGCGCGAGGTGGCTGACCAAAACCAGATGTATCCTCCGACTGCAGAGCACGACCGTTAAGACACCTCTATCTTTTGTTTTAGCAAACAAAAAGGACACGTCCGACGAGCATTTGTCGAAGTCTTGAAGAATTATCATAAATATCATCCTGCTGTTGCTGTTGCGAATTTCTCAGTCTTATTTAAATGTCCAAATGAGGCATTGTGTCGAATTATGATGGCAGGAAACTGTCGATCGTCGCCGAAATCGATTGTCGATGTCATATAATATTATTGAGAGTTTTTTAAGTCGCTTTCAAAAGATTTAATATGGCTCCAGGCAGGATATTATTCGTACGTGCGAATAAGTTTTTGTGTGAAAGTAGGTCGTGTAAATCTAAAGCAGTCTTCCTTGTTTTTGGTAGTAGGTGTAGGTGGGTTCGGCAGTATTTTTTTTGTTAGCAAGTATGCTCTCGTGTGATCACTATCTCACCTGCAACCTCATTGCGTCAGTGAATGCGCCAAAAACACGTATAGGTAAGGGTGACGACACCCTTAAAATAACGACCTTCGTATTGCGTAATACACTCGAAAGAGGATAGGTCATGGAAAGGATATGTAAATTCAGCACGGGTTTAGGACGTACACTTTCTAAATTATTTACGCAATACCGAAAACATTTGAAGGAAATGTGTCATACTCTTTCATGGTGTTGTTCCCTTTGCCCTGCCAAACTCTCTTACGCAATTAGGCTACAGATTTGGTATAACTAGGTACATATAATAATGCTATTTTGTTAGAAAAACCTTTATAAGTTTTGTACAAACTTCAACTCACAAGTTTCAGTTAGTTTCATACATTGAAATATATCCTGTGGTACTCGGCATAAAAGTGTAGCCTTTTATCAGTGAAATAACTTCTGAAATACGATAATTATTTTTAGAGAATCCGACTTACAAACAGACAAACAATTTTACCTATTTATAATATTATTTTATTCGTAGATTAATTGATTTTAAAATAATCATGTTTTTATTTAAGTATATTAAGAATTTATTTTTGTTCAACGTGCCTTGTTTTTGCCTCAAATAAATGAACCAACCTTTTTATTACTTCCAATTCAAATTATCGTGGGAAAATACACCAAAACCGAAAAGGTAAAGAAAGTGTTGTAAAATGAATTGCAGTTTCATTTCCATGGACCGGTGCACTTGCTGGCGATCGCATTTCTCCCACGCTTACCTATAT
The DNA here is from genome assembly GCA_947562075.1 of Orthosia gracilis. Lineage (NCBI taxonomy): Eukaryota > Metazoa > Arthropoda > Insecta > Lepidoptera > Noctuidae > Orthosia > Orthosia gracilis. Next base: position 29,895,976 of record OX387275.1, on the reverse strand, counting down.
TAAGGCGAAGACTGACGGATATGATGATACAAATTTGTAGTCACATAAGTGAGTAGCGAAGCCAATATTGAGAAGTGACCCTGACTGATATGCAGGGCGGACTATCCATTATCTATTTCGAACAAATTTATTGTTATTTGTGATGCACTTGCTAAGAAAGCACAGCTAAGAACACGCCCGATGATATCACATTTCAAACAAAAAAATAATAAATCAAAACTCGGTTCTTCGGTTTAGGAGCTATGACGCCTCAGACAGATACACAAATACACAGGTACACACGTCAAACTTATAACACACTCTCTTTTTTCCGTCGAGGGTTAAAAACTAGGCTATGACACTTCTATTAATGAAAAAAACCCTTTAACAAAAATACAAAAAAACAAACAAGCTTGAATTAATCTGCGCCTCGATTTATTTATAAAGGAACCGCTTCCCCTTAACCTAAACATTGAGTGCAGCCGCAAGCCAGCAAAAAGCGTTCATTGATTGATCCTTTCACTCCGTTGGCTATGGTTAACTATGGCACACTATGGTTACTCGAGATTCCCACAAAAAAATAGCGCTAAGCGGTGTATGAAATCCTTTCAATGGGTCCATAACAATAAGATAGAAAACGTCACTAGTAGACAAATCATCCATCTAACCTCTTTTTGAAATAAAAATGGTTGCCTGTAAAGTCGGTTTTACGGGCGAAGATTTTACGTGACAACGTATTTTTCTCGGTAGAATATTTATTGATATGAATATAATTAAATTGTACTGATTTTACGTTCATCCGATCGATTTCCACCAGACCGATCATAGTTGAGTGGGAGAGAGACGCAAGGCATTCGGCGGGCCTCTCTCTCGTTCGGTGACTCATCGTAACGTTACCGAGCGTTACACTTTTTCATAAGTGCCTCCCAGCCACAACCTAATTTAAGACGTTGTCACGTCAAAAAAAAAATCTCTCATTGCTATATCTGTATCTATCTATAATTCTGTCATTGCTATATTTTTTATACGATAGACGGGTACCTATTTTATTTGCATCTATGGCCAAGCTTATGTAACGTTGAAAAACCTCCGAGGTGACCCGTTCACGTAAAAGCCGGGCAAATTCGCTGGATGCAGAAGCACAGGACCATAGAGCAACACGAGCCACCGGCGACGGCGATCCATGTGGCGACGTTTGAGAGTGGCCTTTGTCTAATAGTGACCGTTTTTCGGCTGATATGATGTTGATGAAAGCTTAATTAAATTCTTTTAGGATTGTTCAAATAACTAAACTAACTAAGATTGCGTAAATGCAAATGCAACACCACATTGTGTAAGGGATAGAATTTACCGGCCCTTTCATCTGATGATAGATGGAGATGCAATTAAATAAGGTGGAATAAATAAGTCAGATAAGCATCCATTAAAATAACAAGACTGGAGAGTTCAAATTTGCAAAATCTATCGATTTAAACAAAAATGAAATGCAAGCGCGTTACTTGTGATTTTGGGAACGGCTGGACTGATTTGGAAAATTGTTTAAAATGTTCGACCTCGAAAGAGGTCTCTAGGAAAACCGAGAAACTAAAGGGATTAAGATTGCTGGAAAATTGTAAATTTTGAGAAAAACTAAGTCCTTATTACTATGGGATTTTTGTATGAATTCGGGACAGGATAACGTTTGCCTGGACGGCTATTTATGTAACATAACCCACGAGGACACCGCAGAAAAACCGAAAATGAAGTCTTCAAACCATACAATGAGTTGTCACATACATTGTAAGAACATCTCATGTTATTGTGCGCATGATTTGTAGGATATTGAAGAAAGGCAGGACAAGTGGGCAGGCTGCGCTGACCGTGGGAGGATCGCTCGCAAGTCGCAAGCCTTTTATCGTGGGAACATATTAATAATTGGGGTTTGTAGCCTCTTGGAACGCAAATGGCTTTACGCGATGGCTTGTTTCTTATATTAGCGATGTCTAGTCTAATCTCAAAACAATTTGATTGACAAAAACCTAGTTAGGGCTTTGAAAAATACTTACCTACATAGGTATGTGACACCTTTTTTACGCCTAGGTAAGTCTTTTTAACCGACTTACCAAAAAGGAGGAGGTTCTATGTTCGACTTCGAGTTTTTTCTTTTTTTTTTATGTTCACCGATATCTCCGTCAATTGTGGACCGATTTTGAAAATTCTTTTTTTTTTAAAGAGTATCTATGTTTCGAAATTGGTCCCATTTTAATTTGGTAAAGATCTGATGAAGAACTCCGAAATAAACGACAGAATACCATTTCATAACGTAACATCACGCCAGTATGCTCTTAAGGGGTACGCAGATCCCTCATTTCACCGATTATGTTCAAGTTTCATGAAATACGGGTTATCTATTCTGGCGTTAAGGTAACTTACTAACTAGTTGTTTAGGTAACCTATTAGGTAGACACTAAAGTGAAAAATAAAAACTTTTTTACAAAAAAATACTACCGACTTCCATATGTGAAAATTATAAAGTGAAAAATAATACGAAAGACACCGACTTCCAAAATTAAAATTATTTTTCACTTTGTAGTTTTCTCATATGGAAGTCGGTAGTATTTTTATGTAAAAAAAAATTATTGATTGAAAAGGTCGTTGGAATGCGGCGTTAAAGACACAAATCTCTCATATCACTCATGCATCAGTTAAAATCCTCATAGGTAGGTACTAAACAAGGACCACATAAATAAATAGCTTATAACCATAGGTCTCTCTCCACCATAGGTATCTATCTACACCGTGAAATTTAAATGGTTGTTTTCCCGCAGTGAAATGGTTTTGTCTATGTAATACAATCGTTTCTTAGTTATATAAAATATTAGAAACAAAAACTGGCATATTTAACATTGTGAAAAACTAAACTCGAAAGCGATCACGAACCAATAGTATACCTCCCGATGTCTACGGCCGAACGACAGCAGGCCGTTGACCCGGGTGCTAGGTCACCGTCGAAAGGATTAGGTTCGAAGGCGGCTCCGTTTGATCATGTTACGCGCGGGCTAGATTATGCCGTATAATTACACGCGAGAGCTTATTTTACTTTAAACATTTAATAAATCGGTCTTTGCTTTGTCGGCTTGTGGCTCGCTCGTTTGTTTTGCGTGCAAACTTTTATGCCATATCACCACGTGCGAGAGCTTATTTGGGTTTGACCATTTATGCATCGCTTTGCTTTGAGGGCTGCGGCGGCGGCGCGTGCGACGCCAGTATTACCTACAACAATACATGTTACGTCTAGTGTCACTATTAAAAGCCGCGAGGCCATTGACCCACGTGCTTTTCATTCAGCTGTTATCCAACATGTTATTCAAATTTGACACTAAAACGCACTTGACACTAAAACGCACTTGATGCGCACACTCGCGAATAACGTGTGGGTTATTTATTGCCCAAAAATGTTCGTTACGCTGGCTGGTTGAAAATACCAACTCGCGTAAAAGTTGATTCATCCGTCCACAAAATGTTCTTATCTTGGTTGGCGATCAACCACTGACAAAACGCAATTCTGTTCTGGGGGTCATTTTCGTGGAGAGCGTGAACACCGCGAAAATGATAAGGATGCTGTCCTTCAGAGTTGAGTAGTTTCCAGACGTGGTACTGGCTTACGCCAAACCTAGCCTCGGCCTGGCGCGTACAGCGACGCGGATCCCGTTCGAAGTACTCGATGATCTCCTCGTCGAGCGCTGGCAAAATAACGGCTGGTCGACCTCTGCCCTGTGCATGTGCCCGTGCATGGAACTGTCCATGATCTAGTAGCCGCTGTGTCGCCGCTACGATCGTCGCCCGGAGATACGGAGCCCGCGAAGACGGAGCGACTCCAAGTATTGCCGCTCTGCGTAAAGTCGCCGGGCAGCATGGGAGTCATAATCAGCCCTAGCATACAGCTGCACCATAGCGACGTACTCCACATTGGTGTAATTGTAATGTCGATCCATTGCAGTTTACAGTGATGGCGCGTGCTGCGCGTACGACATTCGCGGGAAAACTAAGTAGGTCAGGGTCACAGCGGGCCGCACGGGTAAAATAGGCGCCGGCGGCTTCGTTTGAATTGTTGCGCGCAGGCTAGTTTATGCCGTATCACCACACGCGAGAGCTAATTTTACTTTGAACATTTCTAAATCGGTCTTTTCTTTGTCGGTATCGCGGTGATTTTTTGTATTGTTCCGTGCAAACATTTTATGCTTTATCACTACGTGCGAGAGTTTATTTTGGTTTAACATTATTTTGTGCATCGGTTTTCTTTGTAGGTGGTGACACGAGTAGTACCTAGTACCTACAAGTTACGTCTAGAGTTACTATTGTTACTCACTTTTTCGAGTTGATGAATTTTTTTTTAATTATTTTAAAACAGAAACATCGTTATTTATTTACTTTAACTCTATACTTCGAAAGTACTCCTTAAGGCAAGTCGTTCTGCCGCGGGAAAACAACCAATTAAATTTCAGGGTGTATATTACATTAAGTACATCCAATAAATTTCATACAGACGCATTTTTTGCAAAGTATCCGATCTACAGCAACGGGCATTATTATTTTACACCTCCTTTTATTAAACGCACGATACTTTAAGAAGACATCATCAGAACCGATCTTGATAAGGAATAAACCATCAATTTTAGCCTAAGTATTAACAGTTAACAAACAAATTTAAATCTGGATTTTACAAAAAACATCAGACGATTGCGATGCTTTTTCAGTGAGATATCGGCGATAACGTGTTTTTCACCGTTTCAATGGCGTGGCCATGTGGTTTTAGTCTTACAGCTCCTAAAATATAAACCTAGGATTTTTTTCTAGATTTTTAAAAAAAAATTACAAATTCATTCTGTTATGTACCTAAATTTCAGGTCTCTGAAATGCTTAGTTTTAAAGATCTCCGAGGCCGCGCGGTTTGCCGCGTTTCAATGGCGCGGCCACGATCAAACCCTTCAAACTTTTTAATCATAACTTTCACAAATTTATGGTTTTGGGAATCAACTTTTACAAATGTTTACAAAATATTGGCATAGGTTTTTTTTTAAATCGCCGTGGCCGCGCCATCGAAACGCACACAACAGTATTTTCGAGCAAAATTTACGATTAACACATTCTCTGGACGAAGGTTATTAATACCATAAATAAGGCAAGCTTTTTATGAGCATCTTCATCTGACTTGATGAGAGCAATCATAATTTTATTTAAAAGCGACCAGTACTTATTTTTTCGGAAAGTGAATATGCACCGGAAATTACCAAGTAATGATGGCATAACGTTAACTCAGTGGTTACTTAACGCTCACTGTCTTGAGGGAAGATGACACGAATTTATACGATTTATTGATACGGATATTGCACTACCTACCAATCTAAATTGCATTATTTTTTTACCTACGAGGAAAAATAGGGAAGTCTGGATGAACTGAAACAAAAATTTAAAGAAGCAGTTTGTGAAGAGTCATTTATAGAAAAATTCTAGACTAGAGCAGAATGCAGAATAGGAAACCGACCGATTAATCTAGCAATCTTCAATGGACAATAGTGGTGTTTCCTAGGTAGAAAAATGAGAATTCTATTTATTCTGTCAGTGATATTATCAAATAATATTGGACACGTATATTTTGCTTTATTAAATCAATAAAAAAATACTAAGATAAAGCGCATCAAAGTTCAGGAGTGGAGGCTTGTGACGTCACTTTGTCAGTATAAACTGTACTAACGGCGTGACATCTCACGATATTTCAACGCATTGTACCGTCAAAAGAAAAATACGCGTCCAATATTTTTTATTAATCTACCTGACGGACAAAAAATAAATTTTCGTTTATCTTTCTTCGGCACAGTTAATTTTTTTGTTAAGTTAATAAAATATTTGGTATTAACCACATCATCATCAGTATATAGCAGTCCACTGCTGGACATAGGCCTATCCAATTGCACGCCGTTATATTCGATTTTCGGCAACTGTCATCTAGCTGCTTCCAGCCACCCTGCGAAGATCGTCGCTCCACCTGAGGGCGTCCTACTTTACGTTTACCAGTTATAAATAAATAAATAAAATAAAATTGTTTATTTGTACATTTACATTACATTAAAATAATTCAATACATAGTTTTTAAAATAATAAATGTTGTACATAGAGACAAAAACAAGGGCGAACTGCTGCCTCCTAAAATAGACAAGTTCGCGGTCTCTACTCAAGAACACTTTGACCCCAATGGTCATCGGTTCTTCGGCTTATATGGCCGGCCCAATGCCACTTCAGCTTGCTTATTCTGTAAGCTATGTCGGCAACTTTGGTTCTCTGCCGGATAACCTCGTTTCGGATTCGATCCCTTTGTATCCTCCGACTGCACAGCATGATTTTCTTAAATTGATTTACAGAAATTCTCGTCTTTTTAGTTCGCTCTTTAATCAGTCGGGTTTTTTGTTCTGAGGGGAAACGGCGCTGTTTAGCTGAGATACAGGCTCACGCCTAGTTCAGCGGCGGATGCTCATAGAGAGATTCCGAGCATAGCCCTTTCCATAGCTCGCTTAGCAACTTTAAACTGATGGACCAGCCATATTGTGAGCGTCAACGTCTCGGCACCGTAGGTCATAAAAGGTAGGACGCACTGGTTGAAGACTTTAGAGTTTAGTCTTCAGGCTTTGTGGAATAAGCGAAGAGAAGACTCGATGAAGTTTTCCAAACGCCGTCCAGCGCAACTGTACTCTTTTGTTAGCCTCCCTTCTTAAAGTTATTCATATCAAACTGCAGAGTTTGCCCGAAGTAAACGTATTCTCGAACAATTTTTAGAGCATCGCTATTGACCACAGTCGATCCCAGAGTGATTTATGAATTAAACATAATCTGGGTTTTCTCCAAGTTCATCCGGAGACCGATGCGTGCAGAAGAATCAACTAGGTCATCCAGCATCTGCTGCAAATCAAGCGACTTTAACATATCCTCCATCGCGATGCTAAACAATTTCGGGGCAATTACGTCTCCTTGTCTAACCCCTTGACGCAGTAAGATATCCTTTATTTGACAGTCCTGACTTAGGACGGTCATTCTTTCGTTTTCATAAATACATCTCATACTTGGATGTATCGCCAGTCAACTTGGAACCGCTGCATAGACTTCAAAACAGACCAGGGTCTCGATGGAGTCAAAACTGTCAAAAGCCTTCTCATTGTCCACAAACGCATAACACAGGGGCCGATTATAGTCTTCGGACTTCTGTATAATTTGCTGCACTGTGCGGATGTGGTCTATGGTGCTGTATCCTCCTCGGAATCCGGAATCACAGGCGAAATGAATGACGCGATATGGATTTCCGTCTGTGCGATTGGTCGATTTGATAGCGGTCAAACCTTGCGCCTTGCCGAATTCACTTGCGCAATTCGGTTGCTGGCCTGCTCCGGTGGCTAACAACTCGTTGAGTCTTCGCGCTAGACGATTCGTGATGACTCTCGAAAACAAAATACATGAACGTGACTAAGAAGGGAAATGGGCCTGTTATTCTTCAAAAGGGTCTTGTCACCCTTTTTGAAAAAAAGAACCACAACGCTCATCGGAGAGTTAAAGAGCTCCCCAAGCTCTTTCAATACCGAGCGTCCTCTCACTTTCAGGAGTTCGGTTGTAATCCCATCCTCTCCCGGGGCTTTTCTATTTTTAAGCTGGTAGGTAGTTAAGCTATTCTATCCACATCAAGTAATCTCTGCATGACTCATGAAACACGGTAACTCAAAACTCAATACTCAGAAAACTAGGCCAAGATCTCATTTATCAACACTGTCCTACACTCGTTAAAAAGCCCTTAATGAGCCTCATCTATTCATCACGACGTTAAAAAGACTCATCCTTCACTGGGTACCCTATTTACTGAGCACGGGGTAAAATTATAATTCATTCGAGAAATGGCGTCATTTAAATTCAATATGTTGGCCGTCCTATAACTAAAGTGTCAATATATGACATTTGGCCGATTTTTAATTTTAACAACTCCGTAATCAGCAAAAAAGCACTACTATTAAAAACGTTACCGAAATATAGCTCATACATCAGATTAGCACATAAAGATATTGGGAGAGGTACTAATACAACGCGGATGGAGCCGCGGGCGGAGCCGCGGGCGGCAGCTAGTTCTCTTTAAATCTCTATACCTTCGCAGTATATTTCTACTGTAAATAAATTCCGGATAAAAATAAAAACATCCCAAATTGCTGTTCACAAACCCATTTTGATAAGATAGAAATAACTAATTGATTTAAATTAATAATGTGCCTATTCGAAAGTTCGCAATTAGATCTATTTTTGGCATCGGAAACTCTTGCTGAAATTATATATAATAATTATACTCTTGAAATTTGAGGTTGATTAACAGCATCAGTTTTATTTTCGTCTACATCTTAAAGCCGTACCCTGACCAAAAAATCTTGAGCATTCCTAGTGCCCTAGCGGCTATCGGTGGCGCATGAATTTACAGTAGTGAATACGCCCAGATTTTAGAATAAAATCTTGAAAAAATCGAAAATGGGGTCTTTTGAAAAAAAAAATACAAAATGTTCGTTATCAAATTGTCTATCCATTAGTGTTAGTACAAAAAATAATTAATGAACACTTCACGAGTAAATGCATGCTATCAATCATTATTTGTCATTTTTATGGTTTTGTTGGAAGGAGATTAGTGAAACATATACTTCTTTAAAAAAAAGTATTCTAGCATTATGGAATCAATATTATGTAGAAATTTAATGTATTTTTATTAATTGATATTTCTTTTTAAATAACGAGTAGATAGCTCTTAAAAACTGCACAAAAAGGGCCAACGAGGCGTTTTGCTCGAGGAGGCGCCTTAAAACACGATTTTGTCAGATAGTGACACTCTAACTGTAGGACGGCTATAGGACAGGCCCAGCCAGTGTCCTTAACGATCGATGCCGGCACACTTAACTTTCATCAATATTTCGACTTTTTCACTAAGTTGGAAATTGTTAGTGTTGTCATTAATGAGACAACATTGTTGAGACATTGCCGTACTTGAGTAATGTACCGTAATTTTAATCATCTTCGGGCCAGGTTTTGAGAGTCAACTTGGGACGCAAATATAAGCTTTCGAACATCAACACAAATAAGTGCGTTATGGTTTTTCTTGTTCTTACGAAAATATTATCGTATGCAAACGATCTATGTTATGTCTTTGTAGTACGCACAAGTGAACATTTATTTATTTATTTTTGTAGTTACATAGAACACCCAAACGCCAGTTATGTTTAGACCTCGTGAAAAAAGTGGACCTATAGTATAAACATAAACCGAGCGACTAACGAAAACTTCGTAATGAGAATACTCAATATTACTTTGACCGAACAAGGATCGAACTCGGGAGCTCATGCTCTAGAACAATGTTACTAAATAAATAAATGTATGTATTTTATAAAACAATAAATAGGTATAATATTCTTAAATTGAATTATTCTGTATTAATAAAACAGCTTAACATACTAATACTTAACCAATAATAAAAATTATCACATTAAACACTCAGTATTCTTCCTCCTCTTTCCTACTTGATCTATGCTGTGCCCGACTTTGTGACAATGTAATAGGTACCTAATGAAGGAAAGTGACCGATGACACAGCAAAATAAAAACCTATATAGTTTCGAGAGCCATCTGACGGCCTTTATAGTGTGTTAACCTTTTTACGCCTTTTTGTTACGCTTTATAGAAGCGCGATCGATGCATCGTTGATGAATATTATTATGCAGCACGCGCGTGCTTATTATTGAGTGTCAAACTATTCAATTGTACAACTTACTAATTTATGATAAACTTATGAATATGCACATCGCATAATCGACTATTAAAAACACCTATTAATGAATTTAATGTTACTTGCAGAAAAAAACCTTTTCTGATATTTTAACCCCTTCATAACGCATTATTGGAAGAACAAAGCTATTGATTCCTGTCAATAGGTATCATTTTCATAGTCATGAATATGCAAAAATAACAATTATGATAATCAATAATATTGGCTTTGATCTTGAATTTTAGTCGAGTCATGTTGCAGTCATTAATCAGTCCTTCAAAAATGAATCGATCGGCACAAGTTCGAATTGGGAAGGGTTTGGTTCGCATAACACCTGCGAGGTTGTGAATGGATGAAAAAAATCGCTATGAGTAGATAAATGTTTAAAAGGGGCTCGAGGAGCGAAGTTGCACGATAGATTCGTTCCCAGAAAGAAATCTTGTCTTGGCCCTAGATACTGTAGTATTATTATGATCTGTGCCTCAGACAAATAATGTTCTCTGAGGACCATGCGGAATCAAGGTGAGACTGAGACGGCGTTAATTATTGCCTACCTAGTAGCTTTCGACAGTCGATAATTATGCCACGGGACCTTACTACAGGCAGTGGCGGATCCAGGATTTATTTCTGGGAGTGGGGTGGAGGGGGCCTTAAGTTCATTTTAAATCAATGACATTGCCGGATTCAGCAAGTGTGGGGGAGGTCTGTAAAAATATCGGGTAGGTACCTTGTTTGTTCTTGGTAGAACTTGGTTTGATTTAGGTTCAAAATCTTAGTTTGGATGCAGGAGCGAGTGAAGCGAGCTCGGAAATTTTAACAATCTGCTTGGGGTTTTTCAGTATTCTGAATGAAATAAGAGGTACTTTGTCGAGGAGGTCACAAAGGGTAACATCGGTAACTTTAGCATTTATGAAGACTTATTACAGTACACTCGAACTGTAATAGCTGAAAGTTACGCTTTCACCTGTATAATAATGCTTTTATGCGTCACGGAGACAACACTGTAATATTGCAAGCGTTAATATAGGTATGCAGTTCAGTGTCAGTACTGTAAGCTGCAATTAAGCATTTTTATGAACTTTAACGCAGCTATATTCTGAATTGAAGGCCACAAGTGTACCCTTAGACCGCTTGCATTTTAAGAAAGAACATGTGAGCTACTATAATGCAATCAATTAATCTGTGACTTCAATTAACAATGACATAATGCGTCTTGCTGCACATAGTTGAACATTATTATTGTTAATCAGCTTGTTACACGCAATCTTATAATATCACTTCTAAAATTGCGTGTAAATAAGTTCACCCATAGTGATCATGTGGGCTATCCACATGATCACTATGGGTGAACTTATATGATGCTAAATTACAGCAAACTGCTATAAAATAGTTCACATGTAACTCATGATCCCGGTTAAAGCTGAATACTTGTACTAGCGTCAGTCAACAGGATTTGAATAGAAAATCTAATTATTTTATAAACAGCATGTCAAATTACAAATGAAAAATAAAATGATTTCTTTTTTTATATTAAATCATCAACTTCAATTTTTTATACTATAATTTTCAAGTAAATAGTGATATTTTGAGAGCGCGTTTAAATTTTCGCCTATATTCATGTACTACTTGACAATAAACTCTCTTTCCCATTCAAATTTCACGCACATGGAGCAAAAAGCAAGATTTTTTTACCCAAAACAATATTTGTCTAGTTCTCCACAAAATGATTAACATAACAACATAACAAAATAATAAGGATTAAGGTGAAAATCATTCACAATTTTGCCACTTGTGATTTTTCAATTCCATAGAATCATTTAAAATATTCTGCTGTGTTAGTGCTGAAAAATGGGTATGTAACAAGAACTCTATTAATCGGTCATTGTGCTATATAACAGGTAACACATTCTTTAATAATCAGTCAATGTTCAGCTCTTGGGGCGACTATTACCTTTAATAATGCTGATATAATGCAAATAGTTACAGTTATTCAGCTAACAGCTGTTTAATTTGTGCCCAAATCCGGGTTACCTATATGCTGAAACAGCGCCTCTAGCAGAAGGCTTGTACAGCTTAGGATTCTATTGTGGACAGTGATTCAGCTAATAAACAGCGCTTCTGTGTTACTTGGACCCCGGTGGTTTCGTCGTCCAAATCTAAATTGCCCCACTCGCAGCTCATTATCTTCTCGTTTACCCAGTTTCGCGTTGAAGTCCCGCATGACCACGGTGAAGTGAGTGTTATAACCATGCATAGCTCTGGAAATGTCCTCATACATGGTCTACTTCGTCGGGGTGTGCCAAGGTCGGGGCGTAAACCTGTATGACCTGCAGCGAATACGTTGAGGATATTCTGAGTATAAGGTTCGCCACCCCGGTCGACACACTCTAGATCTACTACGTTGGTCACAAGACTTGTGGACGATAAACCCGACACCACCCTGAGACTGCCGGTCACCTTCTCGGAAGTAGAGCAGTAGCCTAATTGTGTAAAAACATGCGAGATGCGATGTAGATTTCCGTCTATCTGATTGGTCGATTGATGGCGGTCAAACCATTTGCCTTGCCGAATTCACTTTCGCAATTAGGCTGCAGTTTACCGGCTTTAAGGATGATCGAGTCCTCCCCTTCTCTTCGGACTTCAGATAACCCTATGATACCCCATCGTAACCCGCTAAATTCTTCCTCGAGTTCGATAATCTTCTCGTTGGTCCGGAGTGTACGCGTGTTAAATGTTATCAGGGCCAGTCGTCGGATTGTATTCTGGTAGCCAGTTCCCGTCCGGGGATTCTTCGCACCCCTTGCCACGTTGTAACCTCGACGGGCTGCCAGGCACTAGGGGCCATTTCTTTTATTCTTATGTTCCTTAGTCGCCTTTTACGACACCACGGGCAGATATGAGATGGTGAGTTCTCCAGTTCTTAACGTCCAACACCATACTGAATTAAATATTATGTCTATGAAATTTTATTTTATTTTTCAATTGTGTTGAAAAACGTCGCTTCAGACACGTGGGCGAAATGTTCTATTAAGACCGCTACCGTTACAGCTTTTTAGGTACCCCCAGTTTTTGAAACGTAACGAGCCAATATTAGAAAATGCGCATCAATAAAACAAATCTTTACAAAAATCAGTCAAGCTTTATTTATAAAAAATCCTTGACAATTGTAAAATACATACTTACATCATCAAATGCAATATTCTTTGAGAACCCTTACAAGGAGATCTCTGCATAAATATTATTCAATTTCGGACATTTGCAACATCCTTAAACAATAAATGCATTTAAATTTCTCTCAGTACTTTTAATCACAAAGTTAAACATTCAACAAGTAAAAATGAATCCAACCAAAATAAAATAAAAACAAAAACTTAAAAGCTTAGAACAAGTGTCTCAATTTCAACGAAAGTTGTTTCAAATATATATTTGACAAACCAAAACATACACACCACAATAATTTTATATTGTTCCTGGCTGCTGCGAAAAAGCACTGCTATAATTATGAGAAAAATTAGAAAAAATCAAGCCTCAAAAAAAGATATAGCTTGTGACTAAAGCTTCGAGATCCAATCTTGAAGAATCTTGATGTCTGCAGGCGTGTCATCGTCGCCAGTGTTGGCCGAGCTCTCGGCAATTTCTACTCGGTTGCTAAGGTGAGAGAACTCGAAGTCTTTGCCGATCTTGCCTAAGTAGGTAGCATTGTTGCCCTGGGATGGGTCCACTGACTGCAGTTGACTGGACTTTGTTACACGCACTAGGTTTCTGGAAAAGACACAATGCTGATGGTTAGAATAGACACAATTTACGTAAAAATGTGGGTATGCTTAAGTTAATAGAAATAATATACAGGGCTACAGGTTTAGTCGACCTAGATCCTTCAAGCACATCTGCAGTAAGTCTGTCATAGAAATTTCTGAAAATGTTTCAGAAAGAAAAATATTGTTTACGAATTTGTTTCATTTTAGCCGACTTTCCAAAAAGGAGGCGGTTCATGTTCGACTTTGTCTGTTTTTTTTGTGTCTCTTCACCGTTTTCTCCGTTAATTGTGGATCGATTTTGAAAATTCTTTTTTGTTGGAAAGAATATGTTCCCAAATTGGTCCCATTTAATTTGGTGAAGATCTGATGAAGAACTTCGGTGACATAAAACAGAACTCTTCATTGAATGATGGAAAAATCTCTCAGGATTGTTGCAATTACATCTCTGTTTATTAGTTATACCATTTCATAACATAAAATCACGCCAGTACGCTCTAAAGGGGTATGCAGATGTGTACAGTTCACCTTTGTACACTCTCATTTCACCTTCTCTCATCTCCTCATTTCTCATAGGTTATGTTCAAGTTTCCTGATATTCGGGTAATCTATTCTAGCATTATAGGCACAGAATAATTATGTTATAGGTACCCTACTAATGAACTTGCCTATTAGTTACAATTAAAAAGAAAAAAACTTTTTACAAAAAAATTCTACCCGACTTTCAAATAAAAACACTATAAAGTGAAAACTGAAGTTATTTTTCACTTTTGTAGTGTTTTTATTTGAAGATCGGTAGTATTATTTTGTAAAAAAGTTTTTTTTATAACTATCAATCGTCTACTACGACTCAGTTGGTTCAGCTAACTGCAATTATAGTTTTGAGAATAATAAAGCACCATATCTACTACACAAAAATAGCAAACAAAAGAGGCAAACATCCCAAAAAAATTAATAAGACAACTCGGACAAATCGAAACTAATCGAAAATCTAGACAAATCGGCAATTGAAAAAAAATACTTAATGTGGGTGTGTGTGTGTTTCATAGCCAAATCAGTCAGGAATGATGGAAACTACAACCTCTTAAAGGATCTACGTCGACTTAACCTGTAGCCCTGTACAAATAAACTAACTAACTAATAAACTTATATAAATAAGTATCACCACTAAGTGACCTTCCTGCAAGTAGTTGTGTCTAGCCTATAAATATACAGAAACCTGTTCCATAATATGTGTAAAAATATTTATGCTCTTCCTGGTTTAGATTTGTCACCACTTTTTTGTCTGAATTCGAATTCGCTCTCTATTGGCTTGACGCGATTCGTTTCACACCGATAGACGATTTCAACTAAACGAAATTGCAAATACATTCAGATGCATGGACGCAAATCGACCAATTTGAACTTGAAATTCTCTTTGAAAATTCGTGCGCGATATCGGCTATTGACGCAGTTAATATCGCGTGACGTCACCAGGAAGGTCCGTTAGGCAGCTAGTCAGTTAGCCTGTGAACTATGTGAGAGGGAACGGGCCGAAATCCATACCGCAGGCCCAGTGCGCATTGGTGGATACGATAACTATTATAACCGCAATATAACTAACCCAATTGTTATAATGTTTACAAATAGCGAAAGTATAAAAATAACTATTCGCGATAACTTTCCAATGAACCCATTTGGTTATCTATCTGTGTATTGTCGTCCCATTTCATGAGCATGCAGCTATCATTGTAATTAAGACCTTAATACAGTGTAGGAAATATGCATCTCGAGTATTACAACAGCTTTAGATAAAAAGGTATTTTTAGTACTTACATCTCCTTTTCCAACAGACTTTTGATGACCTGGCTGCCCTTGGCCAAATCTTGGTCCTGTTTGTTGCAGAGAATCAGAACGGGAGGATTGTAACTCTGCACCACTGGGTCTGATAGCACAGTGTATAAGTATCTGAAATAAACAGATTATCATGAAATCTGTTCTATGGTCAAATTAACAGAATACACTTCTGCCTATATTTTTGAGAAACTCTTGCATAATGTTTTTTTTCTTTTAGCAAACAGTGTTAGTTTTATTATGTCTACAATGAGCTTAGTTTGTGAGATTTTTGCTATTGTTCCATTGGGAATTTATCAACTAAGGGATAGTTTATCTTTAGCTGCACTAGGATATAATAATTGTAGCATTGCTATGCCATTCTTTATAAACTTTGTTGGTGAAGAGTTGTGCTACATCTACCTATATGGCAGGTAATAACAAAAAACTAGAATTTTAAGAGAATTTAAATAGTTATCTAACATAAGTAAAATTTACAGGGTTTGCGTCAAGGTAAGTTTGGTGTGGTTAAGCTACACTAGCCAAGACCGGTCTGAGGTCTGTATGATATTTACTACTACGCAGCCATTGTAACCAACTTCAGGGTGGCCAAGAAGTTTGGCGAGTACTATACATGTTAAGACTTGACCACTGTTCCTTAAAAAGCTTGTAAAACTGTTGACATTCTTTCTTCTTTGACAGCCGTTACAAGCAATCTAAAGCCTGAAATTCTGATAAACTTGGTTGTCTTTTTTAGTATTATTGATAGGCTCGCATTAGACATCTATCTCACTTGATAGCAAGTGATGATAAGTTTGACAGATTTGCAGTTGCTCCAAGGAAAATATTATTATTTAGCTCCATCTGATTAGGCTAGAGGCCGACCTGAACCAACTTGTGAAAAGGCTGTGCAGATGTTAATATTAGTAAAGTTTTTACAGAGAATACTTACTCGGCAACATCTCTGATCTCCTTCTGAATAGTGACAGAGTCAATGACATACACAATGGCTTTAGCACTGTTCTTGTACTGGTCAAAGAATTTGTTTCTCAGTCTCTCTTGGCCAGGCAAGTCCACTAGTTTGAAGTTGTTCTGAAAATGGTGAAAATAAATTTCATTTTATTCATAAGGTTACTAATTTTCAGGTTAAACTTTCGATTATCGGTCGCTGATTTATGGCACGGGGAGGAGAAGGGGGGAGGCGGGGCTACCCCCCTATTCCATCCCCACCACTCGGAGCTTATGGTTAAGGAGATATCCATGGGTAAAGTTTTAAGATTAGAATAAAAAGTTCCATCAATATCCATCGATTTTTGGGGCGGGGAAGGGGTAGGGAAATGCGGTAAAGGGGCTACCCCACTGTACCATCCCCACCCCGCGGAACCCTATGGTTAAGGAGATATCCATGGTTAAAGTTTTTACAATTACTATATAACAACAATGTCGACAGAGTTTGCTCGTTATCCTCGCTCACTTCTCGTCATCTCTTTGAACCTAACCTGTCCGTGTTGGGGTACCCTAAGGTCCCGAGCTCGCTTCGCTCGCTCTTGGACTAATTCACAATTATGACATAAAATTTCCGAGTCTGGAAAATTTGTAAATAGCTTTCTATTTATGAGTACTAACTACAAAAAAAAAATGCAAAATCCAAATCAGCGGCCCATAATGGAAAGTTTAGCCAAGTGATAATTATGGTATTAATGGTGCAATGAAAGTTTTGGTGCCCTTTTTATAGACATGGGCACCTAACGCAAATAAAGAAAATTTGGTTATAGATGGCATGTTTTAAAATTTCTAACACATACCTACTCAATTTTTTTAATTAGTTGTGTAACACATTGTGGTACAATCCAACTGTGAAAAAATGCAAAAAATACAACAAAAAAATTGTTGTTATATTTAAAAGAAATACATTCACAAACCCATAAAACCCTTTTACTTGCATGGCACTGCTAACATCATCTATATCCGTGAAACGGAACAGAACGTGATCGATGTTCTTAGAAAAACAATCAGTTTAATCAGAAGAAAAATGCTAGTTATGTCAACACGGTTTCTTTGTATGGGATGAGGCATCTGTATGCTAGTATTATATTATCTGTGTTATAGATGAGCAGGCGATCCTACTATTTATTACATACAAAGTAATACACATTTTATCTTACCTAAAGTTCATCAACCTGAAACTTTATAGACTCAGTTTGCTACACAAAGAATATTCATCTATTGAAAGTGAATGTTATGCAGTAGTCAGTCAAGCGGAACATTCTCATTTCAGAATGTAAGACTCATTCCGGGTCATTGACCCAGAGGTGCTAGATCGAAGACACATGCTCATTTATTCAAGTTTGTAGTTCAACCAATAAGTATGTTTCATATATTTTAATAACTTACATTGGACGTAAGATATTCTTCAACATTCTCCTTCATAGATGTGAATGTCTGTCTATATTGAGAGTATACAAGTCTCACAAACAACAAAGTTTTGCCGGAATCCGAAAGGCCCATCAACAACACAGACTTGCGAAGTGTGCGCCTTCGTGTGAAACACCACCAGAACACTGAAAAAATTATTAACCATATTTATGGGTAATATAATTTTGAATATTGGAATAGTAGGTGCATAAAAACTTGAAGAAAAACAATATTTTCTTTGTTCCTTTCACATGTTTCATTGCAATGTTGGCAATTTGACACATTCCAATGGGTAAAGTACCCACAGTATATTATTATATGGAATATAACAGTGAAAATTACATTAAAGGATTACCTACGCTAATTTAAATATATGGTAATTAATTAGGCAGTATTTCATATGTTTTATAATATAATCAACTTACATATCGTAAAAACAAGTACGATGACGCTCAGTAAGGTTATATACCGCGGATCATTCAGCATAGGTTCTGTGTGGATCTTTTCCTTTATTACTTCGGACTCCATGGCTTATTTACTGAATAACAATTATAAATATTCTAAATACAAAGTAAAACCAAGTTTTTTCGAAAATTTTCCAACCTCCAACACACAAGTTTTGGCAAAGCAAATAAGGATGTAACTGACACTGACTGAACTGAACTAAACTCTCAAACACTGATGACGATGACGTTGAGGGTTGACGTTTGAGCGTTGTTTAGTCGATTAAAAATTTATTTTGTAAAATAAAAACTGACATGACAATGTTAAGCTAATATAGCTATACTTCTGATAGCTTGATCTCTGCTTCTCTGCGACATATGTCAAACTGACGTATACGTTATTGTTGCGATAGCCTGTCAAGCGCTATTGTTACTGTATTGATCATAGACATATTAAGTAGAATGGACTGGAAATACCTACGAGAAAAAGGTGCTTAACTAAACCTTAAAATGTCACATAAAATGGCTGCCGATACTGTAATCAAGGAACACACACACGCTCACAAATCTCAATAATACAATAAGTAAACAACCATTTGACAGCAGGCCTACCACGAACACAACATTGAGATAGGAAAAACATGGAGGCGCCGCGATGTTCTATACATACATTAGCTTATACAAATATGAGTGAAATACGATACAGAATGTGGAACATCGTGTTGTTTCATTCTTTCCAATATAGTAATCGTATTTGGTAAAAGAGACAACAATATTACCGTTATTGCTCATAATGGCAACATTTTGTTGTGACGTAGTGACAGTTGTAGGTAAGTGCCATATCCGCCATATTATGTGACGATTTTTGTGCTTGTGTTCGTGGTAGGCCTGCTGTCAAATGGTTGTTTACTTATTGTATTATTGAGATTTGTGAGTGTGTGTGTGTTCCTTGATTCACACAACCATAGCATTGGCAGCCATTTTATGTGACATTTTAAGGTTTAGGTAGGCACCTTGTTTTCGTAGGTATTTTCAGTCCATACTATTTAATATGTCTATGGAACACAAGCACAAAAGTCGTCACATAATATGGCGGATATGGCACTTACCTACAACTGTCACTACGTCACAACAAAATGTTGCCACTATAAGCAATAACGGTAATATTGTTGTCTCTTTTACCAAATACGATTACTATATTGGAAAGAATGAAACAACACGATGTTCCACATTCTGTATCGTATTTCACTCATATTTGTATAAGCTAATGTATGTATAGAACATCGCGGCGCCTCCATGTTTTTCCTATCTCAATGGTATTGATACTGACAGCTGTCGCAGAAATCAAGCTATCTTTTATGAAGTTGTACAGTTTTACATATCGCGATAACTTTTTACGTAAGAAATTGAAAAATCAAATTCATATTCCTAAATAATTACTATGTTACCCATACAAACTGCAGCTCGCTTTTCGCCCCATGAAAACAATTGACGTGATGTGTGGCGAGCATCACCGCCGTCTCCGAGTAGATAATTTAGACTCATTTTGTTCCCACGAATAACAAGGGAAACTACGAGTATGTCCACGCTCTACAAAGCCACGCTTGTAGAGGTAAGGCTGGATAGTGCCTGGGGGCGCCAAAGAAGTATGTAAGGATCGTAGCAGTAGGCGTTCTGTAGTTGCTGCCTACCCACATGGGCAAAAGGCGTGAGTTTATGTATGTATGTATGTTACGCATACACTATGATCATCATAAAATACAAAGCGCATCAAGTTTAATTAATATTAAGTATTTTCATAGATGTCAAAACGGGCCTTTTATTTATTGACAACTTTATATCAATGTCATTGTCAATCATGTCAATGACAGACTCTCAGTATTGTCAGACGTAAGCATGACGTAAGTGTCTGTCTCAGCTGTTGTCTTTTTCTTGTCTTGTCACTTTTGTACGAATGCGCGCGATTATTGTTGTGAAATAAAAGATAATTTCTTTTACTCAGCAGCATTCGTTATCTTTTTATTGAAGGTCGCTCAACAGTAAATTTGTGTTCATTAAACAGTTACAAGGCTGTGTACGTAAACTGTGAATAGCTCATTGAGTACCGGTCAATAAAATCGAATAAACTTGCTGTTTTTCCCAGTATACTTATATAGGGTTGTATGGGTTCAAAGCGCTTACTTAATCTTACGTATTCTAACAGCAAACTAGGAATAAACTATTTAAGAAACATGAGTATCGATATTGGAGGTAAGTGTTTAATTAGTAAGTGAGAACGATCTAGCACTTCCTCGTTTAAAAAGTCAATAAATACAAAGGTTACACACGAAATCAATTATTAATGCGCATAATATTAACTATTATAATTTTTTGTTAACTTTATGTTCTGGTTTGCAGGCATGAGAATTAAATACAAGGATAAGGATGAAACCTTTTTGGAGAAACACTTGGTATCAAAAGAGCCTTTCGGACAATTCAAGGCATGGTTTGAAGAAGCTTGTTCAAGGAAGGAGATTCTAGAACCGAACGCTATGTGCCTGGCAACTGTATCTAAGTAGATAACGTTTATTATCTCAAACTCAACAACATAATAATATTATCTGTAGTTTCCCACTATTTTTATCAGTTCACATTAAGTTTATTATATTCTAACATTAAACGTGCACTTTTACAGAGATGGCTGCCCGTCAGCAAGATTTGTTTTGTGTAAAGGGTATGGAAAAGATGGATTTAAATTCTTTTCAAACTATGGAAGCAGGAAAGCTAAGGAAATGGTTAGTATAGTAGACATATTACATATTCCCTACTTTTTTTTCCCTGTTGCAGACCTAGCACAAAAATAATTAATTTACCAATCAATTGACTGAATCTCAGTAGCTGTCTTCAGTGTAAAAATAAACTCTATGTTCCAGGAGGACAACCCAAATGTAGCAGCAACATTCTACTGGGAAATTCTAAACAGATCTGTTAGGATTGAAGGAGCTGTAGAGAAACTGGATGAAGATGAATCAACCAAGTATTTCCACTCTCGACCAGTGCCCAGTCAGATTGCAGCTTGTACAAGTTTCCAGAGTACCCCCATTGAGTCAAGAGATGTTCTGTGTGAAAGAGAGTTAGTCTTAGAAGCACAGTATATGATCCCTGGAAAAGAAGTTCCAAAACCAACCTATTGGTAATTATTATTCCTTTGAGAATCTTCTAAGAATCTAATATCATTATCATCCATCTCATATCTGTTATTTCAGTTTTTCTAATAATCAAATACAATAGAAAAACATACCATGATATAGCATAATAAACTGTGGCAAGCAATTTGAAAAGTTAATTGTCAAAACAAACATTAGTAACAAACTTCAGAAATAAAAAAATTTAACAATCAAATCCATTATCTATGTGTAGGTTATCTCTTTTTCTACAAAATGGGTTTTTATACTTACAGGGGAGGATACATAATTCGTCCTAGAGCTGTTGAGTTCTGGCAAGGTCAAAGGGACAGGTTGCATGATAGAATAAAGTTCAGGAAACCAAAAGAAGGAGAGACTCCTGATGGCAAACTCTTGCATGAAGGAGAGGATGGGTGGGTGTATGAAAGATTGTCTCCTTAAAAATTTTCAGTTTAAAATTAAGTAATTGGTAGAGTCAAGGCATATTGACACAGAGTTAAAGCAATTTTCAAAAAATGTATATAGCATATTGACCTCTATATCAATGTAATCCACTCATATCTATATGTTTGTGGACAGTCCACCTTCCAAATTTATTATTTATTGAAATTGTCCATATTCCTGGACCATAAGAGAAATTCTTCCAGTATGCTTAAGTTGTCACAATTTTATTGCAAACATTTTAGTACAAATCATTTATTAAAGGTTGTTATGGTTTATGTGTTATTTTTAATATTTCCCTTTGAATGCCACCTGTGCTCTTCCAACAAACTTCGCTGACTAATTTTCCATGTTTCTGAATAGCTTGTTCAAATTGTCGTGTTCCACCTCCAACACCAAAGTAGTAAGTTTTTGCTGCTACATAAGCTGCTCCGTCTTTGCTCAGTTTATCCATAAATACTGAGATAAGTTTATCATAGTTACATTCATTGTAGATAGTCTCTGATGTTACAATTATGTCATAGAGTTTGGAGCTAGGCAGCTTTTTGTTAAAAGAATCCCAGTCTCCTGAATAGAATTTGCACCTTTGTATTTCTGTTTCTCTTTTCTCTTCTTCTTCAATGTTTAATATTACATTAGGAATTGTGAAATGTTCTAAAATTTCCTTATTCTGAAATAATATTGAAGATTACTACATTGGATGAGATGTGTAACTTTTTTGGTGTACAATAGAGAATATTCTATTCTATTGGACAGAGTGATTTTTTGTATAAATAACAAGAATTAAGAATAAACTTACATAATCTTGAAAAGTAACATTAGATTGATGCAAGAATGCATAGATTCCTAGAATCCCTGCTCCACATCCTAAATCCAGGACATTACTATTATCAAACTTGATTTCTGATTGGTTTTCTTCCAGATATTGTATTAAATCATAGGTGCACTCCCAAATTTTTAGTCCACCTGAAATTATGCAATAAATAAAAAAATTAAGTAACTATCTTACTAAAAAGAGGCTCTATATCATGTAATTAATAATATTTCACATTTTAATTTAAATATAAAAACGTAAAAAATCTAATTAAATTACAGTCAAAACCGTTTCAATAGTCATTATAAATAAGCAAATAAGTCCTTGTAACTGGAGCTTTTCAATCCATCATAATAAGCAGTACTTGTTTTAAGTGATGTCTCTATATACACGGTCTTTACTGTATACAGTGTACTGTGCTGACATATGAATAAGCCTAAGGCTAAAAATCGTAATACATGCTAAGCCTTAGGCTGCATTACGATTTTCTGTCGCGGGCGGTTATATAGCCGCAGTGCGGACTTGCACTAAAAAGGGTTTCAATAAAGGGAAAGATGCACACCACTTGCCTTCATATTTCCCAGCAACAAGATCACTATGTTCCTTATCTGCTAGTTCGATTGCGTTCTTCAATCCACTTTCTTCAATACTCGCCATTGCCTCACTTATTACTACATGGCCAATTTCTACATCACCACAAGCAAACATTTTAGCGCGATTGACTTCATCATCCAGATTTTGTATTTGTTTATCTGGTACAACTTCTTCACTATCTAGCCATCGTATGGTTTCTTTCGTTTCTGTTAAATTAATACATAAAATCACAGAAGTATTGTTAAACGGACCATATATCTTAAAATAAAAACTAAAAAAAATAAATAAAGTTCACCTAGTTTAGTAGTGTCATCATCTTCACCAGAAAAGTTAAATCTAAAAGTAGTCATACCTACTTCGTGTTATAAATTCTAGTTTTAAGAAAGTTTAGTGTTATTATTCTATAATATGTAACTGTTATTTAATAAAGTTATTTTGCTTATTCACACAACACACCGCGTGTTTTTTCATTCACACACCACACCATTTGTTTACATGCGCATGCGGTTTGCTTTAAATTGTCAATGTCAAAGTTGTCATTGGTCTCAGAATTCGACAGTGTCAGTAGAACAAATGATATAAAATAAAATTTAGTACTTTATTTTTCAAGCATTATAGTTCGAATTCGCTCAAAAATTGAGCTTTTTGTCAAAGTATATGTGTCAGTGTCAAAGCCACAGAGAATATATCAATACAGGCGCAGAAAAGGCCACGACCTTTTTGTAGATAAATTAAGATTACGAGGTTGGAGAAATAGAAAGAAAACCATTTTTTATAAAAAAATTAAAAAGTTGGTTATGTCACACCACCATAGCAAATAAAAATATTATTAGATATTATAAAAATAATGGATAAACATCCGAAGGAAGACCCAGTACTAAAGAAATCGGTATTGACGTGTTTTTAATTTTTTAGTTTAGTAACATAACTTATTGTATAGGTCGAATGAACGCTTTGGAAATTAACAAACGAAATTCATTTCATTCACTCATACACACGAGTTGTTAGCGTAAAAAGTTGTGTGGAATTAAACAGTATTTTTCTATTACAAGTGTGGAAAGCGATATTATATATTTAAAAGCCCAATAAAATTAATATTATCACAATGACAGAATCGAAAAAGGTAAACCCATTGTTAATTATATTGATACATTGCTTTGTTTGACACGAGCAACGTATAGTACTTTGATTAGTGTGTGTGTGACCTCACAGTTTTCTGCAAAAGCACTGTTGAATTATTTTGTTTCGTGGTGGGCTCCTGCCAGATCCTGCTCTGAATTCAAGATTAACTTCGGAAAAGCACCGGAACGAGTTATTAGTGCAATGGGAGCGGTAGGTTTTACGTTGTATGAGCGCATAACCTCAACATATTGCGCGACCGTGGGGGATCTAGGCGTAACAACGGAAAACGAATAATGGCTGTTGTTGGGTGGCTCATGTAAATCGGGCACGTGTACCTGTTTCAGGTGCAGGATTACAAGGATTCCCTCAAGCTGAAGGCTGAGCATCTAATAATAAAAGGATTTCCTGAGAAGATAGTGAAATTAAATGAACTTTTAGAAACATCACACTTCCAAAATCGAGAATTAGCTGATGTACATCAGGTATTTATTGATTGTTTTAAAATAATTTTTCATGTTCATGTACAAATAGTTGAAATAAATCGTTTTATAATCAACAAATGTGTAATGGTTATAACTATTTACCATTCTGATTTGAAACAGTTTCCTACTGGAATCTCTCTAAAAATTACTTTTCTGCTTGGAAAAAGTTACCTACTGCAACCTCTTTGTGCTTAATGCTTTAGTGAACACAGTCTTATATCATTTCAGGACTTAAACATTCCAGTGCCACCTCCTGCATCAGCAGCAGATGAGCCAAATGCTAAACGTGCTCGGATGGACTCATCCGAGGTGTCAAGCAATACATCTGAGGGCACCCGTGTGTATGCCTTGCCCAACGGCACAGTGCCATGCAACAAGCCTCTCACTGACCTCATCCATCTTGTAAAGCCACACATTAGGGAACTGGTTGAAGATTCCAATTTGGTAAGTTGCATTTATGTGAACATTATTAGGATTATCATCAAGATTTCATCAATTTACAATATTATCATAATTGAACTGACAAAGGACTCTTGCAAGAAGATTTCTATCAAAAAGATGAAGTTTCCACTATCATCAGCTCAGCCTAGTGCAGTCACTTGTTGGACATACATCTCTTCCAAGTTGATACATCTGTTCATAAAAACTTAAAAAATTATCCTCAATCCTTATAGGCAGCTTTGCAATTTGTATTTCTATAGAACATCTCTACTGGGGCTCTAGACAAAGTGTGATTCTGCCAGAGTGGCAATGGTTGAAATGTCAAAATGTAAGGGATTGATCATGTGACATTTTGCAAGTGCTTGGCAACCCCATACAATTTTAACAATTTATCAATCACTATTGCAGTATTTTCATTAATAGAATGTCACTTGTCTAAACTAGAGCCTCAGGACTAGAATAATATTTTTTAATGAAAATTAATTTCATATACCTACATATATTAAATTATCAATTAGGTAAGAGCCAGATGTGTGATTTTGGGAAAGAAAATAATGTTAATGTAATCATCAGTACTATTATCCTTATTATTTAAAACAGTGCAAATCTTTCTATAACTTGGAAGAGACCTATGTTCTCATGTAACACTATTAACAACTGTGATCAACTTGAGATAGCCATTAGGTATTTTATATTATTTAAAGATGCAACCAATTTCTATTGAATATTAACAACATTTATATGGAAAACCTCAACATATTATATGTGTATAGATCTTTCTGATTATATGCTATTAAGCCTAATGGAACTCAATCACGATCGACATCTGCACAAACACTGCGTATGTCGCCGTGTCAGTCGCCAATTGACCCTACGCCCGTATGACGCGATGCTGCAACCGTCCAATGATAAGACGTTTCTTTACCTGCGCACCTCACAAATTGGGTGAGTTTTATTCTAGGGAGAAATATGCAAATTATCACTTCATTTGTTTACTACTGCGTGGTGTGCTCGAGACTGACCCCATGTCCTAGGTGAGCGACAAATGAAACGACGTGACGCGATGCTGGGTATGCGGCAGTCGTTGTTTCCACTAAGTTGTACCTGCGTTGCTACAACTCGTACGATACATGTCATATGTCAATGCTACATCAGCGATAATTTGGTTTTAGGTGACTTACATTCAGTTGCGTCATATTGTGTCATTTTTCATCATTTTGCGTTGCCTTCCGTCGTGTCGTTTTCGTCGTCCACCTAGGGTAAGGGGTGATAGTTGGCATTTCCTTCGATCTCGTCGTTACTGGCGACCACAGGACTCCTGCAAGTAAGCACCAGCAGCTGGCACCAGGCTACATACACATATCTGGCAAAACAGAATTGCAATCGCGACATTATATTTCACCAATATTGTTCAAGTAAAATGAACGTATTGGCTTTTCCATGAGCATATGTGTAAAAATAAAATGTCAAACCAATTGCTCAGTGTTGCTTACCATTGTTCCAGCTGAAAATGTGGATATCATTCATGATTCCTAAAATCGAGGATGGCAACAACTTCGGTGTATCAATACAGGAGGATACACTCGCAGAGATTCAGTCTGTGGAGTCAGAGGCTGCTGCATTCTTTGACCAAATCTCACGATACTTCATCTCACGAGCGAAGATTGTGTCTAAAGTTGCCAAGTACCCACATATTGAGGACTACAGGCGAGCTGTCCAGGTAAATAATACACTTTATGGATAAGGGCAGAAAAAAATCAGTTTTATGTTTAGAGGCTTCTCTAGCCTGTACTAAAAATAGGTATGACAATTTCAGGTTCAATCTGAATCATGCTTTCACAGAAAATTTGTCATACATTCTCTGTGTAAGCCAAAT
This sequence comes from Orthosia gracilis, assembly GCA_947562075.1. Taxonomy (NCBI): domain Eukaryota; kingdom Metazoa; phylum Arthropoda; class Insecta; order Lepidoptera; family Noctuidae; genus Orthosia; species Orthosia gracilis. The sequence goes on along the minus strand of OX387275.1, from coordinate 29,868,828 downwards.
AAACAGGAAACAAGCACCAACATTGGTATTTTTTTTTTACTTTACTGACTAGTCAACAGGAAAATCTTCTGTTGTTAATTCATGTTTCAGTGTCAGTAAAGTAATAGTCAGACTGAAAGGCGACCCAGTTATGCTTAGCACCCATTGCGGTTTTTAGCCGCGCGGATCTTAATCTCCCGAATTTTTATCCGCGTACTGAATCTTAAATAACACATACTGGGGCTAAATTACCGCGCGATTTTTGTCTCTTTCTACCTGTTCATAGAGCTCAAAATATTCGCTCGATATTAATCCGCGCCGCGGTGCGGTGGATTCTGTGGAAAAACATAGATTTGCAGCGGATTTTTTACCGCGCAGTTTCTTTACCGCAAGTGCGTGCAGTTTCATACAATTCCATATGTCACAGAAATTGCGGTCCGCAATACGGTCATCGACATTAACAGTGTCAGTGTTTTGTGAGATCTGTATTTCTGTATTCATTGAATTTTATGTTCGGCAGGAACTAGACGAGAAGGAATACCTGTCGTTGTGGCTGGTGATGTGCGAGATACGTAACCGCTACTGCTCGCTCCACGACATCGTCATCAAGAACTTGGAGAAGATCAAGAAGCCACGTTCATCGAACGCCGAGTCTCTATACTAGGCGCTATTTCAATCTCAAGTAGTATCTCTTTAGTCGCAAGCAATTGTAAGAATACATTGTGGATCTAAGAGTAATACTAATACAGGCTTTTTTGCCTTATTTTTTATTCACTTGGCAGCATTTATGTACATATTAATTATTTATGCACAAGTTATGTATCAACTTGTGCTTTAACACAACTTTTAAACATTTTGTAGTAGTCCTCCCGTATTTGTAGATTGCTGCATATTACTGTATTATTATATTCTAGGTGCTTTCGTCAAGTGGATAAAAAATAAGTTAGTACATCGTGTTGTGGTCTTATAGCAAGGCGAGAGGCTGAGACTTGTATGTATGTTGATGTGAGATCGAATGCTGTGTCGTAACATATTTCTTTGTGACATAATATTGTAGTGGTTACATGCTTGATTGTGAGATTTTATGACCGATTTATTTTTTTGATGTCTTTGGCAAAATTGTGGTATCACAAAAGCTAATTATTTGACATTAAACATTAATTCCGATAGTATTTAAAAGACAAACTTGCTATGAAACTACAATATGATATTAATAGACAGTTGTTCCAAAACTTCATTAAAATAGGTTTTAGTTAAGCTAAAATATTATTATGTTACTTAATAATACCTTCAATAAGCCTCAGCGCTTTAAAATATCCATGTAAAATTTCTGTTCACAATATTTCAGGTTTCATTCTATCTATTAGTGATATAATTAATTGGCTTACAGTCAATATTTTATTTAAATAATAATAATATGTACCCTTTGTCGATAATAATTACGAATACATTTCTATGAATGTGTATAAATGCAGTTTGTATTTATAGCCCTTCCATGTCCTACACCATAATCGCGTAACACATGTTACAATCTAAAGAAATTGGAAGGAAATTACTAAGTAATCTAATAATAATCTAATCATAATACTAAGTTTGAATAATTCGTCTGCTCGACAGCGTAAATCAGGAAATTAATATTGTTGTCAATATGAATGTTATTGCCATTGATGGTTTTTCCCCCGACTGCCGCAGGAGGGAAATGTGTTTATTAAATAATTAAAAGATAATCCCAGCCATGGTACGGAGCGAGAAGGCATGGGAAGCCGTCACCTCCTGCGAAGCAGTCATGCTCGCGAACAAGGAATCGGAACGCGTGAGGGAGACGCCCTCACGCCCCTAGCCGCCGCAGGTGACGCCCTGGACGTCGGGAGTTAGGCAGATTCCCGGCCACCGAAGCCGCGGGCTCGCGGACGGCGACTAATTCCAAATTAAGTTAATTTTTATTGACAATGAGCTGCGCGAGGTACTGGACAGTACTTGGACATTGCAACATTACTTTATTTTTCTAAAATAAAAGATTTTTTCTAAAATAAACGTAGCCTAAGTAACTCCTTATTACATCAGCTACCTGCCAATAAAAGTCCCGTCAAAATCGGTCCAGCCATTTCAGAGATTAGCCGGAACAAACAGATAGGCAGACAGACAAAAATTGTAAAAAATCTTATTTTGGTGTATGTACCGTATATATTTCTTATAATACATGTAGTAAGAAACGGTTATTTCAATATTACAAACAGACACTCCAATTTTATTTATATGGTTTAGATATTGTCTTGAACTGTCCGTCCGAAGTTTGGACTACAGGTAGTCATTAAATCTTGGACATGTTCATCGGTAAGTCTGTAAGTCTTGCCAGTGATCACCTTTGGGACCGAGTCGTGGTCGCTCACAATGAGCCTTATCAGAAGAGAAGCTTAAAGTCACCCAAAGGATAATGGAGAGGACTATGCTCGGCTTTTCCTTGCGTGATCACACTGATCACGTCAGAAATGAGGATATCCGCAGAAGAACCAAAGTTACCGACACAGCCTGAAGAATTGCGAAACTTAAATGGCAGTGGGCCTGTGGACAGGGCACATTGCTCGCAGAACGGATGGCCGATGGAGCCGAAAAGTTCTTGAATGGAAGACCGCGAACCGGAAGACGATGCGTTGGAAGGCCTCCCACTAGGTGGACCGATGACCTGCAGCCGTTTTGCGTAAGTGAATACGGCGACGCAAAGAGTTTGACAGCTATCCAATCGAGCAATCAATTGCGGGATGAATGACGCGATGTGGATTTCCGTCTGTGTGATTGGTCGATTTGATCGATTGGATAGCGGTGAAACTCTGCGTTGCCGTATTCACTTACGCAATACGGCTGCTGGTTAAGGCGCATGCCCGGGCAAATCACCGCGCTAGCCGTTTTTATGCAGTTATTAGGAGCTATCTACCCGTAATTTTAAAAGAAATATCAACTAATAAAAATACGTTAAATTTATAGGTTCATAATATTGATTCCAAAACGGTAGTATACTTTTTTTAATAGAAGTATGTTTCACTAATCTTCCAACAAAACCATAAAAATGAGAAATAATGGTTGATAGCATGCATCTCCTCGTAAAGTGTTCATTAATTAATTTTTGTACTAACTCTAATGGATATCTAGACAATTTAATAACGAACATTTCGTAACAATTTTTTTTCAAAAGTCCAAAATTCGATTTTATAAAGATTTTATTCTAGATTTTAGAATAAAATCTTTATAAAATCGAATTTTATAAAGATGCGTATTCATTACTGTAACTCATGCGCCACCAGTGTGTCGCTAGAGCACTAGGAATGCTCAAGGATTTTTGGTCTGGGTACGGCCTTAAGGTTGCGGGAAGGCGCTGGATACGACACTCACGGGATCGGTCAATGTGCCGACGCCTGGGGGAGGCCTATGTCCAGCAGTGGACGTCTTTCGGCTGTAATGATGATGATGATGTTTACTTGAGGTCCACATAAAAGAGGTAGGTTGTCCGTATCCGGACAGTGGTCCACCAATTGGTGACAACTGGCCTAGAACGTCATACAAAGGGGCGTGGCCTATTTATGAACAGTCGAGTCACGGTAAAGTTGATATCTTTACCGTGGTCTAGTGGTTCTGTGTGGTCAGTCGTGTCATTTCTTCTAACATGCTATGACGTCCGCCCAATTGATAAATTGGAACGTACAGTCCTACCAACTTATCTGTGAACTGAAAGGGGACGGCACCGTCGATTCAGTGTTGCTAACTAATATAAGGTGCCCAAAATTGAATAAGTTTTCAAGAAGGAAATTTCACATTAGACATAATCGTTTAGTAAGAATTACAGTTTTTATAAATTAAAAACAATGATACCTATATAAAAATAATAAAATAAATAAAAAGAATTTGATAATTTAGGTACAGTTATGTAGGTACGCTAACAGTTTAGTCCCTCAGCAATAAACAATGGCTTTATGTAAAAAGTAATCCAATGAAGTGGAAATACAGCAGATAAAATGTTTCACGGAGAGGATACAACTTTCATTTAATGCGAAGTTAAGTAGGTACCTACCCTGCAAGAGGTACCTGGATGTCTAGCATTTAGTTATGACCGTACCTAACCCCTAACACCAGATTTGAATAATTATAATTAGCAGTGGTACCTAGTGGTAGTGTAGTGTAATAAAAAAAATCAAATTGCTTTACAATGATTTATTGGAAACCAGGTTTACAGTATTTGTGTGACCTATTTTTTAGCAGAATAAAATTCATGTACTTTCCTCCGTATAACTCCCATGTCAAAATCATCAACATACACAAATCCACTTTTACGTTTTCTCTTCTTGCCTGGTGTCCGAAATTTTGTACCAGTTTCTTCTGCTGCGTGCCCTTCCTTAACTATTTTTGAAATTAGTCCTTGACTCACACCTGAAATATAAGATAATAAAATAAATGTTAGTAGAAATTTGAAATCTGGCAGGTTAGTTTGCTCACTCACTTAGCAGGTTACATAAATATGGATGTACGTTACCGTTACGGGGAACAAACCTCTATCGAGTCTACTATGAAGTACCTGGAATTGGTGTCGGTGGAATTTGGGCCCCACTTCCGGCTTCATGATTCCTAAGTTGTTGGGCGCGGCCTACGCCGCCCCATATTGGAAAGCAGCGTTGAAAGTATATCGTATATAGGGATCGTGTGATCGATGGCCCTATTAGGGGCCCCGATTTCCCGATTTGGGTGGGTGACCTGACGGCCGGGAGTATCCCGGTTTTGTGAAAACCGCAGAGAGCGATGGCCGTCAGAGTCATTAGGAGGTATCACACGATCTCCTACGAGGCGGCTTGTGTACTGGCCGGATCTCCCCCCTGGGACCCGGAGGTAAAGGTACTTGCGTCACTGTATCGGTTGCGCGTTTAAGCGTTTTTGGCATACCTATTATTGGAATCAAATATAGCAGCTCACACTGTTAGGACCCATTAATATTAGGTACCTAATCCTAACTTTTATCCGTGGTAAACGACCCTTTGTGCCTATTGGCCTTGTTTGTTCTGTGTCCTGCTTGATATAGATTAAGTGGAAATTAGTATATTTTCCTACTCCTTCTTATTCTTTTCTGAATAACTTCGTTGCGGGATCCACATTGGACAGTCGACGAATAGGCTTTCCTGTATGTCAGTCCGTTCAATGTCGTTCTGCACTAGCGCGACGACACTATGTTGTCCAAAGCTCCCACATTTAGGTACAACCGAATAAACAAGATTCTAGTAATATACAAACTAACTACGCATAGGGTCAAACAGAACCTTAAGTCATGGCTAATGTTTTTCAGATAGGAAGAAACTGAGCAGCTTTAACAACGCTCTTGTGACACCAATCCTTTCCTCAGTACATACAATTGACGTAGGTACACACCACATACACAACACACGCACACACACACACTCACCATTACAGTTTATTACTAACAAACCTTTTTGTTTTTCTGTGTTTCTTTTTCCAACTTTGGTTTTGATAAATATTGCATAAGATTGAACTGTATTTGTTGCCGGGAGAGGGCACTGGCTCCTGTAACACAGGTTTAATCACCTAGCACAGGAGTCAGGGACTTCACTGAATTGTATTCTTTTTCTTATGTAAATAAAGCTATTTATTATATTATTATTATCCAAGACAGTTAAATTCATTCTCCGGGACTTCGTCGAGCTTCATTGCCTTGGCGCTTTCTGGTGGTCGCCACTGTTGATTCTGGCTTTGAGGAGTTGCAGTAGTTTCGGAATAGTGCGGTGTATCGGTGGCGCGAGGGAGCGAGCTTTTATAAATATTACTTTATATTTAAAGTTGCCTGAGTGGGGTTGAGCACCGATCGTCGTCTGTATCAAGTTGCACAAGTCTGGTTCAATGTTACATGCTGCTTCGACTCATTAGACTAAGGTTATTCATTGTGAGGTTTGTTGTACCTATATATCATCTTGTCTCGTTTTATTCCGTATTGATTGAACATTTGAATTAATTTACTTTCAACGACTATTCAAACCATAGGCATTTGAGCCATTTTGCTTTACTCCATAAAATAAAGCACAGAACGCATATTGAGTTAAGCGACGTTTATTTTTTTAAAAATACTCATATATATATTCGCAATATTAACTCAGAAAGATGCAGTATGTATTTATGGAAATACTGTTTTAAGTTTACTAAAAAAGTTAATAGATTTTTTTCGAAAAACAAATCTTTAAACTCTGTAACTTTCAAAAAATGTCGCTTAGATCAAATAGCCGAGTAACAGAAATTTGTGGTCAACAAAATTGAACGCCTTACTCATGTCTAGGAAAATCGCAGCAATTGCATCAATGCTGTCTATTACAAAATCAGGCTTAAATGTGAATTAAGTAATTTTTTGTGCTATTCTCCATTTTTGTCGCCATCAATGCTGTCCATTTGCTCTAAAAGTACCTAATCAAACTGTGTCGATTTTTAATTGTAACGAAACGTATGTGTTTTGCCTAAAAAAGTCTAAAACGGATGGCCATAAAGTGGCACAAGCTGTTGCTTTTATTGACCTAACCAATGTCACATAGCAAGTATGACGATCAGAGCCCTAACATGAGCACTTAGAGCAAGGTTCATTCCATTGTGCGTAAGGGACGGATGTATGTGATTGTAGACATCTGTCCCTTACGCTCAGTGGATTATGGTGTCCCGCATGTCAAAGGTCAAGGTCGCAAACGGTGTACTTCGGTTTGGGACGGCTAGGTATGTATAACGTCACAAATTTTCTAAGAGCACGGTTCATGACAGCAACTCAAGCACATAAGCCATGTACCTAATTAAATCCGTGAAGTCAGAAATGTGTGTGTGAGAATTGACGGTCAGAAGGAGGTTAGAAGAACGTGGCATAACAGCTTTTAAACCTGCTAGTGTACCACAGTTGCGCCCAACTCCCAAGCCACCGAAGAGGTCAGTATTCGATAATTATCTCGAAGTACCGACCTGAACCCGAACATGTCAGGGACAATTTAAAAAGACGTGTTCAGGTTCGAGCTCCAGCACCAAACACCATTGCTGAAAGGCAAATAGCTGTTGGCTGAAAGAAGCCGTTAATGAAGTACACAGTATTTATCCAGGTAATAACGGATGGATTACCAAATCGTTTATCAAAAGCCATATGAGCAACAGAGCAAGAGGAGGCAACACACATTATAATTTTTAATTTTTTAATGCTCAATTTAACAAAAAGCTTAATAATCGCTATCAGTTCTTTAGAGAAATTTTGCATATTGTTGATTTAAAAAAAATAAAATATGTATATATTTTATTTTATTAAGTTTTAACTAATTATTATAGGTACCTAAATTGTTTGGTTGTACACAAAAAACTACGAAAGGCTCAGTTATTCAGATTTTAGATATAACTAGCTGACCCGGCGAACTTCGTTCCGCCTAACAAATTTCTAAAAAAAAAGATTTTTCTAAAATAAACGTAGCCTAAGTTACTTCTTATTACAGCTACCTGTCAATAAAAGTCCCGTCAAAATCGGTCCAGCCATTTCAGAGATTAGCCGGAACAAACAGACAGACAAAATTTAAAAAAAATGTTATTTTCGTGTATGTACCGTATTTATATTCATATACATGTAGACAAAACCGGTTATTTTAACATTAAAAACAGACACTCCAATTTTATTCATATGTGTGTATAGATTATTGGTTAATTGTGGCGATTGGTCTGAATCTGCAAAAACATTTAAAACGGCCACCTATGCCAAAAATTCGTCGCCACGCACTTTCACAAAAATAACGTATAGGTTTATAAAAATTGACATCATATACATCATATACAGCGCATACTGCCCCATGGTACTGCTGTCTCCAGTAGCCGTGCTCTTTGGTATTATAATAAGGTCCAACACTACAGTCCTAGGTGATATAGACTACCTGCAGCGGTTTTTCACCGTCCTAGATTGACCTTCTAGGTGCTTGTAGTGTAGGGATATCTTTTGTTATGTTTTATTTGTCTGTATTAAAACTTTTTCAGCTGTTTTAAAGTTCAACATCCCTTGTAAGCTAAATGTGGCAAAAGAAATAAAGTGTGAAAACACACATGCCTGTAGCTTGCCAACGTGGCATGTGTACTTCCGCCCTAAATTCTGCATTAGACCTTTATACCGAGTCAGGGCTTTTTGAATCTTTACAGATGTAATTAAAACCTTTATGTTATCTATACCTACTTATTTAATCGTACTGGTTACTAACTAAAGCCAAATAAGTTTTGTTTTCAGAACAAACCTTCCATATTTCTTTTATGGGTAAGCCATATTGACAGTCTACTTCTACAATATTTTATTATATTTTTATACTTTATTGATTTAATTATGGTAATAAATTGTTAAAGGGAATTGAGGTAATGGCGAGCGATATCGACAAAGGGAATTTTGGCGACAGCGCCCGCAACGCAACATTGTTTGAATTGAAGACAAGAAATTCCAATCATGTGTTTGATGGTGCAGGCGAAAATATACAATATTATAGTGATTCGGAATCCGAAGCTTCGAGAAAAAGTAAAACACGTTACATAAACCCGGCCATTTACATTGAACCAGTGGAGTCATCGCATTCTGTGACGTCTCTACAGGCAGATTCATGCATCTCCGACGTCACTCCGCATCCTCACAGTAGCTACAGGAGTAACTCGACGCCTATGCTTAGTGGTCGAGACTCGAGTGCATCATCTGCTAGTGTCAAGAGGAAGTCATGTCGACTGACAGCTCTACCGATGCTAGAGGGCTTAGATAAAGAACAAGATACACCGCGGTTCGGATGCACTTACCGTGAAGATGGCCCGGCCGATACATTTAGATTATCGGTGGTATCCGTGTCGACCACTACTACAGCTAAGGAGGAGCGGGAACGCAACGAAATTAAAAAGAACGAAGCCTTCAAGCAATGGTGCGCGCGGAAAGACCAAGAGGTACCTGAGTTAAGATTAAGTCGTTGGTACTTTGTTTTTTATAAGCTAACAATTAACTTAGCAGATTTTTTAAAATTTCTAGAAACGCGAAAAAGAAAAAGCTCGTGTCGAGAAGATGAAGGGTCGGTCTGGGCCAACAACATCGCAGCAACAACGCGAGGAGTCGTATCGTCAGTGGCTGGAGAGGAAAAAAACCCAGACGGAGCGACAGCGAGCCGAAGAGATCATGCGACAGTACCGCCACAACGAACGGCTCCAAAAAGACCGAAATAAGCGTGAAAGGGCTAAAGAAGAGAAACTAGCGGACTGGATAAAAAGAAAAGAAGAGGAAATGAAATGTAGGCATTTTGTTTCAGATTCGATCCATTTCTTTTTCACTTAGCCGATATTATCCCATGGCAGCGCAAACGCCTCATAAGTCTTTCCAGGACCTCTTCTCCCACGTCTCTTCGAAACAGGCCTCGCTGTACGCGTCCAGCTTGTCTCGACACCTCTTTCTGGACCGGCCCCGATTTAGATTCGATTCATACTAAAATAATGTGTGAAAGTAACTCTGATTATAAAAATAAATGTGTTGCAGTGATGAAAACTCGTGAAGAGCGTAAGGTGGCGCGCGCGGCTATCGAGGAGGAGCGCCGACGCTCGAATGGTGAGCGCGCGTTCCGGGACTGGCTGCGCACCAGTAAGAATAAGCCCTTGCCCGTGCCACTTAACCAGGGAGAGCTAAGTAAGTTTTTAGGGCGAAAATATATACCGGCATATGCCTGTATAACTTGCATTAATGGTTCAAATAGCTTGCAGGCTCTTAAAACATTCAACCAATCAGAAGTTATTATGACTCAATGGCATCACGCTACTTGCACGCTTTTGTGCAAGTTACAGCCTTGCATATTTTCGACCTTGTAAAGTTCCAGTTAACCGGCTGCCATACTCACCATACGCATCAAGAGCTCAGGGGCAAAAGACAAGTCGCACTCTGCCATAGCTAAAATTCCTAAAATTTCTTTGTAGAAGGGATTCGGCTTTTGACTCCTGACTGCACACCAGTCAACATTTTTCGCCAGTGCGTTTTTATTTTAATATTTATCTAGGTTTTACGCAAGTTTGCAAAGGCATGCACTTAACACAACATTCATAATTTTACGATACGTTTCCGAACAAAAATGTGGTTAACTTAAATTTTATTGTCGGGAACTTATATAATACTATTTAGTGTAAACAGCGCTTCGGCTGCCGCCTTTAATGAGTCATCAGAATTATGACATGCATTTTCTAATTTGCAGGTATGCGTGGTTCCGTCTCACAAATGTATATAAATCCCATTCCTTGGCAGTTCCCCACATGAACATCTTAGAAGATAACATTGTGATTAGTTATAGGTACCTCGAAATTGAACTGATTAGAATCTTTACTTCGCGCGTAAAAATCTCAATGACATGTTAAATGTAATATTGATTGGGTTGATTAATATTTAATAGCCGTTGTACTTGATTTTGGAATAAATTTTCGATTTTTAGATTAACATTTTGTTGTAGGCGCGTTATTTACTTTATCAGGGTTATTGTGTTATTGACTATGATAGAAGATCTCGTTATAAAAGTCGTTAAATAAAAGATGGTTGTTTATTTTGACATATAGATTTATTTTATTTATAATAGTTTCCAAGGTATATATTAGGGTCCCATCGAGTAATATTATAAGTAAATACATACCGTAGAAAATTGACAAATATCTACTATTCGGCACGCGATAATTTTCCTATATTTCTAAGATTAACTACGATGATGAAACTAAAAGTTTGTGAGTTGCAAAATGTGCGTTAATAAGAAGCGACGAGTTTCTAGATCCTAGTTCCTAACTTCCTACTCTAAGCCCGTTCACAAAGTTTTCCGTACAAGCCACAGCCATGTTTGACGCCTAGTCTAATTAATGCTAAGTGTTCTGTCATTAGTAGGCATCCTCTTCCTCCTTGAGGCGTAGGATCTCGGATTTGTTCATAAAGTAGTAGGTGGGTTGTCTCCCCTTCAGGTCTTTGAGCACGCGCTTGGCCCCAGCCCGGATTAGCACTCTGCTCAGAGACTCGATCTTCTCTACCCCCATCGCGTAGTGTAGCGGTGTGCGCTCCAACTGTCATGAAAGAGATGTTTCATTACTTTTTTAACTATCTGGGAATATCTTTGAGCCTTCATCTGTTAAGTACAAAATTGGCTAAAGGCTTCGGGGGCTCAACCGGTTTTATGAAAAATACAGAAGGAAGGGTGAACTAGTATCTGTCTGTTAGGATTAAATATTTAAAACCATACATTGGACTTTGGACATTTTGAAAAAGATTCGGACACTGACAACTTACCTATATCGTAAAGGATGTTCCTGAAAAACAATTTAGTGAGTGGAATATGCTCGCTTGTGGGGTATGACACGATTTGTAATAAAATTAGTTTAGAAAACTTTTAAACAAGTTTTTTCGTATTCCTCTCAACTACCCTTTCATTTAATGCCCATATCATGGAGCTGCATAAAAAAATTGGTCCGCCATCCTTGGGAGCCCGCCATATTGTATTTAATTAGAATAATGTCACTTAGCTAACTGTCCCTTGATAAACAAGATTCACAATATTTCTCAGCGTATTCGGTTGGGAATAGAGGTTTTAAAATTCAGTTTGAAGATTTGATCCAGATATGCTAACTAATAAGTCAAGTTAAATAAAATCTTGTTAAAACCACTCACATTATCCCCAAGCCGCAGCAATTCCGGATAGTTCTGTGCTAGATAGGCCACGACGTCTTCATGCTGAGCCAAAACGGCGACGTGCAGCGCCGTGCGACCGAACGAGTTCTGACAGCGAGCGAGTGTGCGCGCGCCCTCGCCGGCCAGCGCGGACTGCACCGCGGGCAGGTCGCCGCGCCGCACCGCGCCGTGTAGTGACTCGCGGGACTCCTAGCACACAATGTTACATTACAACAGAACAGTTCTGACAGCGAGCGAGTGTGCGCGCGCCCTCGCCGGCCAGCGCGGACTGCACCGCGGGCAGGTCGCCGCGCCGCACCGCGCCGTGTAGTGACTCGCGGGACTCCTAGCACACAATGTTACATTACAACAGAACAGTTCTGACAGCGAGCGAGTGTGCGCGCGCCCTCGCCGGCCAGCGCGGACTGCACCGCGGGCAGGTCGCCGCGCCGCACCGCGCCGTGTAGTGACTCGCGGGACTCCTAGCACACAATGTTACATTACAACAGAACAGTTCTGACAGCGAGCGAGTGTGCGCGCGCCCTCGCCGGCCAGCGCGGACTGCACCGCGGGCAGGTCGCCGCGCCGCACCGCGCCGTGTAGTGACTCGCGGGACTCCTAGCACACAATGTTACATTACAACAGAACAGTTCTGACAGCCAGCGAGCGTGCGCGCGCGCCCGCCGGCGTAACAGCCGATACAGCATACTCATTAATAATGCATGCTGTGTTCACTATTTTAAGGCAAGCAGTTTAGAGTGTTTTTTATTGCCCGAGTAGAGAAAAAAAAAATTGTCTTGACACTACGGGGTAGCAGCGTATCTGATACAGCGAAGCACAGCATTTCACAGCAAGTCACTATGGCGTAGCCGTGTTGCCGATACAGCGTAGTAGCGGGCTCCTCCCTACAGCGTAACAGCATAGCCGATACAGCGTAGAACCAAGCCACTACGGCGTAGCAGCGTTGGAGATACCACATAGTAGCAACCCACTACGACGTAGCAGCGTAGCCAATACAGCGTAGGAAAGAGTCACTAAGGCGTAGCAGCGTAGCCACATACCACGGACATCGTCATTACTACGTAGTTGTTAGGTTACAATTGGATGCTCACTTACGTTGTTATGCTAAATTATAATATAGATCTTTTAATAAAAGAACATTGTAATAGTTACTTCAAAAGCAGGTATCGAGGCGAGCAAGTTGCTCATATCGCTGTCACCCCGCTGAGCTATGACTTCTGTGATCGGCACCCCCTCTTCATCTACCACGTCCAGGATATGGTCGTAGCCTTCCATCAGCAGTTCCATTATCTTATTCGTGTTTCCTGATAACAAAATATTTATTTTAGAGATTATGATATAACGGTTTTAAGGAGATCATATTACGGATCATGGTTAGTTTTTTATCATCATCATCATCAGCAGCCTTATAATGTTCCCACTGCTAGGACACAGGCCTCCCCTCTGTGAGAAGGAATGGGCCATAATCCACCACGCGGGCGCAGTGCGGATTGGTGGATTTCACATGTCTTCGAATTTTTGGTTCTAGGATATGCCGGTTTCCTCACGATGATTTCCTTCGCTGTTTTTAGAGCAGTGGTGATGAAATAATTTACACAAAATAAAGCACCTGTCTAGGTTCGAACCCACGACCTACGAATGTAAGTCGGGGCCTTTACCTCTGAGCTACCACTGCTCTATATTTTTTTATCAGTGCTTATTATTTGAATCAACGGTTTTTGCAATATTGTTCTTACCTCTGGCAGCCATATGCAGCATCCACTTGTCAATCTCGACAGTGTTCTCAGGGACATTGGCCTGTATGGACACGTCTCTAGCCGTCCGGTACAGTTCGTCTCTGTAGCCGAGGCTGATGTCCGACTCCTGCAGCAACTGGAAAAGCGCGTTGCGAGCATGCGTGCGCGCGGCTGCGAAGTGCAGCATTGATTGGCCGTGTTCGTCCTGATAGGAAGGTTTATTTTATATACCAGCATTATTGATATACTAGCATTTTTTTATTTATTCCTGAGGAGCCTGAGTCTATCGACACAAAAATGAAGAAGCCTGCTCTTGACTACGATCTCGTCTGGTGATGTGGTCGGTGTCACTTCATCAAAAATTATTCTATTTAAGGATTTCCGCCAATCGCTACGCTGGAAGAGTTGGAAATTTGCATTAATTTGCCAAATATAGCTAGGAATTTTATTACCTAGTTAGTCTAAAGAAAACTAAAACATTTAACTCCTGTCCGGACTTAAAACTTTTGGAATTGCTAAGTCAACAAGTCAATTTTTGATCTAACCTAAATATTGGTCTCAATTCTCAAGAGCAGGTAATAATTAAAAAAGTAGCTAGCGTTCTGTGAGTATAGGTCGGCCTATCCCTGTGAAAATTAAGCTTGAATTTCTGTTCGAGCTTAAAATGAGGGTAGATTCATAAATAAACATGATCCTATTTACGTTAGGCTAGCAAATTTTCAAATGCTCGTCGTATGTTAGTATGTAGTTAAAACAACTTACTCTAGTAGCACTACTGAAGGCAGACTCGGGTGCATCTGGGCTGGTGGCCGGCTGCGGGTCCACAGTGACGATGTCAATGGGCCGCTGGTGCTTGGTGGCGGTGCGGGTCCGCTCGAGAGGCACGCCGGTGAGTGCGGGCTCGGCTGCGACCCGTGGCGCCTGATCGTTCTCGACTTCGGCTGCTTCTTGAGTCACTAGCATTTGGGTTACCTGGTGGTGGACATGTTTTGATGACTGGCTTTGATCGTTAGCAAAATAATAATACTTTCGATCGAATTTCGATTACGGTAGTCACTTTTAACTCCGACACGACCGGCGAGAGATCAGACACAGGTCCAACAGCTTTAAGTGCTTTCCGAGACACGGGGGTGCCACATCACCAGCTTCCACACTCCGAGCTGATATCGAGAAATTCTCAATGGAAAAATTCAATAACATTTTCTGACCATTCGAACCCAGCCAAATAAAACAGCAATGGCAAAGAGGTAAAGTTTATATGAAAATACGAGTCCGGTCAAAAATGTTTTCAGTAATCATAGATTAAACTTTCACCACTAATTGAAGCATTATCGGTCTTTGAAATCTAAATGTGACGAAGAACTATCAAACTATAAATAAAATAATGCATTTCAAAGTTTTCAAACAAAAATAAAGTAATAAACATATGCGAATGTTATGCTCACCTGCGTACCTAAATTTGATTTCTCTTGCTCTGGAAAGTTATGAAGAAAACTGGCCAGGAATGCGACCGGATCCTTAGGCTTTATACTAGCCACCTCGGTCAGACCTTTGATCAAAGGATCGCCGAGAGCTGTGAACACATCGTTCATATCAAACTCCTTATTGTCTTTCATAAATTCCATTTTATCATTGACCTAAGTATTTTAAAACTTTATAAGGAGCTTACACTTAGCAAGATATCTGCCCTCTTCGGTCCGAAAGATGGGAATGTCCATATGACCGTTGTCGGCGTGGCTTGTGCCTGAAACCGATCAATTATTCAGTGGCGGCCTTCGATATGTTTGTGTGGGAGGGGAAGGGGTGCGAGAATACATCAAACACGTGGGTTTTTACGCGAACGTGAACATCTGGTGGAGGCAGTGGGTGGTTGATGATAATAGTCCGTGGTGGTGGTGGGAACTGGACAGAAAGGCTCTATTAGCTTTTGCCAGTCATAATTGATGTGGCCTATTGTTATCGATCGACCGTTGAACTACACGCTGACTAAAGTTGTTATGTTTTAAACTGCTATCGACAGATTGTGTTATTAGTAGTAAGTTTATGAATACGTACAGTTACAAGTTTGGTTTTACAGTTAACATTGCTTAGTTTCTAAAAAGCACACACCATCTAAAGACAGGACAACACGTTTTCGACGTCACACTGTATCTAATGTTGGAAAGACAGATGGTTGATGGTGAGCGTGCAGTTACACAGAAGCATTTTGTTGTACTATTTGATGTGCAAGCGTGAACGTTTGCAGTGACTTCAGTTGGTGTAAGACTCACACGAACACGCCACCTTACAAGGGTATCAACGAAATTGTTCAGTACTGACCTAAAACTTTAAAGATAGATGTTGCTCAGCTACAACCATACATAGGCACGTTTTCAGTACCTACTATCTTTCCAACATTCGATAAAATTATTTGTGAAATGTGAATACTGTTGTGTGAAGGTGGATAAAAGTTGAATTTTATCTATTATTTTAACATCTAGTATTTCTCCTTCTTCTCCGGGGTTTCGCGACCAGATATACTACTTCTTTTTTTACGAAAAATATTTGATAGCAATGTTGCAATATGTGCTGAGTTTTGCATTGATAAATCTTTTTCCAAGTGAAGTAAGTTTGAAGCTGCGGTCGCAAAATCATTGAAACAGTTCGATTCGGTTATACTTAAACACTGATAGTTGCTGATTCTAGCAATATCAGCACTCAACGTTTCACGGTACTGCAGCCCTCTCATGGCACAAAGATGTTTCATGTTGTCGATATCCTTTGATAGACCCGGGAAATTAACAATGAGGCTGAAACGTATACCAGCTCCCAAGTATGTTGGTCTAGCAGACAGATAGCCCAGCTTTGCATCCCATGTAAAATCAAGCTTCTCATGAAGATAAGTCATGATGAAAGATACTTTACTGAACGCTAGGCCAATTTCTCCGGGAGATTCTTGAGCAGTAGATACAAGTACGCGAATGTGGTCATGAACATTGATCCATACAGCTATGCTTCTATCGTCAGTAACGAAAACACCACGACCGTAAGGCCAGTGCTTCCCATGTAGTCTCGCACAGTCATCAATCTCTTCTCTATCACAAAGAGCTATCAAGAGACCACTAGACGCTAAAGCTGCACATATCTCTGACGGCTTTTCCAAAACCTCATTCAGAGTGTAATAAGTTCCACCCTTTTGGTCAGATTCCGGATTAGAATGTTCGGTGAATTTCGAAAAATCTTCTTTCATCAATAGCGTTGTTACAATTCTTTCTATTGTTTCCAACTTGCCCACTTTTAGATTTATAGGCAATTCAAAACCTTCTAAATTACGCGAACATTCCACTACTCCAGAAAGCACGAATTCATCATTTGGATCAATGTTTAATTCTACTAATGGTTCAGAAGATAGCTTAGCAGACGAAGTGGCTATGAAATCTGATCTAGGATGTGTTGGTAAATCATTATTCACGTTCATGTTATGCATATCTTTTATAAGCGGATATAAAAACTCATTAAATACATCATACACATAGTAGTCTGGGGCTGTGATTCCTCCAGGAAAGTCTTCCTCGACCGTTTGTATAATATTTCTGCTATCCGGGAGCTTTTTCACAGCAGGCCAGATGACGTCGAAAAAGTCGTGATCTAATTTAGTGACTCTGTATTTTATCATATCAAAGATTGGCCTTTTTAGGAATCTTGCAAGTACGAGCGGAGGCGTGGCTCTATTAGACGAGGCTGATAAGGGTGTTCGAGGTGGTCTGGAAGATGCTAAGAGTTGATAGCATCGCTCCAAGGTATCCAAAGCTTCAGGCGTATCCAAAACCCGGCGAGACGATACTTGATCCTCAGGCACTAGACATACTCAAGTTAAAACATGCGGATAACATTTTATTATAAAAACTAGTAATACTTAGCGAAATTCTTCATTTATAGTGCGATTATCGTTAGCTACTCTTTTCGCGTATATTACATACCTTTATCGGAGAACATACTTTTTGCTGCGTCTTCACTTATACCGTAATCAGACAACAGTTGATCAAAAGGTAGTATATCTGGATGATGTTGGTACTCTTCAGCTGACTTCCCATTCTATAACAAGATATTTTTTCTATAGTCTGTATTATTTATTACCAAGTACGAGTCACATAAAAAATATTATTCTTTCTATTATCTTTCTTTACACAGGTGTTGATGTACTATAATTATCCACGTATTACGTAATCTATTACAGTTGGTCTCACATCGTCTAAATCTTTGGAGTTGCCACCAAGTTGTTGCAGCAAATTGTAGTAATGTCCGTTGTCTGGGAGAACTGCGGCATAATGTAATGCTGTCCTTCCTTCAAAGTCTACTGCTGACAGAGTTTCAGGGAACCTACAAAGAAAACATGATAAAACTTTTTGTACTTTACCATATTACCATCAGTATAGCTTATCTAGTTATATGAAACTTTTATACTATCGTACCTTCCACCCAAATACTTGATGATATTAGTTTTTCCAAAAATGGTGGCCACATGTAGGGGAGTTGCTCCATTCGGTGATATCGGGTCGCGAGCTATAGCGAATTTTCGTCTATCTAACGCCGCTTGAAGATCTCTTATATTGCCCTCTCTCGCAGCTATATGCACTTTGTTTATTTTTTGCTAAAATATAGTTTCAGTTAAAGATTTTGTTACTTAGATTTATATTGCTATGTCTTAAAAATGGTAATACCATGTAAGTTGGTACGTTGTCTAGGAACGCTTGCAGTTCGGAATTCCTTGAATGCCTCCCTATAAGCCTCGATCCTTCGCCATTTAAAACTAATGTAGCCAACATTTCCATGTTCGCGTTATTAATTAAATCTGTAATTTCCGGGTCTATTTCATTGTCCTGTGAAATTACAAGTAGAATATTAATCGTCAAGATAATTATAATAAATACGTGGGTTGCAGTGTTAGAGTTCGAACTACAATCGCTGACTAATAGTTTACTTGAGAAAGTACAAAGATCTAAGAAGCTGGCAAATCAATTCATGACAGTGGTGTTACGAGGTGTCTGTGAGAGTACACAGTGCTACAATGATGCTTCTAGTCTAAAGAACACCACAATCAACTAATCAATTTACTTATTACCTTCTTTAGTCGTCGATTGTCTTACTTGATGGTACAAGGTACAGATATACTTACAACTACTAGTACTTCTCCGTGCACTGAGCCTTCTCTTTGCGTCATACTTGCATCCTGTGAATCCAACTCGGCTTCACCATTCACAACACCTTCTATAAGACTTTCCTGTGTACTTCGGCCGTCGGTCACATTTCCTTAATTAGCAAAATAATCAAAAATATTGAACTTGTCAGGGACCCTCTTATAATTGATTAAAGTTACGAGGATTAGATTTTGATTGTTTCGTGTATAGTGCCAGAAGAGATTTCGGCTTTACCTCTCTTGGCACTTCCCCTGTCAGAAAGTTCTGCGGTGCTCTTAAGATTCGAATCACTATATTCAGACTGCGTTTCTCCTGGTACTTGTACGTCATCATCGTCTTCACTGTGTTCACCATTTTTAGCATTACCTTCATTTGAAGCAGCACCATCATCATCCTCTGCACCGTCAATACTGTCTTTGTCATGGCTGTTTTCATTTTCTTTACCATCATTTTCTTCAATATGATGAGATAATGTCTCATTTTCTTCAATATGATGAGATAATGTATCATTCTCTTCGATATGATGTTCTCCAGTTTCCCCCGTATGATTTTCCTTTTCGTGATGACCACCATGTGATTCGATTTCATCGTTTTCTTCTCTAGTTTTCTCCTCATGTGACTCTTGAGGTGTGTCTTTATTTTCTTCCTTATTTTCTTTTTTATTTTCTTCCTTCTCCTCGGAAGTTTGTTCTGAACCTTCAACTTCAGCCTCTTGTTCATGGGTATGATCGTCATCTTCTACTGCTTCTGTTTCAGTTTTTTCTCGTTCAGGATGACTTGCCTCGTCGTCTGTTTCTTGATAAGTTTTTGCTGCACTTTTCTCAACATTTTCAGTAGACTTCTCGTTAATTTCAGCAAACTCTTCTTTATTTTCAGTTGCTTCTTCAGCGTGATCGGTTGTTTCCTCAGGGGTATGCTCTGGATGTTCTTCTTCTTCTTTTTCTTCTTCAACATGTTCTACTGCTTCTTCAGCATCATCGGGCTTTTCTTCATGCTCTTCAGCTGCTTCTTCTGCATTTACTTCCTCTTGTTCATGCTCATGAGTTTCTTCCACTACGTCTGATTCCTAAAATGCATAAAGTAAAAAATCATGCAGATGTTCGTAAAAAAGCAACGCAACTTAACTATAACAACATTCCGTGAAAACGTGACATGCACCGCTCACCTGGTTACTTTCTACATTTGCAATGTGATTCTCAATATCGTCTTTAGTTTGCTTTGCATCATCTAATTCAGGCAAATTATTAATGAGTTCATGCGTGCTACTGCCCTTCATCCCACCGATACGATTATCCGTACTTTCAGACGCAGTCATCGTATTTGTATCTTTTGACGAAATATTTTCGTTCGATGCCTTATGATTCCTCCTCCTAGATTTTTTGTTTAGTTCAGCTATGACCTCAGTGTCCAATAACTTCCAGTCCCAAGAGTGTGGATAAGCACTTGATGGAGTTCTGGGTGCATCGGGTAGAGTTTTGAACATATTTTTGTCTATTTCCTGGGGCCTATTTATGTAATAAGCTGGAGTTTTATTTTTCTAAAAACCAGAAAATATGTAATAAGTATTTAATAAAAAATTGTGACATTACATAATTCAAGTTTAAAATTGTGATAGTAGCTCACAGATTTGAGCATGCAGTGACAAGGAATAAAACCTTTGAAAATCTTTTTGTTGTAGTTCTTGTACTTGCGATCACTACTTACGTTGTCAACAACACTTTCGTCAGCTCCGAGACCAACTAGAGTGTTGTATGTGTGCTGGTCATCCCTCATGGCTGCGGCGTAGTGCAGTGGGGTGCGGCCATCGTTGTCTACGTCATTAATTCCTTGTGGGTACCTTTCAGCGATGTACTTGAGGATCCCGCCATGTCCTAAACCTGAAGCCTGGATATTATTTTGTTAATGTTAGATATAAGAAAAAAAATTAGAGAATTTATTGAATTGAGTTAAGGTGAGGGAAAAAATATTCCTGGAGGGTCTTCCGGAAGCCCTATCTATGCCCAGCAGTGACACCGTATAAATGAAGTAAAAAAAAATTGATCATAATGTTGTCTAAAACTTGTTTATTCTTCAGAAAGATTAGTAGGCAAAGCAATACGTATCATGTTGATACCTCACAATTTACCGAAGCAACAGGAATTTTACTGTTGCTTCGGTTTTAATTTTATAAGACTCTAGTTCGGTTTTAATTTTATAAGACTCTAGTTTATAACCATATTATTATGTATTTATCATGTCACTTTGACTTGGGTATCAAAGCGATACGATATAATAATAAGCAGGTTAATAGCAGTATTCATAAGACACATGTCTTGCATATTGAAATTATTTTATCAATGCAAAAAGAAAATCAATATAACTTTAATCGTTGTACGAACAGGTGTGAAGAAAGACAGGTTGGACGAAGTTACTGGCAAGGTTACCGATTTAAAAATTAGAAATACTTTATAACCCTGATAATAAATATTGGGGGAAGCCTTCGCCCAGCTGTGGGACCATATTATTATAAGCAAAATTTAAAAAGTTACTATTCCTCAGAAAGAGTATAATATAGATAAGTCACATTTTACCATAGAAAAGTCAAGTTCTAAATTATAGGTCTCGAGCTTATAACCACAAGTATTTTATCGTGTCAATTTCCGACTAGCAGAATTGACAAGGGACATGCCTCGCTTATAGAAATGCGATTATTTCAAAAACGAATTCAATGTATAATTTAAATCGTACTAAATCAATCTGCCTAGCCGCTTGCAGAACATGTTGGGTCGATTTTCAATCGTAAGTGGATGCAGCTTTCTACCAATATTTTATATGGTGCGCGTATCTATAGGTGCTCCCACACTGCTGTTAAAATGTTTACAAGCTTTAGTTAATATTTTCTAAACAAACATTTGATCACAATGTTAAGAAAAGTTTTCATGTTAGGTACCTAATGTTAGAAAACACAAAATTGTTATTTAACAAATTGTAACAACTAAATAGCTCTTAGTGTTTGGCGCATCCGGTTAGGTGTTTTCTTTTACTTTGAACAAAAATAAATGTTAATCCAAAGAGCAAATCTATTTAAATGTAAGAACTTTTTCGTGTAGACGCCTCGGAACGTAAATCCAAACTGTGAGCCGATGTCATGTTTTTAAATGTTATTAATGTTTGTAAACAGGATAATGTAGTAGTTGTTGTAGTAATATGTGTAGGAGCACTAAAAACATCTAACAATTCCTAACATTTGTTAATAAATGTATTAGTGTTAGAAAATGTTTGTAAACATTTTTAACAGCGGCGTGGGAGCACGGTATCTGACCTCCACAGTAACTGGGCAACATGATATCCATTGGCAAGATTTCTAACTTCTGGCTGACCCGTAACGACTGACAAAGATGTGCAAATGACTGCCGGGACCAACGACTTTAGAGCTTTCCAAGACACGTAGAAGTCTCTGTATGAAATGGATCAATATGGAAAATGGCACATCCACGGAGCAACCGTGGCAGACATAGGTTAAAAGATCGACCCGTGGGGCTGATTATTTAGCAACCTTTCAATTATCGTACCAACTGGTGTGAAAAGACAGCTTGGACGAGGTTACAGGCAAGGTTACCGATTTAAAAGTTAATCGTTTGGTTATACCTTATGCATGACTGTCATGTTGTTAGCGTCCCTGCTGGAGAGCGCTTGCGGTGGTACTGGATCTCCAGCGTGTTTCATCAAACCTTCCAGATCATTCTGCACTACGGCCGTATGGATGTCCTTTATGGTGTTCTGAAAAATAAACAATTGTTTTGTTTAATTTTTTTTTTAAACGCTTTGACGGTATCTGAGAAGGGATACATTTACTTCGAGAGTTGAGGAATCTTCATCATTTCCTAAAAATACTTACGTATAATTCCAGTTTCTCCTTTTTTCAGTCCATCTATATGTTGTGTATAAAAGATCACCCTGTGCATTAAGACTTATGAACACCTATTATACACTTATTTACTGATTCAATTTCAAAACTACTTCCACTGATCACAAACTACACTACCGCTTAGTGCCATAAACGTATTTCATCCCGGCAATGTATTTTTCCGAGATGAAAGCATTTGTTATGTATACGGTTCCTTTGGGTTAGGCCATGAGATTGAAGCTGTTAGAAAAAGCTGGTAAATAATAAAGCTTCAAGTTCACAACTCACCATGATATAAGGCACGGCCTCTAAGAACTTCTTGACGACGGGCTGGCTGGAGACCTCGCTCAGCAGCCGCGAGCCGTGCCCCTCCCACACAACGCGCTGCAGCCGCGCCATGTCGCAGTCGTGGCACCATATCCGGATGTTGTGGCGTTTTATCACCAGACCTGGTTAGGGAATGGCGAACTTCCGTTAAAAAACATAAATAGGATATCAACTGTAGCTTCCTATAGAGTTTTCTCTAGTATAATTTTCTCTCAGTTTCCTTCTTGGTAGCGTTTTTTAGTAATTTTCTGGTAGAGCGTTTCCTAATGTTCATACTACACTTTCCTGGTAGAGCGTTTCCTAGCGTTCGTACAAAAGTTTCCTAGTAGATTTTCCTAGTTGTGTCTCCTACTAGAATTGCCAAACGAGTTTCCTTGAAGAGTTTCTTAGCGGAGTTGGCTAGTAGAGTTTTAGAAGGTGACTTTATTTTATTCAGCGCGAAGCCAACGTAACACAAAGTGAGATAAGCCTTGTCCCATGTTAATTCAAATGTACCCTAGCTACTTACACGATAGCTACGAGTACTAGTGCTGAACATATTATTTATTACCACTCCTTCTACATTTTAAATTAATTACTTGAATTAACTATGTCGTAGGGCGAAGAGATTCATGATGTTTTTATTACCTAACATTCAGACGATAGCTTCGATATATCTTAGCTACTTTCTACACGTCCACCACCATCACTAGAAGGTTAGCTTCCAATACTAAAGGTGTCAAGAACTCAAGACGCATTAAAATATTTTACAAAAATATTACACTAAGCGTTTCAGCTTTTCAGTTAATCATTACGTCACTCACAGTAATGTATACTTGCTACATTATTCAAGCATGTGCTATGCCAACAATTCGCTCGACACGTCGTTCCGACGTAGAACATGCAAGATAACGCGCCGTATCGCCTTACCGACACATTAGTTCGAAAGGAAACTCAATATGTGCCAACTGCCACTACTTGTACATGGAACTGCAATCGATGGAAAAGTTCAAGGTGAACACCATTGATGAAAAATAGTAGAAAATACTAAACATTTTGTTGTGGACAGGGTGAATTCATTAACGCTTATTGGGTTTCGGTTCACGAAAGTAATGCGTAATGCGTCATAAAGTTTTATTGTTGCTGATAAAGAATATTTTTTTTTATATCCATCATTATCATTTATGGAAATAGTCGAAGTGGCTGGCCGGAAATTAATATGCAAAACTGCGTAATAAATGTTTCGTGAAAAGCTTTAATCAAAAAGTCAGTAGAGGTGAGTTTTAACTTGAGTTCCAAATTTGAAAAAAAAGGAACATTTGCGTAAGAAGAATTGACGAATTAAAGAGCAGTTTCATGGATCTTCAATTTTAAGTTCACTTTTATGTTGTGTATTAACATAGACACGTCAAAATCATTACCTATTAACATAGACACGTCAAACCAGTCCTAAAACTGATTCTTATCACTAAATAACAGTGATCAATTCAACGATCGACTATTTGGGGAAATAATAAAGTTTTACCAGACCGATTAACAATGTGCGTGCCAATCAAGGTAGAATCAATCGAAATCGGATTGAGTAGTAATAAACAAATGAGTATCTATAAAAACTACTAGTTTCCAATATTGAGGATCAATTATGAAAAAACTTTTTTACAGAAATATACAACCAACTTCCAAATAAAAACACTACAAAGTGAAAAATAACTTCAATTTCCGAAGTCGGTGTTCCTGTTCTTATTTCTTAGTTTTTTAACACCGACCTCCGAGATAGAAGTTATTTTTAACCGACTTCCCAAAAAGGAGGAGGTTCTATGTTCGACTTCATGTTTGTTTTTTTTTTTTTTTTTTTTTTTTGTGTATGTTCACCGATATTTCCGTCAATTGTGGACCGATTTTGAAAATTCTTTTTTTGATTTTTAGAGTATGGTTCGAAATTGGTCCCATTTTAATTTGGTGAAGATCTGATGAAGAACTTCGGAGATATACAGCAGAACTCTTCAATAAATGAAGGCACATCTCTCGGGATTGCTGCAACCGCATGTCTTTTTATTGTTTATACCATTTCATAACATAACATCACGCCAGTACGCTCTAAAGGGGTACACAGATGTGTACAGTTCACCTTGAAACACTTTTATTTCACAGGTTATGATCAAGTTTCATGGCATTCAGTTAATCTATTCTGGCATTACTACCTCACTAAAGCAATTTGCTTAATAGGTACAACTAAAAAGTGAAAAATAAAAAATCTTTTTTACAAAAAAAATACTACCGACTTCCAACTAAAAACACTACAAAGTGAAAAATAACTTTCTTTTTCGAAGTCGGTGTCCATAACGAAAAAAATTGGTACCTACCAAAGACACCGACTTCGAAAAAGAAAGTTATTTTTCACTTTGTAGTGTTTTTAGTTGGAAGTCGGTAGTATTTTTTTTGTAAAAAAGATTTTTTTTCACTTTGTAGTGTTTTTCATTTGGAAATCAGTTGTATTTTTTTTTTCACTTTTTAATAGTGGTACATAATGAGCAAGTTCAATAATAAGGTACCTATAATGTCCAAAGTTATAACTGAATAGATTACCCAAATAACATAAAACTAACATAACCGGTAAAATGAGAGTGTACCAGGATGAACTGTACATATCTGCGTACCCCTTTAGAGCGTACTGGCGTGATGTCATGTTATGAAATGGCGTAAACAGTAAACAGACAAGCGATTGCAGCAATCTTGCAGATTAGCTGTAGTTTATTTAAGAGTTCTGTTGTATATCGCCGAAGTTCTTTATCAGATCTTGATCAAATGGGAGAAGCACCTGCTTTCAAATAAAAAAAGAATCATCAAAATCGGTTTATCTAGTAAAAAGTTTGAGATACATAAAAAACAGCAGTCGAATTGAGAACCTCCTACTTTTTGAAGTCGGTTAAAAACGAGGCTTAGTAATAGGCTCTAATTTTGTAATACTATTGAATATAGGAGTAAGAGAGAGTAATACTCAGTGGACTGTGTGAGGAATGATATGAAAAAAAAGGAGGTCAGTGATAGCGTGACGGGGGACAGGACGGCATGGAAGAAGAAAACGTGTTGCGCCGAACCTAAGTAACATGGGACAAGGACAGGAAGATGATGGCCTAAACTTTTCTCAACCATTTCGGAGTCGGCTCCTATTCTAACCGGATTCAGCTGAGAACCAATATTTTACATGGAGCGACTATCTGACCTCCTCAACTCAGTAGCTTACTGTTATTATTTAGCCACGAGTAATATTTATTATCACAATGTTTTATTTATTCGTCTTTGCTATCGTAAAATTAAGTAGAGTAGGTGATTCTATTTCGATACAATCAATATCGATGTTTGTCCCACAGGTTAGTGTCGCGCATAACTTAAACTGTTATACGACCTAATTTATTGATTTTGAAGTTCAATAACTTATTAAAAGGCATTTTTTTCGATAGTTTGATAAGTGAGTGAATGTGAGTGAAGTAAAAGAAGTATTTAAGGATCGTAGCAGGTGTCGTTCTATAGTTTCTGCCTTCCCCCATGGGAAAAAGGCGTGAGTTTATGTATTTATGTATTTGATAACTTTTTTCTGAGGTATAAAAAAGGGTGGTTTGGTAGCTTTTATTCTGATATAAGTTTTCTTCCAATTGAAAATTTTAGGAACACGATGTAACCTTATTTTGTTCAAAAGAGCAAGGAGGGATATGTCATCCAGTATTAAACGTTTAAGAAGCGGA
Source organism: Orthosia gracilis (assembly GCA_947562075.1). Taxonomy (NCBI): domain Eukaryota; kingdom Metazoa; phylum Arthropoda; class Insecta; order Lepidoptera; family Noctuidae; genus Orthosia; species Orthosia gracilis. The sequence continues at coordinate 29,842,291 of OX387275.1, read as the reverse complement.
AGAACTAGGGTTTGTCGACGAATTTGCGCAGTTTTTTTATGCAATCAAAATTGGTAAATATTTTCAATTGTGAATTTCAGACGGATAAATTCTAACTATTTTTAACCGACTTACCAAAAAGGAGGAGGTTCTATGTTCGACTTATTGTACGATTTTTTTTTTTTTTTTTGTGTATGTTCACCGATATCTCCGTCAATTGTGGACCGATTTTGAAAATTCTTTTTTTGTTTGTTAGAGTATGTTTCGGAATTGGTCCCATTTTAATTTGGTGAACATCTGATGAAGAACTTCCGAGATATGCAGCAGAACTCTTCAATAAATGACGGCAAATCTCTCGGGATTGCTGCAACCGCATGTCTGTTTATTGTTTATACCATTTCATAACATAACATCACGCCAGTACGCTCTAAAGGGGTACACAGATGTGTACAGTTCACCTTGAAACACTCTTATGTCACCGGTTACGATCAAGTTTCATGGCATTCGGATAATCTATTCTGGCATTATAAGTACCTCACTAAAGGCAAGTTGCTTAAAAGGTACAACTAAAAAGTAAAAAATAAAAATCTTTCTTGTCTTTGGTACCATTTTTTTTCGTTATGGACAAACTACCGACTTCGAAAAAGAAAGTTATTTTTCACTTTGTAGTGTTTTTAGTTGGAAGTCGGTAGTATTTTTTTTGTAAAAAAGATTTTTTATATTGAATCATGTAAAACTTAATTAAATTAGCACAACAATTAAGAATCGAAAATGTATCGTTTATCGCAATACGATTACCAAGTAAGCCCTTAGCATCGTCCAATTTGAAGAAAAGTAAGTTAAGTTAAAAAAAACAATGAATAACACATGAAAACGTCCGTCGTAATTCTAAATAAATATTTGTGGCTAGTTACATTTGTGTCGACCTAAAGTGTCAAGGACATTCGTTATATTATTCAGGCAGACTGAAAGACAGACAGATAGGTTTTAATGTTTAATGACTTGGCCATCGATCGATCACATACACCTGCTATGCCCTTCGACCCCTTCGTTCCTTTCAATGTAGGACAATCATCGAGTACAAAGTATTCTTTTGAATGGTTTTCAATGAAGCTGAATTTTTGGTTTTGAATATATAAATTATTATTGAACCTATCTAGGTTTGTTACTTTTGGCAGTTATGGTTAACCATTAAATTAATATACTCATTAGATATTCATTCGATTTATTATTTAGATTTCTAATAACATATTTTAATATAAAAACTAGGGAAACGATATTTTTAAACAAATTGATGAACATGAAAAGTTCGAAAAAGGTTTAATTATGTATAGAATGAATTACTCCACATAATATGTAATGATATGAAAATCAGATACAAGATATTTTTACACTAATTGGTGCCTACATGAATCCTGAAAAGATCGATAAGGTTGGTTTAGGTACTTCGACATCATAAATCTCAAATAGATCACAGACTATCGTATTGAGGATGTGTTTCGGATTGTTGAGTGAGTGTAATAAAGTCATGCGAGAGGCCTGTGTCTGTTTTTACTGTATCATCTGTAGCTATCTGATGATCTACCTCCTCAGGGTCTATCGTGGCGTATCCGGTTATTAAATGTCACCATCGTTATTTTTTTTTCACTTGAGGCTAAGATTCGATCTCTTACGCTTTGTTACGATACCTATATACCTCGGGTGTTATTTACACCCCTAAACGGTGAGGCCCGCTACACACCTAGCTGACGTATAATTTTATCATCATTAATTTTAAATATTGTCGAATATCAAGTACCAAGAAAATGAAAAGAAACAGTATCAAAGCATCAATAATTTGAACTTTATAGCCACCAAAAATGTCTTTCACATCCAACAGCCATAAAACGTGTCAAATTTTATTACGTAAAAATAATATCAAGGTACGAAATTGGCGAATCAACAAGTTTGCGTGCCACAACACGCTAACCGAGATTAACATAATGGAAACCAACAAAACAGTCCGAAAACAAACTAGATTGTACGCATGATACACTTAATTACCAAATTCTTTAAGTTTCAAGTGCTGGGTAGTCGGGCTTACTGTTAAGTTAATTTAAATTGCTGTTATACTGTTATGAATGAGCCTTTAAATAACTTTCGGTGTTGTTAGAAACAATTTGTTCCAATTTCCTAATGAATTAATTCTACCAGGAGGCAACGATAATATTCTGTCAGGAAATGTCACACAAATTATGCATCGGGAATGGACAATAAAACCGTGGTCTGCCGTAAAGGAAAGCTCACAAAAGTTTCAGTTATGTTGCTACAAAATAATAAATATTCAACTACAAAAGCCGGAAATACTCGTCCAAAAACAAAGCCTATAATTTTCATTGAAATATATATTTTTTGTGGACAACTTAATGGCTTATATCTAAAACCTAATTGCAGAGTCTCTAAATACCCTTCAAGTAAATATAAGTTTTACGTCACTGCACTTATTTCTGAAACAGTAATGAATCGATGGCCTTCGCGGATAAGTTACAGGTAAGAATGACCAATCGTTTTCGGGGGTTATAAATAAAAATATAATAAAAAGGGTGTGTTGTGCTTTCAGCTTCAGAGTAGAAAGGCTTCCATAAAATAAATATTCATGACCACGCAACACCAAGCCTGAAAGCCGAGCCTTCCACACGCTAATGAAATTAATGTATGTCTGTAATATCGGAATGGACAAGCCGTTGACAGACAATGTCGTGACAGACACACCATGCAAACTGTATCGATGTGTTTGTTGAGATAATTATTAAAATACGAGCCGTAATGGAAAGGTAATATTATTCTTTAGGGGAAAAAATAACCTATGGATATAAATAGCTTTTAGTGCAATACGGAAATAAAGGGAAAAACAATTTAAATATCAGTTTCACATAATTTATTTTAGTTGTAGTGTAGTTTTAGTGTTTTTCCTAACGGAGACGAAAATAACAACCCCGTCGGACGTGGCGTACCTCAACTACCCGCCTACTCACCACGTACCTCAACTTACCCTCTTGAACACAAGTTCAAGAAGCAAGCTGGGGTCTGTGTGTATTTCCGCGATGACATTTGTTATCATCGTCTCTGTTGCTTTGAGAAATCGGGTTTTTCTGCCATATAGCTACTTGTGGACACTAGCGTAGAGAAGTCTCTATAGTCTCTACGTCGGCGTCTACCGATCGCACGCCGCCCGGTGACCTGGAGACGACAAGTAACCAACCGCGAAGCTTACTTTTCTGGGGGACTTCAACGGCCATCAGAAGAAGTGGTTGTACCCGTACCAATCCCACCGCACTATTCCCAAACCACTGCAACTCCTGAAAGCCAGAATCAACAGTGGCGACTACCAGAAAAGCGCCGAGGCAATGAAGCTCGACGAAGTCCCGGAGAATGAATTTAATTGTCTTGGTTCCCGCAATGAAATTAATCAGAAAAGAGTAATGGAGGAGTAGGAAAAATTCAAATTCCCACTTCCCTCCATATCAAGCAGGAGACAGAACAAACAAGACCAATAGGCACAAAGGGTCGTTTACAACTGGGATAAGCCCAGTTGCCTAGCACCACGGATAAAAATTAGCATTAATATTAATGGGTCCTAACATTGTGAGCTGTTTTATTTGATTCCAATAATAGGTATGGCAAAAACGCTTGAATGCACGGAAATTTGTTCTAGTTTCCACAAGGTCCGTATAGTAAACAGCTCCTGATACAGCCTGTACATTATTCAACATAGTATTGCGTTCATTCTGCCAAAGAATACACTCCCATAAGATATGATGTGCAGATTGTTCATATTCGCAGTTAGATGTAGAACACTGTATGTGTTCAACAATCTAACTGCACTGATGACATAAAGGCGAGGCAACAAGCTTGAAGGCAAATAATTTACTTTTAAAGTTACCATGCCCTGTGAGAAATTGGGCAACACAGTGATCCACTTCGAGCCACGTCCTGGCCAGCCGCACGCGAACGGATTGTACCCGTACCGGAAAACTGACTTTGAAAACGGTTAGAGGTGCGCAAGTTTGCTCTATCGCTAGATCTAACCCAGCTGGTGAATGTGGCAACGCTACCGGATGTTGACGGCCATACACCCAATTGCTTGAACCTTCTGCTGATAACTGATCTGGACAGTCATTCAGTATCGGTCTCAGCCCCGCTGGGAATGTCTGACCACTGTCTGGTGAAATCCGTGTCGACTTGCTCTCCTCCAGATGAGGACCCTAGAGACACGAGGCGAGTATGGCGATACGAGTCAGCAGCTTGGGACAAGAGGCGGCACTTTTTGCGACTTATCCTCGGGTGACCCCTCGTGCTGTACGGACGCGGTTGCGGATTTGATTCGGCAGGAAATGGAGTGTTTCATTCCATTCTTCGACATTCCGCTCGTTCACAAATCCCGACCTTGGTATAATGCAGAAGGCGCCCACGCTGAGGCCCGAAAAGAGTCTGCCTACCAAGCCTGGGTCAGGGCCCGCGACCGCAAAGTTAGAGCGCGTAGAGTTCGCGCGAGGAAAAGAGCCTTTCATTCTGCCGCCAAGTTCTGCAAGCGGGTTCTGTGTGGGGCACGTTTTGACCATATTGGACGTATTGGGGCCAAGCTGGCATCGCACCCTCCGGGTAGTAAAAAGTTTTGGTCCCTGTCTAATGCGGTTGAAACGAATTTCTGTCGTCCCACTTTACCTCCAATGCTGTAACCTGATGGGTCGCTGGCGCACTCTACGAGTGAGAAAGCAAATTTATTTGCATCTCTCTTTGCCAACAATTCACGTCTGGGCGCTGGCTCCAAGCAACCACCTACTGTGCCTCATTATGAGTCTTCGATGCCGGAGATTGCAGTGTACACTAAAGAGGTCCGGACAGTATTGTGCAGTTTAGACGGGAACAAGGCCAGCAGACCTGACGGCATTCCAGCAAAAGTGCTGAGGCAGTGTGCACCTGAACTGTCTCCTGTGTCGACATGCTTGTTCCACCTTTCTCTTGTAAAAATAAACGGTGCCGATGAAAGCTTGCAAAAGTGCAACCAGTTCCCAAAAAAGGCACATGTGCAGACCCTGCCCATTACACCAACAACAAATATTTCATAATAAATATTTCATAGGTTTAACAATAAATATTTCATAACACTTTACCATTCAACAAACGGATAATCTCTGAAATACAAATCAACAATTCCACCAGACAGATTCAAGTATTCGATAAAAAGATTTAGTACCTTCAGATTGATACATTATGAATGCGACAAGAGATAGATCTACTTAGAATTGTTAAGACCTGCTTAACATAACGTCTTATGTTTTGTCACGAACAATAGCACACAACAGCTTTATTAGTTACAAAATCTGTGTTGTTTATGCATGGCATGAAACATAGCAGGTTTCGTGAAACCTAAGCTGTAAACATTTATCGGTTAGTTGCATAGAAAAAAACACTCGTTTATATAAAAATCAGGTTGATGCCTAACGTAGACGACAATATTTTGTCGTCTTCAGAAAATGTTGTTGTAATAAAAGATAACAATATAAAAAAGTAGGCTCTCTGACAAAGGGAACACAGAACTAACAACTACTAGAGCCTGGCCCGAAAAACACGTGAATATAAAGATGTATAATATTTCTTATACGCTATCAAATGCGCAGCTTCTTGGAACATCCCATGCACCCGCTATTGTAGGTACAGACATTACTTTGTCTCTATACGTTTTATTACAATGTAAAATGCTTTATAGTTATGTAACCCCAACCGCGATATAGCATTGCAAGGTACCTAAACCATAAATATTTCTTATGCAACGAAAAAACTAAATTAATGCAGTTTCAAGACCATAAATCGTTAGGTCTTAAATTTGACTAACATAAACATGTCTGGCCCATCCGACACTTCTTCAACGTTAAAATACTTATCTGTGTAGAGGGACACAGCGGCACGAATTGCTACCAACTAATAACTTGTAGGTATTTTATATGCAAAGATAAATTAGACTTATTAGTCTGCAATTTAAATGCTTGTTAGCATGTGATAGGGCAAGCTAAGTAGTGCATGTTCAAGCTTAAAGAAAAATACATATATTTTTTAGTATCGGGGTCAATTCACTGAACTTATCAAGGAATGAGTCACTCTGAGTTCCTACTGAATTGTTCTATTAATTTATTTAAATGTAGGTAAAATTAATTTGTATAAGCTACACATTGTACTGGAAAAACACCTAATACCTACTTATTGTAGATCTGAAATAAACCATGAATCTTTTTGTAACTTTATTCATTCTAAACCTGCTATAGAGAACCCTTTTGGTTACTATTCCCCCTAAGAGTTTTCTGTTACAAAGCCATTCTTAGAATTGAGTTAACATCTCTTCATTACTCGATTCATATAACTTTACTTCGTGAAAGCTTTTGACCCCACCTACTCAGTTCTAGGTATGACGGAACCTTAAATCTGAAAGCTACGAACAGTTGCATGCATTCTGTTTCACATGCCACCGAAATTCTAGCATCAGCTTGTTCGAATTTCAAACGTGTGATATCCATTTTAATATTTTCATTTTCACTGGCGGTAGTGTTTTGTTTCAGTACAATTTTAGTTCAGTGGTGTGCCAGTAATTGATGGTTTCATATGGTGCACGGTGTCACCAATAGTCGGTTGGCATGTGCTTTCATAGGAATATGTAATCAATATGATACAATCTGTTGAAACGAAAATATTTCTGGTTGCAACGTTTTAATGACGGTGCTTGTTATTTTGTTGTTGTTTGAGTCTATTTGTATTTTTCTGATAAAGTATTGTTATGTGCTATTGTATTGCCTCTAATATAACGCTGGTAGGGTGTATTGTAGATGACTTGGCGGAATTTTGTCCACTTGCATATCTTTGACAATTGAGACAAATAAAAATTAAACTTCAGTGTGTCGTTAAGCGAGAAATATCATGACTTCAAAGGCCTATATTTCAAGTTAGTATGAATGACCTCCACTCAAATCAGTCACCATAACAACGGGAGATATCTTCGATTAATATTCGTCCAACATGCCTGTCACAGGTCTGCTGGAAGAAATTTCTATTGAAACAAGCAGTACCTTTGTGCTCTTCGATCTGTATTCTTTCTTTTCTTTGTTAAGTGTATTGTGTGTACATAAATAAATAAATTCCAAACTAGGACTGTCGATTTAATAATTGAGGAGGTGTCGACTTGAAGGACAACATAATAACATACATAGGAAAAAGGGTTTTCTGCTTATTTCCATTTAATTTATGATATTTCTCTCTTTTTAATAGTTCAGACATTGATTTAAAGGCATTCAAATTACCCATTTATCTGGGACAAGAAGAATAAATACCTATTTACAGCTTTCTCATTAGCGGCACGTCAAGCCGCGCAATTTGTAATTGTCGACTATTGTGTCACTGAAGAAAGACTTGCTTTTTACGGTTCTTTGAAGAACTATATTATACTAGCTGTTGCTCGCGACTTCGTCTGCGTAGCATTAGTGCTTCTAATAGCTTTTATATCGTGCAATAATATTGTAGATGAGTGGGCCGTCTTACTTAAGATGATATTATACGCCCCAATGTAAGAAACGCAGTACCGTACTGACCGTGCGCCCGCTCGATGCCAAAATATCAATATTGAAACTCCTTTTGAACAGTTTTGTTTGCAAAATATTATTTGATTTACATATGCTATGTCAGTTATGAAGAAATTCCAGCCATCAAATTTTCTGTGTAATAATATTTTTTAAGCATCCAAGTCGTTTTGGAGGAGTATCCAAAAGTTGTGAAAAATGTCGTGTTGCTAATTATTTTTTTAAAGCAAAACTAATTGTTATACGGAAAAACCATGTACAGAAAATAATGTACATGAAACAATAATAAATATACATTTTTTTTCAAACCTTTTAACCTAGGCGTTACTAAGGAGTATGCTTTAGAAAGTTACCGTTTTACGGCACTAAAGCGGATGTAGGCCCTTAAATTAGTTCACCATACAAACTTCCACCCCTCTTTCCGCCTCCTTTGCGATTATTGCCGGGATTAAACCTAGAACCTAGACGTATGTCTTGTCAATGTTCTCAAACTATCTCAATACCAAATTTCATCTAAATTGGTTCAGCGATTTAAGCGTGAAAAGGTAACAGACAGACAGACGGACAGACTGACTTACTTTTGCATTTGTAATATTAGTATTGGCTTGTAGGTATTTAAGCTTTTCTTTCTAAATCAACTGTGGTGAGTTTGTTTGTGTGTTTTTGAGCGATTTGGGCAGATATATCAATTAGTAATGTCCTTAGCTGGATTATGTTTCCATTTTAACTAGGTAATAGATGTTTTCTGCCTTTTCAGTTAAAACAATATTGATGATCATATTAAAAAATACGATAAATATCAATTAAACAATTAATTTACTTAACCTTATAAAAAAAACTTCCTACAATAATATTATAAATGCGAAAGTTTGGATGGATGGGTATTTGTCACTCAATCACGCCAGAATGGTTGAACAGATCTTGATGAAATTTGGCAAAGAGATAGATTGTAGTCTGGAATAGCACATAGGCTACTTTTATGCTGATAAACTAGGTATGGTGATCCCTTGGGATAATAAAACATATTTCACACGGACAGAACCGCAGACGGAAGCTAGTACAACATTATTTTTAACCAGGAAGGTACTGTAATTTGGCCGCATAACTGCATTTAACTTAACCGCATAGGTTATAAACATGCATATTGTTCAAACTATAAAATGTAATATAATGTATGCGACAAATTGGGTGATTACGTACCGCGGTCGCTACCTACTCGTGACTTTAAGCTGGTCGTTCGATGCTAGTTGATAGCTGTGCCGATTTCATGTACCAATACTGAAATACAATTTAAAAGGTCGGTTGCAATGACTTGGAAACTTTAAAGGAGGTTAGACTGCTAATATTTTTTTTTGTGTATGGGTTGTTGCGGAAACCTTATCGGTTTTGTTTTGTTTTATATTCGGTTTAGGTACCGTCTTCCGTTTAAAAATTGCATTGGTTAATGTGATACTGTTCGTTTTACTGCTAGTGCTAGAAGCTATTCAGTATTCTAAACATTTTCGTTTAGCGTGGAACTTGCACTTGAATTTTCTTAGTCAAAAAAAAAATGTTTTTACAAAAGTATTCAAACAAGTTCCAAAAAAAATCTACAATGTGAAAAATAACTTCAATCTCGGCAGTTGGTGTTCCTGTTTTTGTTTCTTCATTTTTGACATCGACTTATAATTGAAGTAATTTTTTATTTTGTAGTGTTTTATTTGGAAGTCGGTTTTTTTTTGTGAAAAGTTTTATTTTTTACTGTTTACTTGTGATGCTTGGGCAAGTTCTATAATAATAATTATAAAAAAATATTTTCTCACCACAATATTACAAAAAAAATACATATTACATGGTATCAGAGTCAGACAACTTTTAATATTTTGGGAGGCTGGTGCCTAAACTAATCTCTAGGCCTGTATTTCAGGACCTATAATGCACAAAGCTATGCCATAATACATTACTTGAATAACATAAAACTTGGACATAACTTGTGAAATGAGAGTGTACCAGGGTAAACTGTACATATCTGTGTATCCGTTTAGAACGTACCGGGGTGATGTTCTGTTATGAAATCGCGTAAACAATAAACATACATGCGATCGCAGCAATCCCGAGAGATTTGCCGTTGTTTATTGATGAGTTATGTTGTATATCTCCGAAGTTCTTCACCAGATCTTCACCAAATTGAACCACATGAGAAACACCAGCTCACAAATAAAAAAATCAAATTTGGTTCACCCAGTAAAAAGTTCTGAAGTCCTTTTTGAAGTTGGTTAAAAACAATTTCCTACTCCAATTAATTTAATATTCATTGATAATAGTACAATATTAACAGTGTGGCTGATACCAGTTGAATGAGAGTTGCCGAAAACTGAAACAAATAGCATGCAATTGGAGAGGTCTATGTCCAGCTGCTGCTGTAGGCTGATGAAGATGAATTTAATATTTTGTTTTTTCGAATATTTATTTGCATTAAAAAAAGGTTTTTGTAGAAAGGTGTTAAATGTTAAATGAATTAAAGAAATGACAACCAAAGACGTCGTTGGTTAGCTAGTGTAGGAAAACAAATCTAATCTTATTTGGACACTAGCTGTCCCGGCGAACTTCGTTCCGCCTAAGAAATTTCTAAAATAAAAGAATTTATCTAAAATAAACGTAGCCTAACTTACTCCTTATTACATCAGCTACCTGCCAATAAAAGTCCCGTCAAAATCGGTCTAGCCATTTCAGAGATTAGCCGGAACAAACAGACAGACAGACAAAAATTAAAAAAAAAAAATTGGTGTATGTACCGTGTATATATTCATATACATGTAGTAAAAAAACGGTTATTTCAATATTAAAAACAGACACTCCAATTTTATTTATATGTATAGATGTATAGATTAACGCTAACATAACTTAAAGTTAAGACGTCTAAAAGTGGTGGGTATAAATAAAAATTGACAAAAATAATCATCACAGATAGTCATCGAAGTTCAGGAGTGGGGCTTGTGACATCACTTGTCAGTATAAAGTGTAGAAGCACGGCCTGACGTCACTCAATATTTCAACGCACTGTATCATCGTAATTTTTTGTTTCCGTGGCAAAAGAAAAATACGTGTCCAATATTTTTAAGTAGGTAATCTAAGAGACGGACTAAATCGATTTTTTGCCATCATCCCGATTGGCATTTGAATCAACATAATCTTCCTGCCCTTGTCCCATATTACTTGGGATCGGCGTTTTCTTCTTCCATTCCGTCCTGTCAACCGTCAGGCTGTCACCGAGACCCTTTCCGTTCGTATCACTCTAAACACAGTCCATCCGTTTTGGGACTAATATCATCAATTATTGGAATTTGAATAAAACCTGAAGTATTATTTCTTATCTAACGTGAAGGTTGGCTATAAAAGTACGCCTTGTGGCATTAAGTCCGCATATGAACCATTACCGAACATGAAATTTATATATAAATCAATTAACACGCAGTTAGCATATGTGGGAATTAGCACTAGTTATTTTAGGCCTTTACTCTACAGCACGTAAGTATGTATAAGATATTTTCATTTTAAGACTAGGTATGTGTATTATCTTTATGCTTATAAAAAGATGTACACTTAAAATATCTAGTATACCACATAGAACTGTTCTTCTGAGCAAAAGTCTTTTCGGAATGGCATCTAAAATTTACAAAAATACCTGTGGACATTTTAAACACCAAGGAACTGCCACTATTCAAATATAAATTACGTATTTTTTTTATTGACAAAGCTTACTACACGATCCAAGATTTTCTTAATAATTAGTTCCTACTAAATTCTGTCACCGTGCACCAAATTCTTATTCTGTAAGATTTGCTTTATATGTGATACCTATGATTATTTTGCATGTTGACTTAATTATTGTATGCCTACAGGGTGGGACATAATGAAACTGTAATTTACCTAACATCTGTCTGTATAACCTATGCCCACAATAAAAAGATTTGATTTGATTTGATTTGATTTGAAGATGTGTTAAAGCTCATTATAAGTACGCATTGATAAATAAAAAATAATGTGTTTGTTGTGAGTGGAAAATGGTGTCCGATTTTCTATGCTGGACAAAAGCACACTCATTGATGACGGCGGCAACTGAATAATTGGAACCATTCATTTTTTTATGTCTCCATTCTTTAAATCGAGAGCTTTGTTTTAATTTTAACAATCGATTTTGGATTAATATGCCGCTCGATTTTCAATATTTGCTAGTTTTCAATAAGGAAAGACTGCAGATAAGTCACAAGTGCGCTGTTAAAACTTCTCAGCTTTTGTAACTTTTTGCAGACTCTGATAAGTTTTGATATACCACAATTATTGCTCAAAATATAATTAATAGCAATAAACTAGCTAATAGTAAATATTCAAAAGTTGTAATTATATATTTTTAAGCTAATTAATAAAAAAACATCGTCAAAAGTCCAAGTAAAAAATAATAAGTAATTAGTTATGAAACCAATACCACCAATAAATCCACCAAAAATTATCCACTTACATCCTTCAAATCTAAACTAAGGAGTATAAAATCTGCTGGTCAAACAAAAAAAGCTTGCTTAAAACGTCAAAATCCCGAGGCATAATAAAATAACCAGTTAATTATCATACATTCAAATCATTCAGCTTTACCCATCATTTTTACGTAGAAATAGTTTTACCGGTGTTTCAACGTTTAATAAAGCCATCAATTGACAAAAAATAAACAGTTTAGAATCTACTGGTCAAGCACAAAAGCCTCCCAAAAACAATTAGGTCAAAATTCGAGAATACTAAAAATAATAAATTAGTTAAATAACAAATATTAAAAAAGATTTTACCCATATTTTTTTAAAGGACCCGATAGGTATATCCTTCCAAATCACCGCCGCAATTCCAAGTTTTGTTTTTTTTTCTGTTGATTTGACCGATGGAAAAATAAAGCTGTATATGTCCACTAACCTGCGTTCTTATTATCGCGCGCCATGATGTCGGGGAGCGCGAGCAGCTCTCGGGCCTGTCCGCGGTAGTGTGCGGGTGTGCGGCCCGCCGCGTCCCGCGCGCCCCGCGCAGCCCCCGCTCCTTCCAGTAGCGCGGACAGCGAGGCGGAGTCGCGGGACACCGACGAGTAGTGCAAGGGGGTTCGACCTTCCTGGACAATCAGGACATAGGTACTGTCAAGCATCTTAACCTTCTTAGAAGTTAGGCAGGCGACAAAGATCAATACTGACACATATAAAAAAACACTAATTTATCATCACGCCTGAATTCCCCGAAGGGTTAGACAGAGGTTTATTATGGGACAGGAGTCCCATTATACCCTGTAAGGTTTAAAGTACTATCTAATAAGGGACGAGACAATTGCCTTGAGCTTTAAGCCAGACTCCAGACTGCTACAGATTTTTATTGGATAGAAAAACCGCATTATTCCTTGGTTCGAACTGGGGATGGAGCCCAGACGCCTAATTGCGTGATTGTGAATTCGGCAAGGAAAAGGGTTTGAGCCCATGAAAGAGGATGACGAAATCTCTTTAAATAATAAGGAATTGCCAATATGTATTGGACGCTGCCATTGATGAAGATACTCTTTTCGAAAGAGTCCAATAATTTTTGGTATAACTTATTATTTAAAAAGAATTTGTCATACTCATCCATGGGGTCAAAGCTTTTGCCTTGTCGAATTCACTTACGCAAAGGCAGTTTTATGACAACAAATACTAAAAACAGAATAAAATAAATATTTAAGTGGGGCTCCCTTACAGCAAACGTGATTTTTTTATGATAATTGTACGGAACCCTTTGTGCGTGAGTCCGACGCGCACTTGGCCGGCTTTTTTAGAGCCAATTTAGGATTCTTCATTTAGTCAGGAGATCCGTACTACAGGATTTAATATACCTAAAAGAAATTTGGGGAGGCAAAAGCTTCAACCTGCCCCACTGCTGTTCAAAAACAGTAGCAGTGGGAATGTTTGGCTTAGTAAAAACAAAACATAGTACTTACTCAACTTACAGAAGTTTGTGTCCGCAAATGACACTGAACATATTTTTTCTCTTTAAAGAAGACTTAAATTGCAACTGTACTACAAGACTGCAAATACACTGCGCAGGGTTTATAAACCAAATATCAAAACGGTAACTCACCGAATCCTTCTGATGCACCATCTGCGGGTAGTTTCTCACGAGATACTCGGCGATGTCCATATAGTCGTAGAAGACGGCTTTATGCAGCAGCCCCACGCCGGCTTCGTCCCGGCACATCACGAATTTACGCCGGTTGTAATCGCTCTCCAGCAACTCCTGAGTTAAACATTCAAGAGTTGAAGACTCGATCGTAAACAATGTTAGTTATTGTGCTACGGTTCGTAGCGCAGTGCTACGGCGTAGCAATATTGGTACGAGATGTGAGATGTAGAAGTCAAGTTTTGGTTTAAGATTAACTATTAAAAAGGGTAAATTTTTCAATATCCGATATTTATCATCTGAAGAATAAATACATATTTTCTGTCAAACCGCCGATTTTTTTTTAAATGCCTTTCATTTATATTTTTTTTTTAAGATAAGTTACTACAGCCCATCCTACACACTTTTATAAAATTTTCTGAAAATGTAAAGTTTAAAATATAATATAAAACCTGATTTAGACTTTTTGTCTCCATAATTTTCTCTTCCAGATTTAGATGATGGGTACTTTAATTGAAAAAACAAATAATTTTTTCTCATCCCTTTTCGTACAAGTGAAAATGTAGGACAGAAAAAAAAACTCCGCTTGTGTTCTATTCTACTTATAGTCATTCCATCATTTTGTGTATACTATCAACGTGAGCACATATTTACAATGATACTACATGAAGCTACCCACCACGTTGTTTATTTTGCGCTTGTATTTGAGTCTGCCCATGAAATATATAAAAGGAGTACTGCGGAAGTACTTGTTAGTAGATTAATGTTAAGATTAATATACTAGTTGTTTCAGTGTTCGGGTCAAATCAAACTCCAAAGCAAAGTTGAATTGAGCTCCAACAAATTCACATTTTGCGGCCTGGTTTGTGCCTTGTATCAATTTTTAGGCAAGATAATTCGGGCCTCAATCAAGTCAATTTATTGCTTGACATAGGCCTCTCCCGCATGCTGCACCATAACATTCAGTTTTCCCCCTCTCGCATCCGGTCTCTCCCAGCAAGAAACATTTTTAAGGTCGAAGCAATATTTGCAATCTTTAGGACCTCATTCAACCTAATAATTCTAACAAAATTCTGCAATTCAAGAGGGTATTACCAATAACACCTGGAGTTCAAATAGACAACCTTTCTCCACAGCTGCATGCAGCGCCTCACACTTGGCGACTTATGTTGTCTTATGGTTGAACTCTGACACTGACAGACCCATGGCTTTGGTCATAATGGTTCTTTATTCAAATCCGTTATTGGTGGAGTATCAGCAATTCCAGGAACTAAAGCAGGGATCCCTTATCCACTGCCGCATGTAGTGCGTCATACTTGGCGATCATTGCTGTCTGATGGTTGAACACTGGACACTGACAGAACCTTGGCTTCGGCCTTAATACTTCTTCACATAAACCTGTTATTGATGGAGTATTACCAGCAATACCTGCAGCTCAAGCAGGGACCCTTTCTCCACAGCCACACCAGCTAATCACAGTTAGCGACCAATGCTTGGCGGTGGTCGGACACTGGTCACTGACTGACCCTTGTTTTCGACCATAACACTTCTCTACCCAACATCTTAACACAAATGACTTTTACCAGTAATACCTGGAGCTCAAGCAGAGACCCCTTCTCCACAGCCGCATGTAGCGCGTCACACTTGGCCACCAATGCTGGCAGGTGATTGGACAGCGACAGACCCTCGGCTTCGGCCAGCAACCGCCGACCATGCCCGGCCAGCACTGCCCTCTCCAGCCTGCTTCCGTCACCGCCGCGCGCCCACTGGCGAAGCTGCGCTGCTGATATCACCCCAACTACTAATGAGGAAAGTATTGTGAAGGTTAATTATGTTTGTTTAAGGCTGATAAAATTAAGTGAATTATGACGTGTTAGTGGAACGATTTGTACGATCCTTTTTGAGATTGCATTAAAAATACATTTAATTATTACTAGCTGTTAACAGTTTCATTCGCTTTCTTCATTCCACAAGAACTGTGCAATTTTTCGTGATGAAAATGTAACCTATTATGAAACACAGCCATAGCTTTGTATTATTAAAAGAATATTTGAAATAGGATTAGTACCTTCAGAGATAAACTCCGAGAAATAAACAATTTTATTTACTTCTTTATTATCACAATTTATTAACTAACGTTCATAATTCAATGTTATGCAATACTGAAAATATTCTAAATCTAGTTGTAGCCTTTCGACAAGAAAACATTACTCTTTCTCTGAAAGTTACGAAGTAAGCGGCTCTGACAGACTACTATATGAGTCTGAAAACTTTATGAAACTAACAGTCAGCCAGATGTAAGTGAATAACAATGTTAACACCAACTTCACTTTATAGGAACACGATGAACTTACTTATTATTAGCAAAAGTGTTTAAATAGTGTTGTTGTAGTGTTGTGCATAAACCACATAAAAAAAAAATCGCATGTACACAAATGTTGTTAATAAACAGGTAAACTTGGACAACGATGTACAGTCCCGATTTTTTTTTGGCTGATGAATTTTTTCGCTGATGGGAAAACTACACTATAGCCGAGTTTAACAGGCTACTTTTTATACCGGATTTTTTTTTAACTAAAATGTACACCGCCTGCCAATACAAAACACTACAAAGCGAAAAATAACTTTCTTTTCGGAAGTCGGTGTCTTTGGTACCAATTTTTTTCGTTTTTGTCACCGACTTCCGAAAAGAAAGTTATTTTTCGCTTTGTAGTGTTTTGTTTTGGAAGTCGGTTTATTTTCTTGTTTATATTTTTTTATTTTTCTTTTTTCAGTTTTGGTTACTTATGAATACACGCATTATTAAGCGTAACTTAAAAACTACTCGTCAGCACTTTATCAAATTTAAATCAGATCGCATGAGAAGCACCAGCTTTAAAATAACAAGAAACATCAAAATCGGTTCATAAATCGGCTGAGTAATCGCGTAACAAACATCCAGAAACATACGATCGAATTGAGAACCTCCTCCTTTTTGAAATCGGTTGAAAATGCGCGATTCCCGTGGGTTAGGCCATGGAACTGAATTCGATAGCAAAAAGCTTTTTCGTAAAATTATGACAACTTACAGTTTGACACTAATTTTCCCCTTCTAATTTGCTCTATCCTAACATACCAGCGATTCAAGCAGTTATTTGTTAAATCTACTCTCACAAAACACATTCATATATTATTATACTCCGAAAAGACACACTATTTTGCAAGTTCTAAACTTCACACGTTTAATTGCTCAGATAGAAGCAAAGTGGGCGGTAGCAGAAGCTCACAGAAACTGAAAGTAGTGTCGGCGCAGTTCAAGCGATCGTCTTCTGAGATATTACGACCCGTGATTTACTGATTGACTTTATACAGAGTGCTCTACTTATCAATCTAGTAATTTCTGATTTTTTCAAACCTCTGTTTCAATGTTATGTAATACAGGAGGATTATTAGAGAGCATAATATGATGTACTAAGGTAATTTTCCTCTAGAAAATTACTGCAAAAATTATCTCGCAATCACTCTTGCAAAAATTTTCATAGAAGTGTAATCTGGGAGATCTCATGCCAAGAGTGAATAGGTTAATTCTAGGCAAGCGTGCTCCATCCTCGACCCATTGTCGCTTACCATCATGTGAGACAGTGGTCAATCATCAATTGACTTGCAAATAATTTGTAACGCATCGATATTACTTTCTAAAAATCAAGGGCAAAGAATGAGTGAGCCAACATTTTAGGCTTAAGAAAAAACCAACACAATCCCAATGCACTGCACGTCTTAGTTGAAAGACAAGTTTAAGATGTAAGATTTTATAGTCGAGACTGGTTTTAGTATCCATTCTAAGCCTTTTACGACATCCGAGATTGATTAGAACTATCATTAATACGTGAATTAGTACCGCTAGTGTTAGTGTGCTTGAATAAAAATTCGACCTTTGAGTATTTATTAACATATATTGAATATTCTAAAATAAAATCAAACCTATGTACAAATACAAAAGGGAGACGGAAAAGAGCTCATTGTGCATCAAAAAATTCGTCCACATCGATGTCAATGGCAATCGTGCCCAGAACGCTGGCAGCATTGCCACGTTGGATGGCAATGCTGATCCTCTGGCCGAAGAAAAGGCCAGCCCTCTGGTCACGTGAAGAGTCGACGAGCTTTGTGCTAATTTCTCGAAAAACTCGATGCGCACTCGGACCCCATGGGTCTAATGTTTCATCCCCAAACAGCTCAAACATATAACTTCCAATAAGCTTGTTATATTTGCGCCGTTTGAGGTTTTCTGCACCGGCAGCAGCCGCCCCAGCACAACCCGCTGTGCTAAGAAGATGGGATGGCGCAAGGGTAGCGACACATGTTGCATCCCACACCAAAGGCCTACCCATCTTCCAAGGCATTATGGTCAACCCGTCTGGTCTCTTCCTATCCTCGCGCGCCAAGCCATTGGGCTCTAAAACAGCTGGCACCCCGGCGGAGATAAGAGCACGACGTATGATGTCATTAATGCTGGCGTGCCGTGCCATCCGGCCAGCGCTCCTACTGCAGGATAGGCCATGGTGACCGAGGCGGTCGAATTATAAATGGTACTACTCGTATGCTTGCCCAAAACAGATGGGATGGGATGGGATTAAGTACACCTCTGTACGTTTGTAAGCGTCAATTAACAAATAAACAAAAGGAACTTAAACCAAAATTAAGGAAATGTTAGTAGTTACACTGGCCTATGCCTTCAAGATAATCTGCCGTGTAATAATGTTAAGGTCACATAAAAATACTAAAGATCAATAATAATTATTAGCACCTGTATTTTATTTATACTTTTATACCGTGACTGCATAAAAACATCCTGTTTGAAGGCTTGGTTATTCCTGGTGGTAGATTACAAGATTTATGCGCTAACAGCCCGTTGTAAGCGACTTATCGTGACATCTGCTGACCTTACATTCTAAGGGCGCAAACACACCACCCTAGATGCAAAATAAGAGCTCGAATAGATATTGATTTTTACCGCATCAAAACAGAAAATATATCTTTCGCGAAATAAAATATGTTGTTAAGCTTAGTCAAATTTTTACCATATTTTCGCTCTTAATAGTGATTATTTCAATACCTAGAATCAGACATATACTAAATACTTAACTAACTATAACTGTATATTCGTATTTAAATAATTAAAACAAGACTAAGCCTAAAATAAACGTAACTAATATATGGCGCAGAAAACCGTATCTCTGTCGATACGGTAGTGTGCCCGAAAGACTGACGGCATTGCCATCGGTATAGTTTATAATTGCCATCACGCATGGCAATTTTTATTCTCTGACCAGGGTAAATGTCATTGTGTATATTTTTAACCCCCGACGGAAAAAGAGGTGTGTTATAAACTTGACGTTTTTACCTGTGTGTTTGTGTACATGTGTATTTGTGTATCTGTCTGTGGCATCATAGCTCCTAAACGGATGAACCGATTTTGATTTCGTTTGTTTTTGTTTGAAATATTTCATTATCAGGAGTGTTCTCAGCTATGTTTGATGAAAATCGATTAAGAGTTCAAAATTTATGGCGTTTTACTTTTTGAATTGTGGTATTTTCGCAAGAAATCTTGTTCTAATTGAGTGTTTGATAGATTGTTGATCGAAGCGTGTCTACTACGAGATAAATTATGTAGCATAAAAAGTGAAAAAATAATGTCAGGGGTTTTGGAAATTTTTACTTGTTATACATGTAAATAAAATTTAATATTCATTATGTGCTTGTTTTACTTTTCACTGCGATAATGATATGCGACAGGTTCATGCTAGCATAATTCAGTGTTTGCATGAAATTAGGTTAATTAGGATTAAGTGTTTTTAATTACACCGCGATTGAAAAGTGCTTTAAGGTGTAAAAATTAAGTGATGAACTGTTTCATGGTAGTAATACCTATCAAAGGCTAAGCTGAGTTCAACGTTGCTCTAGAAAATTATACTTAGAAGGATTTGGGGAAGCCTTTTCCCACCAGTGGAACAGTGTACAGCCTAAAACACTATCACCCAAACTAGACTGCATACGATGTATATTCATGTAGTTTACAGATTTTAAATGGTCAATAATTAACTGATTGATACCATTAAAAAGCTTCTTCAGAATAAAGTTCGACATTATATGCGTATTATACTCAAACCAACACAAAAAATATTCATAATATTAAATTATATTAAATATTTAATATTAGTGAAATACTCAATAATAAATCAACTAATTGTTAGTCGAAAATAACAGTAAATTATGAACTCTAGTACTCGTATAATTAACAGCTTTTCTTTGCCCCTTTTTCATAGCTTTTCGCACTATACATAAAGTCTAACTTATAACTAATATTTTCCCAATAAACCCTTAATATGACATAGACGCGTTTCTAAGCCATCCACATAATAATATATTAGGTGGATGTGTGTGTTGACACCATTAATGGATCGTTATAGGTGAACAGACCGGGGTGATCGAACCCCATCAATATTCGCCTACTAACGTGTGTATACTGCTAATTTGTCATACATTGACGGTCTACATGTGAAGAAATTATAAGCCCTACTGCATGTAAGGGTAATGTATTGGGGTTTAGTGTTAATATTGTTTTGTTTAATTTAAATGTGTCACATTGATGCGCAATGACCCCTGTTTTGAACTGGTTTGCAGTTATAGACAGTGTATTATGTTGCAGAAATTATTTAGACGCAAGATAGAAATAGATTTTTGTATTATGAAACCTAACGCTAAATAATGTCTGTATTTATTTACTTATGTACCTACACAAAACAATTTATTTATTTATTTAACCATTTATGCACACACACATAATATACAGACAAGAAGAAGAAACAGAAAAATAGGTACATAGGTGATGCTTATTTCTATAGAAATCTCTTCCAGCATACCTGCGAAAGGAAAGATGAAAAAAAAGAGATGTAGACACAGTGTGTAGAGTTGAAAAATAATAAACATAAAACGATTCATAACTAATAAACAATACCGATAACAAATTAAATATACCTACTGTCATAATAATAAATACAAACATATTTGTGAAATAGATACTAAAACAATAAATACTAATACCTACCAATATATATATTATGTATATATATAATAAATAATAATACATAATTACGCAACTATGACGAAATGGAAAGATAGTGTTCTTTCACTCTTCTTTTAAAAACTGCAAGAGTTTGGCAGTCCCTAATGTCAGGTGGTAGAGAGTTCCACAATCGCACAGCGTGCACAGTAAAAGAGTAGGAGTAGAAATCGGTAGTGTGAGAAGGGATATTAAGGATATTTTTGAGATGCGACCGGCAGAGTGCATCGGAAGGACGGGAGTAGGAAAAGCGTTCACGGAGGTAGGAAGGTGTTTTAGGATTATGAAGGATGTTAAATAATAGACACAATATGCGAGAGTCCCTGCGAAGTCGAATAGGGAGCCACTTGAGTAACTTGCGAAAATCTGAAACGTGATCATACTTTTTAAGGTTGAAAACAAAACGAATACATATATATTGCAAACGCTCAAGTTTATTTAAAAGCTCCTCGGTGGCATCCAAATAACAGGCGTCGGCGTAGTCGATGATGGGCTGAATGAGTGTTTGGGCAAGGGAAATTTTGGTTTTAAAGGGCAAAAAGCTCTGGAGGCATTTCAGCGAGTGGAACGAGTAGTGCACTTTACGACTAACCTCAGCGACATGAGCAGTCCACGACAAATAGGAGTCCATGATTACCCCCAGGTTTCTAGCCGTCTTAGTGTACCCAATCTGTACTCCATTCAACCAAAGTGGAGACAGCGACGCAACATCAAGCCGGTTCCGCATATGCCTGCCGCCGATAAACATGGCCTGAGACTTCTTAGGGTTGATTTGCAAGCCAAAGGACTGCGACCACTCCCCAATCAACTCCAGGTCACTGTTTACGGCAGACACGGCAGATTCCGCATCGCAACTAAGAAAGTGATGGTAGAGCTGAAGGTCGTCAGCGTAGAGATGGAAGTTACAGGAGATGAAACTAGTAACAGTGTTAATAAAAATAGAAAAGAGAAGAGGAGAGAGAACGCCACCCTGGGGCACACCCGCAGTAAGAGAGCACCAATCCGAAGAACACTCATCAAGGCGTACCCGCTGCGAGCGGCCTCTGAGATAGGAGTCGAACCAATCAATAGTGGAAGAGGAGAAATTGAAAGATTTAAGGATCCCAAGAAGGATGTCGAAGTCAACAGAGTTGAAGGCACTGCTGAAATCAAGAAGCACAAGTAACGTAAGAGACTTGGGTTCCATAGCCCAGCGGATGTCATCAGTCACCTTTAAAAGAGCTGTGACAGTACTGTGACCAGGTCGGAAACCAGATTGAAAAGGACTAAGAAGATCATTACTAGATAGAAACAGAGACAGTTGCTGATGAACAATGTGCTCAAGAACTATGGAAAGATAAGGAAGGATGGAAATGGGTCTGAAATCGGACAGTGTGACCGGGTTAGGTATTTTGGGTAACGGAATAATATGGGCTAGTTTCCAAGCATCAGGAACGGTGCAAGAAAACAAGGAATAGTTAAAAATGTGGGTTAAAACGGGAAGTATTGAGGAGAGGATAGGAGTAATCATTCTTGAGCAAAGATCATCATTACCAACCGCGGAGGAGGAGATAGCACAAAAAGATCTTTTGACATCAATTTCACTCACAGGACTGAAACCGAAAGACGAACACCGCGGTAAGGCGGAAAGCTTGTTTAATGTAGTTGATTTGACGTGTGGATCCAAAGTAACGGGTGGAAGTGAGAAATGTTTGTTTAGAGCACACACGTCAGTCTCATTACTAGCAACGACAGGGGACTTACCGATGCCGACAGTTACATAGAAAAATAACAAACAAATAGAAAAAGAACTAACCTAACCTAACAAGTAATATTTTATAATTTAAATAACCCCCGACACATTTTCAATCCATACTATGTACATAATTTATCTAGTAGTAGACACGCTTCGATAGACAATCTACTGAACCCGTAATTATGACATGATATCTTGCGGAAACACCCCGATTCAAACAGTAAAACGCCTAAAACTTTAGAACGGCTGAACCGATTTTCATCAAACATAGCTAAGAATACTCTCAATAAAGACACATTTCAAACAAAAATAAACGAATCCAAAATCGGTTCATCCGTTTAGGAGCTATGATTCCACAAAAAGACAGATACACAAGAGATAGATACACAACACGCAACACACGTCAAACTTATAATACCCCCTCTTTTTCCGTCGGGGCTTATAAAGAACATAATTATACTTAAAATAATAGAATTTTAAGGTTACTGTTTAATAAATAAATATCTATGAGCAGACCTGCGACGGTAGAGATGGTTGAGAGACAAAAATAAGACAGTAAGATGTATGCCTAGTTTCTGGAACGATTATTTCGCAAAATTAACTAGTTGAAAAACGCCAGTTAGCTGCTTTGGTTGGTTAAATGATTTTTCAACTGCCAATCACTTGCGTTTTATTTGTGGCGCAACGATATTTTGACCAAAAAGCAGATGGTAGGTGTCTCATATAACCTAGTTGGTCACACGTTGTGTGATTGCAATGCTTATGACATTTTCTGCAAAAACGTCGGAATCACGACATCACGCTAAGGTCGGGTCGCACCCACGTCGTAACTAGCACTTGTGGAAATAAATTATTAACAGTATTATTTATAATTATGTTATTCAGTCCATTTTACTCACATTTTTGCTCTTTGACCTAATAGACTTGACATGGTTTCCAAGAATTATTTTATTCAGTCTCTCGCTTTAGCTGACTTCAAACATGCTCGCGAAATATTTATTAGGAAACACACAAAATTTACTAATCATAAAAACGTTATTTTACATTTATTCGAGTATTTATTGATATCAATTTTATTTTTATTTCCCGCCTATTTCGTTATATCTTTATTTTTAATTTAGCGTAGTTTTTCTCCACTTTTTTTTTCAGCTGCCATGTTGTTCAAAAAGGTTCGTTTTTCAAATGACATGCGTGATTTTAGTTCGAAAATACATTTATGTAGCAGTAATAGATTTTCACAGCTTATGTTTCTTTATTTTTAACGATGTTAGACGCAAAAATTGCATAGGAAAAAAGCTTTCAGCTTTATATGGCAATTCTGTGTTTACATTCGTTTTATGGAGCGCCTGTAGGCAGATAGTTTCCTGGCTTGCACGCAAGCTCCCGTATATTTTCCAGACAGGTTACTGCCGGGCTGTTTACATAGTATTTTCGTCGGGTTGTTTGAACGACCTTTTTTCCAACAATAGATTCCCGAAACTACTGCTTTTTTCAGTAAATAGAACCGTGAATAGATTTTTTATCATGCGGTAATGGTCTTGTTTAAAGTTAATCAGTGAAGTTCAATAAACACTTTTACAAACTGCAATGGGCTTACATCATATACCATATCATATATTGTGCGTGCTACAAAGGATACTATACCGAAGCCATTCCGAACATCAGCCTGTACGAGATTAGGATGGCTTTTAAACAGCTTAAGAACAACAAAGCACCGTGTGATGACGGAATTACGGCCAAAGTCCTGAAGGCGGGTGGAAAATCAGTACTTAAGACTTATAGACTTTCATCTTGAGACACGGTGGTAAGTTGTACTACTGTGGTAAGGTAAGTTGGATGGGAAGATACCGAGCAACTTCCCGAACGCTGCCCAGCCGAGTCGGATTCGACGGTGTTACCAGTGATGACCTATGGCTCTGAGACGTGGTCGCTCTCAATGGGCCTCAACAGAAAGCTTACAGTCACCCAAAGGGCAATGGAGAGGACTATGCTCGGCGTTTCGTTGCGTGAGCGAATTAGAAATATAGAGATCCGCAAGAGAACCAGGGTTACAGACATAGCCCGAAAAATTGCCAAACTTAAGTGGCAATGGGCAGGGCACATTGCTCGCAGAACGGATGGCCAATGGGGCAGAAAAGTTTTGGAGTGGCGATCGCGAACCGGAAGACGTTGCATTGGAAGGCCTCTCACCAGGTGGACAGATGACCTGGTGAAGGTTGCGGGGATCCGCTGGATGCGGGACGCACCGGTCCGGTCAATGTTGCGACGCTTGGGGGCAGCCTATGTCCAGCAGTGGACGTCTTTCGGCTGAAATGCTGATGATGAATACAAAGGAGGGGAATTCCCTGTCGGAGTTGGTTTTTCCTGATAGCTACAATCTGGGAGGCTTTAAGTCAATCAAGAGTAGATAGGTTACTTCTAGGCATGCGTGCCTTATCTTCGACCACATCATCGCTTACGCCATCAGGTGAGATAGTGGTCAAACGCGAGCAAATAAAAAAAAACATTATTGTCATGATGAAAAATCTCGATTTTCGTAAAGCTAGTGTATATAAGTTGATGACTAATTAGGTGAAATATAAGTATAGGTATGTACTAGAAAAAACCTAAATATATAAAGGGGGCAATTTTAGGTACGCAGACGATTCATTATTCACAACTCAATAACAAGTTTATACCGAGGTTATATTGAACCTTACAATAGTTTAAAGCTCTGCTCAGTTTTTGAATGTCAACACCCGAGTGCCCCAAGTAATGGGTAGATAAATAAGAAAAAATAATTGAGAAAGGCCTGCCTAATACAAGTAGATACTACGGATAAGAAGTTACAGTCAGTCTATTCTGTTAAGATAAGCAAGAAAAAAGAAGAAAATATATTTGTGACCCGCACAGGAGACACCAGGTAAGCAAAACACAAACAATAATAAAAAATAAAAATCCCGTGCGAGACTAAAAAGGCTCCTATCTCAGCATGTACAGCGATAAAAGTTGAAATGCTGCGCTGGTATTCTGAGGCCCACTGTTGATGCCACGGACACACGCAAACGAAACATACAATATTTAAAAACTAAATTATAAGAAAATAAAATAAATAACAATAAAATAGTATTAGTATATGAGTAAGTTTAAAACAAATTACATAAATAAAACATATTAAATATACGACCGGTATGCCGACACTAAATGAGACTGAGACAACTAAAGTGAAGTGAACTGTTATTCCACCTGAAACTATGAATTAATAGCTCATATCAAGTTCACTTCACCTAAGTTTTCACGGTGAGATGTTTCAATAAAACACTGCAGTAAAATAAAAGCCACAAAACCATACTCACATTTAGGTGGACTATAGTGAACATACATCCCATTTTTCTTTGCATTCCGCTCGGTTAGCCATTTCTTCACGCCCTCCATGTTAAGGAGCGAGGTAGACACGTCACATTCTCATATAAAACCACTGGTTGTCATGTCACTGATATGGCCTTTCTACTTCGTGGGTATAGTCAATTAATCAATCAATTATAAACATATTAATAAGACGATTAGAACTGTTTGTAATTGTTATGAGAGTAGGTCGTGTATGTATATGTTATGGACCAAGTGGTTAATACGGCATTATTCATAATGCCCAGACATTTTGATAATGCCCAATATGAGTAGGCAATATGCTAAAAACTATTGAAATAATTAAATTGACCGGGTTTTCTGAATAATGCCCATCACTTATCGGGTCGGGTAATACAAATATGTGCTTTTTTTTAAATTTTAAAGTTGAGATTGATTTTAATATAGAATAGCCATCCGAAACACCCACTGCGCGGGGCTCCTATTTCTTTCTGCAGGATCTAAAGTAACATAACATGAAGGAGATGACGGGAGCTGAGTTCGTCCGCTTTGCTCGCTCAATTCAGCTCCTGTCATCCCCTTCAAACCTAACCTATCCGTGTCGAGGTTCCCTAAGCACACGAACTCGCTTCGCTCACTCTTGGTCTAACTAATTCACTGACCATAATTATCAAATTGCCCAACCGTTACGTAGCAATATTCATAATGACCAGACATTGTGATAAATATAGAAATTTAAATCAGTATTTGATTGCCCGATTTGACTTGACTTGATTCAAATGCCCGGGCATTATACATAGTGCACTGATTAATCAATTGGTCCATGACATATATAATAACACAGTTTAATTTTCTATTTTTAAATTTCAATCTCAATAAAGGAAGGACATGATTTTAGCGTAGGAAGGGAAAATACCAATAGATATTGAAATGAAAACCAGTTAATTAACCAGCTGAAAGCTAACGTTATTTAATCTAACTACCTTATTGTTTTAGTGAATTGAATGTAATAAAATCAAGTATGAAAATTTTCGAGCTAAAATTAAACATATATGCACTATGAATAATATTAATTAAGTTTGAACGACTGTGTATCTACTTGTACTGATGTCGAAATTGTAATCTATTATTTACCGCTTATTTAGAGACAAGTTTTTCGTGATAATGAAGTCTATTTCTTTAGCAAAAGATAAGTTAGTAGACACTCAGCTATTGCAATTAGTTTAAAAAGTTTAGTACAGATTCAGGGTTTACAAAGTGCAAAGCCTTTGTAGATGTTGTTCTTTAATATGTTAATAACATTGACTTAACTTTTCTAGAATAAAATATGTAGGCAGGATGGAACCTTCTGTATATGAAGAAGGTATTCACGTCAAAATGTCATGTTCTATACTATACTTATAGATAAAACTTTCAATCGATACCAGCCGCTGTGTGCTATGGAAAATGTCTCATAAAATATTAACCGGTGTCCGACTAACATCGTTTGCTAGCCCCAGCATTGAAAATTGCTTTCAGAAAACCGTATTTGTTTCGGAAATATAGGATAAACTGTTTAGAGAACTGGTTTCAAAATGATGACTAATTAAAGATATACTTAGACTAAACTTGAAAACATTTCGGAAAAGTAGTATGAAAGGTAACACATAATATAGGCACAGAAAACGATATGTATTTGTATTTTTTGGAAGGTTATTGAATCACATATTTTCAGTACCACCCGAGATTCACTGATTCAAACGTTCTGACGTCATTGTGTCGGTCACTCACAAATCGTCCCGCTATTTGGTACTGTAGTGTTACATTATCTGTGGTAGTGTATCACAAGGCGGTATAGAACAGAAATGATAGCGGGTGTGTAATCAACTGGACGGACTCCTCGCTTCATAGCAGGCGTGGCGTTTAGCGATGCAACAATACGTACACCCTACCTCGCAAGTTGCTACCGATAGATGTCGAAGGTGCGCTCGAATTTAATTGGCCCCCGACTTATGGTAGTAATAGGTGCTGTAGGGTTCTAGTTGGTACGTGTTTGATTTAACCTTCCGTTCTTCCAGAGACAGAGACAGAGGGTATCCTTGAGGATTGCCGCATAACACAAAAAGATATTGATGTTTTTTTTTTTCTAATTGCGTGAGTATTCGCTGCCGGTAAACTTGCTGAGAAATATTGCAAGCGGTGGTTGTTTTAATATACTTCAATCCGTGGTATAGTCGATTGCTATAAATTATAACCGACTCGGACATACGTTATTCAGCAGCAAGGCAAGAAAATTGACGTACCTACCCATGTATATAGTACTTTAACTTTAAAATATTTATAAATTAAATTAAGATTCTTCTGTCAGTCCAGAATTTGGAAAGATTTGTATTATACTCCGTATTCAACCAGGCCTTTTGGAGTTAATTAGAATCTTCCAGAACATACTATGACTCCAACGACAGGAACAACCCTCTTGGGACATTATAAAATTAGATCGGGGGATCCTCTCTGTTCTTGCAACGCTCTCAGTTGAGATTTCTCTAGACTTTCTGATACATCCTAAAGCTTCATATGGTAGGAACTTTACACCGCTGCTGTATGTGATTCAGCGAAAAAAATAAATATATAATGCTATGACACAAAGGCAGCTGACATCGATATTAATGATCATACCGACCTACCCTTTCTTCTTCTAATTATGCTCCTTCGTCGGACGCGTTTTTAGAAAATTGGTAGGTAGGATTTGTACTGTTTTTGTGTTCAACGGTGAGAACAGCACCTAGGTATGGACAAACATTTTGAAATCTCTGAAACCGATTCTGGTTCAACTTTTACCACTGAACTTGACTTGGTTGGTCAACTTTATCTTTATTTTTTAAAGGAGTTTCATGACATTTCTTTATTAAATGTGGCGTTATTTCTAATGATGCCTTCTCCAGTTCTTGAACAGCAAGCAGGAATCTACTATAATAATAAAGTGAAGAAAAATAAAGTGTTTAGCCAAATCTAAAATCTAACGGCGAGGCCTATGTCCAGCAGTGGGCGTCTTTTGGCTGAAATGATGAACATCTAACGTTCATGAAAGGAAATATTTTATGTGGGGCAAGATAAGTTTCTGATGTAGATCATAAGATTATTATTAGATGATGTAGATCCTTCGATAAATTGGTTAATTTTTATTTTGCTTGGAAAGAAGGTCGAATGTAGTTCGTCGACGCTGGCCGACCATACTTAAAAAACATGAAAATGCAGCCAAGCTATTATGTAAACAACGCCACGTGCAACGAGTGCTCCGGTTTCCGAGCTTGGCCTTGGCTTTGCTACAGCGTGCATTATTGAACATAGGGTGAAGTGAAAAAAATGTTTTTGGAACGGAGTTCCTTATCGCACGCTATAGTTCTGATTTGTTTCCGGGCTGTAAAAATTGCAGCAATGAAAAAAATTACACCAAAAACCGACACCTAGGAAACTAAAACTTTTTTCAATCGATTCAGCTTGCCTTAATTTTTGAGAATATGCACAAATATTTATATTTTAACGTTTTATTACTCTTTTTACAATAAATAAATATAAATAATAATTTATTTATTTATTTATTTAAACTTCATGTACAATGGTGATACATAGGCGGACTTAATGCAGCAAGGCATTCTCTACCAGTCAACCTTTGGGTTAAAAAGGACACAACAGTGGTAGGGGTACAAAATAAAAAAATGAAAAAGAACAATTATTAAAATCTGATATTAATAAACTATCTAACTAATAAAATACATAAATATTTTCTAAAACAATAGACTAATAAATATTATAATAAATACCATATAATTATTTTAAATGAAACAGAAATTTAAATATAATAACTATGACGAAGACCGAGCTACGTAAGAGAGGACAAGTAATAGTTCCGGATTCTACGCTTAAATGAAAATTTATTCTCAGCTTTTTTGATGTCAAGGGGAAGCACGTTCCAGAGTTTTATAGTAGAGACAGTGTAAGAATTAGATAGAAACCCAGTGCGGTGAGAAGGAATATGGAGAAGTAAGTTTTTGGAAGCTCGAAGGTTAAGATCGTGAGAACTGCCCAACACTTTAAAATATTGTTTTAAATAATCAGGAGTACAAGGATCGTTCATGATGTTGAAGAGCATGCAGAGGGATCTGAGGGATCTCCTCTGACGGATAGGCAGCCATTTAAGCTGAGAACGGAAGGAAGAAATGTGATCATATTTACGGAGTCCGAAAATAAAGCGTATACAGTTGTTAAGAAGTCGATCCATTTTGTTAAGAAGTTCCTGGGATAGATCAGAGTAACAAACATCAGCATAGTCGATTATAGGCAATACCAGAGCTTGAACCAAGGTGGTTTTAGTGCTAGACGGAAGAAAATGTTTAAATCTATAGAGAGACCGCAGTGAGAATGTGACTCTCTGACTAATCTGTGCAACCTGCTTATTCCAGCTTAACTTGTCATCAATGTATAGGCCCAAGTCTTTAACGTGAGGTGAGAGAGGGATGACGGTATTGCCGAAAATAAGCGGCAATAGAAGGCTGGTGTCCAAGGTTCGTAGAAAATACGAGCTACCAACAAGGATAGCCTGACATTTACTGACATTGACAGCAACCCCAAATCTACTAGACCAGTCAGCGATTGCTTGAAGGTCAGCATTCAACAGTGACATGCAGTTATCCAAATTGAGACTGTCAGATTGCGCGTAGAGCTGCAGGTCATCAGCATACAAATGGTAGGAGCATTTGAGAATAGTAGTAATAGAGTTAATAAATAAAGAAAATAAGAGTGGAGAGAGTCTACCGCCTTGTGGAACGCCTGTTTCCAGAGCGCACCAATCAGATAGTTTCTGATCAGCACGAACTGCCTGCTGGCGACCACGAAGATATGATGAAAACCAATCCCGTGCCGACGAAGAAACCCCAATTTGAGACAGGATGGCCAGGAGAATGTCGTGGTCGACGGTATTAAATGCATTGGAGAAATCTATTAAAACCAACACCGTCAACCTCGAACCCTCCAAGCCGTTCCTGACGTCTTCAGTAACTTTAAGCAAGGCTGTGGCTGTACTATGGCCTGGTCGAAAACCAGATTGGAAAGGGGACAATAGGTTATTCCGGGACACGAAGGAGGATATTTGGTTCAGAGCAACTGCTTCCAGGATCTTAGATAGGAAAGGGAGAATGGAGATAGGTCTGTAGTGATTAGATAAGGTGGGGTTGGAAATTTTTGGAAGAGGGATGATGTATGCCTTACGCCAGGTGGTAGGAAACTCACCAGCCAGCAGAGAAAAGTTAATGACGTGTGTGATAATGGGAAGGATACTTTTAAAAATGAGGGATAACATGGATCTGCTCACTCCATCACAGCCGACAGCCTTGGACTTAATTGCAGTGAACCTTTTGAGGATCTCAGCGTCGGTCACCGGGGAAAAAGAAAAAGATTCGGGAGGTACAATAGGCATGGAAGTAATATCACGAATAATATTATTCTTAACAACAGCCGTGAGCAAAGTTGATGATGAAAAGTGATTATTCAAATCATTCAGAGACATATGAGATGATACAGTATGAGAGGATGATTGCGTGATTCCAATTGATTTGAGAAACTTCCATATGTCAGCCGGTGAAGAATTAAGGACATTTTCACAAATGTATCGGCGTTTAGAAGCTCTTACCATCTGATTACAGCGGTTTCTAGCCAACTTGTACAGGTTCCAGTTCTCCTCACTGCGATCCCTTCTATATCTCCGAAAAGCCCTGTCACGCCGTCTCATCGCCAAACGAACTCCAGGACTAATCCATGGAGCCGGAGGGCGCTTAACACGGACAGTCCTGAGTGGCGCATGCGCATCGAAAAGCTGAAAATAATCTTGCGTGTAAAATTGTGCGAGGTACAGCGAGCTGCATGCAGGATGGTACAAGCGAAGATCCGCACAAAAGAGAGACGCCGAGGAGAGAGCCGGAGGCGCACGAAGAAAACCGAAGTCGTACGAGCGCGTGCTGACTAGACACATACAGTACCTACGCTAGCAGCCGCTATTCTGGGCATCAATTGTGTAGTTGTTATTTCAGTTTCATAATACTTTACGAAACTGAAAGACTGTAAATTTAATACAAGAGACCCCTCTTTTTTTTAATTTTAGGATACCTCTATATCAATCGATTATACTAGTATTAGAAATGTTCAAGCAAAATTTCAGCTATTTATATCAATATTTTCAGGTTTATATTTACAAACTAATCTTTATTTTAGACTATATCATCTTTTTTAAAATCAAAAATGAAATAGCTATACACACTAGAATTATATACACTAGAATTATTCTCGTTTTGCTTCCTCCTAAATCCTTACCTTCAGGGTTTATCGTCCCAGAACCTCGAGTGCGTGGGAACCTGCATCACGTCACGCCCGCCGACGAACTGTACCTAGATATTAGTAGAGATATAGTTTTAGATAAGCTAAATTTGCAACTTGGTTTTTTAGATATGGCTCAGTACGGCCCTAATACCATTTATACCTATAAAGATTATCATCATCAGCCTTTTTTAATGAGCCCACTGCTGGGACACAGGCCTCCTCTCTGTGAGAGGGAATGAGCCGGACTCAGTGCGGGTTGGTACCTGTAGTTATCAGTAGTAAATAAAAACACGCACAGGCCCTTTTCTCATCCTGCCCAGTCCTAGCAACCAACGAGTTGATATTCATTTGCATGGAGGCTGAATGCCCGAAGTCGGACCGGTGCCACAGCGAAAAAGAAGTCACCCACCAGATCCGCACCAAATCTGACTGCAACCAGGAGTCGATCGCCAATCAAGATCTGCTGGACTCCTGCCAGTCCACTACAGTTACCCTGATGAGGGAAACTATGAAGAAACTCGATGACTACGCCTTGTCATCCCCTCAGCAAACATACTTCCAACCCCCTTTTTACCCCTTAGGGATATAACTTCTAAAAATCCTTTCTTAGTGCTCACTTACGTTACTTGGTGAATCTTTCTGCTCAATTTCATGCTTCTAGGCCTAGCGGTTTTGGCTGTGCGTTGATCGATCAGACAGACAGTCAGTTTCTTCTTTTATATATATAGATTTAACATAAAGTTCAATTATCTGTCGCAGTTATTACGAAGAATTATCCTAATATGCAAATATTTGCAAAACCAGATAATGGTATTTTACTACAAAGTTACTAGTATACGGTTCGCGAGATACGGCTAAGTAAAGTAAAAGTGGTATTTTATGACTAAAAGTTACGAAATGATTTCAATTTTGTGAGTACAGTATAAAACTAAAACAAAGGCCGCCGACGTGGGTATTCATCGAGATGTGGTAGCGATGGACAAGGGCCTTACCCTACTCTCCTTGGCTAACGAGAACTGACTGGTAGATACTAATGACCGCAGGGATGAATCGCAGAGCAAGGAGCTTTACAGACGCTTCTACTGGGTCCTACTTCTCTTTCTGATCTTTTAGCGTCCGTGGCCTGGCTGCTATTTGGTGACCACCGAAAAAAACCGAAGGTTTTGTCTTTGCGATTATGCACGAAGTTATGATGGCGAACAACTTCCGGAAATACAGTGTGAAGGATGGCAGGGTTGACATCTGTCGGGCATGACACCGGCCGGGGGAATCAATACGTCACATTATCTCCGGTTGTTCTAGTCTGGCTAGCGGAGACTATTTGCATAAACACAACCTTTTTGCCAGGATTATCCATCAGCAACTTGCTCTTAATATAATCGTGTGGAATCGGCAGTGCCTTACTATAAGTATGTGCCCGACCCAGTTCTCGAAAATGCCAATGTCACATTGTATTGGGATCGTTCTATCATCACTGACATGACTATTGTTGCCAATAAGTCTGACATATTGTTGACAGACCGACTAGACGGTCGCGCAATGATTGTTGATAAAGCGGTTCTCCATGACGAGAACCTCGTGAAGGCTGAAAGAGATACCTAAGTAACTTGGTCTCGCTAGGTTGTCGACATGTAGGATGTGAATACAGCAGTCATTGTGCCGATAGTCGTGACGGCTAATAACGCCATTGACTGTAATATGGCTTGACATAGGTACAATTTTAAGTCGGCAGCATTGATTTTCTCGGAGGATCGCAGTCGGTACCTTTCAGGGACTACGCGAGGGACTACCATTTTAATTCGGCAACTGTATTTCTCGGAGGGAGCACGGGTAAAAAAAAAATACCGGTGGTACCATCCAGATGACTACGGAAGGTACGAAGGGGTCTGTCTTTCTTTACAGATCACGTGTCAATAAAAGAGACATATGTTAATAGTTGATCGCTAGCTGTTCACACTGAGTGCTGGTGAGTACTCTCTCACCACAAGATTATCGCAGCGACAAGAGCTATCAAACATAATACTCGCTCAGCAAAACTCTCTGCGAGAGACCAACCAACGCCCATAGTACAAAAACACTCGCTCATTGCCGAGCGCTAAAACTATCGGAAATAGACACTCGCTTCTTGCTTCTCGTCGGCGGTGGGACAAGCGCTATAATTCCGAAACAGTTTCCGTAATCCGAACGATATTCCTGGAAAGTAGGTAAATAGGGGCTGATATGCCAACAAAATAAATATTTCATCCAACGGTATATTGTTTTTAATAAAAAAGATTAATATTATATGTAAAAATTACATGAAAGTTTAGAAGAAGATTGATATTGCGTGTAAAATTTATATAAAAGTTTAATAATATTATCTTTCAGCAGATTCACGCTATGATGGTTCTTCCATTAATTCCCAGGTTACTAACTGTTGGATAATGTGATGTTGATGTTCAGCCCAACGTCCTTCTTGTTAGCGACCTGTGATGGGCCCGGGCTTGCGGGGTCAGAAGAGATAGCGTTTTGAACTAAAAAAAAAACAATATTTAAAAACATGAAATCGAAGACATCTACTAAAGTGTGGCAGTTTTACCATACACTTACTTTTCCGTACAGAAATAGATGGAATACTTACCACCATTGTTTAGTTGTATGTTAAGAATGCGATGATACAATTCATTAAATTTCTTCTGACGTTTCATATTAGATGGTGTGCGTACAACAAGAGTTGGCAGTAAGATGTAGTGTTCGAGATTAGGCTCCTCTCTACCATGTTTGCGATGAGATGCTACTTTTTTGACGACCAGCCGGGGGTGTCTCGGCTTGCAGGTGGAGCTACTACCGCTGGTCAACTCCCGGCTTCCATTGCGACGCTTCTTTGGAACCGGAATGCGCCTGTTGTCGTGCTTAATCGGGCTGGACGTCTGGTAGCAACAAGTCGGCTCTCTGATCGTTGGAGACCTGTTTGTCGCATAACTTGGACCTGGAGCAGAATCATCGTATCCAAATCTACGCTCCCTAGAATGACGTTTTTGTCGAGACTCTGGTACCAACCGATCATGACTTCTTGGAGCTCTGCGCGAATTAGACTCTTCCCAACGTCTGTCTGCGATCATCGCGCTTGCAGCGTTGTGGTCACTAATCGCCACCTCCTCGCCCTGTTTATTTTTATGGCTGGCCACGATGATATCTCCAGTCTTGCC
Organism: Orthosia gracilis; assembly: GCA_947562075.1. Classification (NCBI taxonomy): domain Eukaryota; kingdom Metazoa; phylum Arthropoda; class Insecta; order Lepidoptera; family Noctuidae; genus Orthosia; species Orthosia gracilis. The sequence goes on along the minus strand of OX387275.1, from coordinate 29,806,837 downwards.
CATAGGCCTACAGCTTTCATGACGATGGTTCAATTTGACTATTCTGTAGTGGCGGCGCCGCCTGCGCTCCACATGGGCGACGCGCTCCCGAAGTAAGCTGTCTATCAGTCGCTGCAACTCACACCTCGTGCTGCATCTCTCCGAATGGGTTATTCGTCGGCCGAGCCTAGCGTTGGGCCAATGTGTGCGACAAACGTCTTCCCAAATAATGTCGCTAAGTACAGCTTCCCGTGAAGGTGTTAACTTGATACCATCATCGCGTGGAGCAAATTCACCTTGCGCTAAATAATGGACAGTATCCATCAATCGATAATCTCGTACTGGATTGAGTTTGTGTCTGATCTTATGGACTCTTTCGGCTGCCATTTTTGGGATATCATCTCTTTTACAGGGCACGGAAGCACACTGTCGCCGGCCTCGAGCGGTGATGCCGTCGTATGCCGTGAAATCCCGGCCGTATTGCTCAGAATTATGTTCTTTGTCTAGAGTAGTGGCTTTGCTTGGAGAAAGCGGAGCAGTTTGCTGTGCGTACCGCTGGAACGCCGACGTTTCAGGAATATGGCTATATTGCTCAATGTAGCTACACCCCGGCCTTCCGCCGGTCCCAGATGTGCCCATTATGTTTTTTGTACCTTTGGGCTCTTCATCTGATGAAGACAAAGGTATATTAGGATCTATAGTACGGAATACCATTTCTTGTCTTAAAATTTTACGCTCCAAATGATCGATTCTTTTATTCAATTCGTGAATCGTAGCACCAGAAGGAAGTTGTGTATCTTCAGATGATGTGTTCGTGACAATTAATGTGGCAATATCAACTTTATTGGCATTTAATGTGTTTTTTTCTGTTTTGGCTTCAATTTTAGGAAGGTTCATGTTTAATTGCGGTTGTGTATAAAGATAGCATTTTTCCGGAGACCTTTGTCTTGTATTATACACATTTACCTTCTGAGGCCTGGTGTTAGTGTGAGAACATTTCGAAAGTATTGCTGAGCTCTCTACCTGAATAGTGACTGAGGAGGCTTTATCTGTATCTATTTCACTTTTCGTATAAGGATGCTCCGTGCCACAACCGATTGAATTTATAATTTTTAAATCATCTTCACTGTAATCTGCAACATTGACATTATTGTATTAACAGACATTTCTCATTCAACATGAAAATGTCCAAATATATACTTACGGGTGGTAAAAGACGAATGGTCTCCAATACCTAGACGTGAACCCGACTTATCTGAACCCTGAAAAATACGTGAATAATTAACACAGTGGCAACAACAGGTGACGTGGTAAGTTAAGAAAAAAACGTACCTTTTTAGCTTTGAAGCGATTCTTTTCTGCTATGTAAATAGTTTTGATGGCGGGGACCGTTCTCGGTTTGATGGAAACGAGTACTCTTTGTGATGCTGGTCGGTGGGTTGGATTCTTCTGAAGAATTTCTAAATCTGGGAATTGAAGTAACTTTTATTAGACGTCATACGAAAGTAAGTATACCTTTGTTATAAGGGGAGCGTTACCCAGAAGAAGTTGTTTCTGAGGCAGACGGCCCGAGCCTCCTGCGAGAGAATCGTAATCAACCTCACGTATCAATTTCTCTTCCTGGATGGACAGTAGCTTCTTCTTTGATGGAGACTGTTTATTTTCCATCACATTTTATTTTCCTCTTCGCATGCATAGTTCTAAAATCAACCCGCCTGAACTATAATGATGCGAGGCTAAAACAATAATTTTATTTTACAGTAAAAAGAAAATTTTACATTATTCTGACAGGTGCTTTGACTGGAATTTTTTTTCTTCTTTCGTCTCTAGTATAAGTGTATTTATGGAAATGTAGCTTTGAAGTTTATATGCTGAATCATTTTATTTCAATAAACAAAATGAAAGGTTGCAAGTAATTTTGCAAGTTTTTGAAACCGCCTTTTGCATTGGCATAGTACAGACTAGAAAGATAAATAGCCTACTACTGTATAACACAGGATTTAGATGAGAAGAGATTAGCAGGCGTTTCATATTATTGTGGCAATTCAGTTAGATATAACAACTTATAACAACTTATCAACTCATTGATATGTTGAAGTTCATGCTGTTGATATATGAGTAAATAGGTAAAGGTATATAACCAAATATATCATGTATACATGTGAGAGTTAATAAATAACAGACGAACATAAGAAACGAACTCTGCATTTCTTACGTTTGGAACAAAATATATGATATTTTCAAATTCTTCGGCTTCTATCATAACATCCGACCCAAGCCTAACTGGTCTCCCCAAGGCACACGGAACAGGTCTGTTGGCGTGGGACCGTAAGGTCGATCACTCTATAGACACAACGAAACTTTTTCGTAACATAGACCCCATTTCAAAAATGGAAACAGAAAAACAAGTAAGTTAGCTGTCAAAATTTACTAAGCGTGACGTTTTACCGATTTGTGCTTTTCAAAAAAAATTGCTAGCCAATTTTCTGGTAAAAAATTAGCAAGGTTTTAGGGTACACGTAACGTATGGATGCTTGAATTTACCGTGGTCGTAAAGGATGACGGATCAAGCGCAGAAAAGCAATGCTACTTCCGCCGGCGGGTCGGCTGTGGTGATTGTGGAGAAAAAGGCAGCGAGTCGGCACAAGCCGATCCGACCCACTGAGTTACCGGACGATGCACCGATCGAACTCCATCACAAACGCTCGCGAGCACCCGCGGTTCCATGTAAGTTGTTTAATTTTGAGACAATTTGAGACAGTCAGTATTAGAACCTTTTGAGCCGTAGTTAAAATCGGAATTAATGCTTATCTTGGTTTACGAATACATTTTCCATAGATAATTTCACAAATATTTACAACAGCGGCAACCGCTCCTGAAATAATTATTCAAGCGTTAAAAGATCCTTGTAGCATTGTATTTACTTTGGTTAATATTATGATATAATGTAGGTACAATTTTTTACCTGTAGATTCATTTATAATAGTGTTATAATACTTAATAGAGCAAGATCCCAGAGCTCCAGACGTTACTTATTATCTCATACACAAAATTTTACAGTAGCACGTCTTACGGAAACCGTGGGTAACAATTTGTTTTTAGTCCTAAGCATGTTATATGTCTTTCCAGCTGTAGCCGAAGAATTGAAAAATCCACCTGAAGATGCTGATATAGAACAAAAGAAAGTCGAGCACGGTGAGGTAAAATTGATTAACGAGCTAATATCTGTGAACATCAAAAGATAAAATCTAAAACTTGTCAATTGCAGCGATGTCTTCCGAAAAGCTGAAGCATGTCACCTCGAAAAAATCGTCTAAGCGAGCGACGTCACCCGAGGGAATAGCCATGATGCCTATAGAAGTGGACGTACAGGTGGGGTCAATGAATCACTTCGCTTTGTTTTGTCGCAAATACCTTCTATCACGCTACTGGCGTGTGATAACGGACTCGTTTCTGTCGGGACATGATAATTTGAATGCATGGTTAACGAGGGCAATTAAATGATTTCACGCGATACTTTTAACGCTGTTGCGGATTTTTATGAACTATGCTGCAAAATGTTTCAGAGAGCAGACACCGTCCTATCTGCGACACAACCCATCCCGGCGCCAGTGGGACCCACGTCGGACATCCCCGACACCAAGGAAGTCAATGATAACGACGCCGACGACAGCATAACGGAGGAGATTGCAGACTTGCGGACCGCTGAATCGTCCCACAAAGAATGGGTACGAATATTTCTATTCCCTATGTTAAGCTATTTGCTCATGTTACTTATTGTCTCAATGTGTTAAATAATAATGCAATATGCTAAAGGTACGACTATGTATAGTTTGTAGTTATAGAAACCTATAATTGACGATTGTCCGATTCGTTCAAAAACGTATTGCTGCGGCAGCCCGCACGCGACAAGACCGCTGTAACCTCGCAAAAAATTACTCCAAATGTATAACGTTTGATACATGGCAAAGCCTATGAGACAACGGAAACGTCTGCACTTGTGAATGCATAAAAAGCTCGAGTGATGATCAACATAGTTGCGTCACGTGCTGCTTGGCAATAAGAGTTTTGTATGCGTTGATGATGTTGCAGACGAGCCTGCGGGCAGCGCTGCGGGTGTCGTGCGCGGCTCAGTAACGTGTTGCTTGGTTGTAGTCGGACGAGGAGGCGGGCGGGCTGCCGCGCAGCGAGTCGCGAGCGTCGCGCGTGTCGCGCGTCTGGCGTCAGCTGTTCTGTTGCGGCGTGCCCTACGAATCCCCCTCCGAGCACAACATTTCCTCGCCGCGCGGCGGGCAGTTCGCCAACGGGATTTAATCCTGCCTCTACACTCGCATCATACCGCACGCGATCTGGGACTTGTTCGCGAACAACAATGTTACATCAGCTGGCCATTTTCGACCGTCGCCCTTCAATCTTAGTAAATCGTTTAGCGGTTAAGCTATAAATGTTTAGTCGACCCTGTAAAGTGTGTGATAGTTCAGCAGCTAGATCATAAGTGTACACCCGTGCCGTGCTACTGAGGTGTCCCTAGGGGACGACGCTCGGAGATGGCCAGCTGAGCGAATGGGAAAAATACTACATCTGTAAACATACGTGTTGTGCTGTGTATATAAAATTACTAATAATGATTGTATTTTTACTAATGAGGGTCTGGACACCTATGGGATTGGTCTACAGATTTTAGCATGTTCAAAGCTCAACGAGTGTTAGTGATATTTACCGACAAAAATATTTTTAAACGTCTTGTTCAATATGGTGTTTTTACAATATTAACATTCCTCTTGTTAATTTAATCCAGCAGGTCCAAATACAATTACTTAGTACTAATCTGCTCCAAGAATAATTTATGTAGCTTGTATTTATAAAACTTTGTGCGAATTATGTAAATTAAAGTTCAATTTTCAAAGACCACTTTATGTTTTACTGCAGTTCCACCTTTAAAACTTCTAGTATATACTTAATTGTAATGTTGAGTTGCTGAATTTCTGAAGTGTTTTAGGACATTGAAAATGGTAGTCAAAAATGTGTACCTGAAAAACAGGCGGGTGAAGACATTATACCACTGCCAAGAAAATTAGCGAGTGAGATAATTAACAAAATTGTAAGTGAACATTTTCACTTTTTTGTAGCTAAATTATGAAACTTTATTTATAAGTATTACTCTCGATTTCATAGCTTTTGGACCACTAAGCCCCAAATTCCAAAACTTGCTTTCTAACTAGCAACATAATTTCGAAGTTAAAAACCATAGAACAGAGAAAAACAGTAGAAATCACATATTGCTTCATTAGTATCGAAACCAGCGTACCCAAACTCACACATATACAGGTTAATTGTATTTCGTAATACTATGAAATCTTTGGTGTGATTGGTAGTTTAATTTTTAGATGAAAGTAGGAAATATGTCATTCGTCGCTTATTTCAAAATAAACCACAGTTTTATGACCATAGTTGGTTTATTATCTACTCTTTTTGAGTATTTATTACTTTTTCCGTTTCAAAGTCAAAGTCAAATACTTTTAATCAACTAGGTCAATATTCGGCACTTGAACGTCTAACAATTGAAATTTAAAATAAACAAGTAATAAAAATGTATTCTACCGTGCATCCGGAAATTAGCTTGTTATGGAGAAGAACGCACAAGAATCTCCATACTTACAATTAAAAAAAAATACGTATTTTACAACATTTACAAAAGTACATACATTAATAAATTCGTATATTTGTGGACGATACACCCAGACTAGCACTACTACTATATAAATATACAGATTTAAAACGCACACGGAATAGTTTAATGAGCAAGTAACTCTACCCGCCGCTAGATGTCACTAAAATAAATGCATTCAATTTAAAGCTGTATTTCGTTACTGTTAAGATTTATATTTGCGAAATGAGGTCATTACTATTCGTCCTCTTGTAGGGGTGTACCTCTGTCGTTGACTTATTTATCGAAATTCCGTTTTTTTTTTTTTTTACTTTTCTAACTTCGAAGAGAAACAGGAACAAAACATTTTCAAACAAAATACATTCAACAGCTACAGTCGGTAAATATTATTATGTTTGAAATCAAGTGTTTATATAAATTTATATAGGTATTATACCTACGACTAATAGAAAGTAAAATTAAGAATTTCAGCAGAAGGTCAAGCAATTGGCTGTATGTGAATCAACATCCGGTAACCTCGTAGCTCCCTGCACCAGCTGTGTGAGAATTGGAATAGAATAGAATAGCATTAATTTGCAAATATGGGTAATAAATAAGATGGTAGTAGTAGGTAAACATCAGAGTTCTGCCATATTTCACCATTCGGCATGCAAACATTTTCATTTTACAAAATTGTTAAAATTAAAGTTCTCATTAAAACATTACATTAATTTACATCAATTAGAAACATACAGTTAATTATTCTTTAATCGTGTACTTTTGCTCACGTAACTCGATACTTCGCAGCAAAATTGAAGCTTACGACATTCTTTCGCCGCGTTTTAAGATTTTTACTTAGATTTCTAAAATACTGCACTGTCAAAATGACTCGATTTTATTTTTAGATGATGATTGATGTATTAATTTATAATTATGTTTTATTAGAGCAAATAAGAAAATATTTGATTAAAAAGGGAAAAGCTCGCTATTTAGGTCAGGTTGCTGAGATAAAATTAAATGAAGCAACAAATATTTTAGATAAATGCAGTGAATTGTTTTTACTTTAGAATTTAAAGGAATTTGAAGGATCCGCAGATTATTTTTTCTGCGACAGATATTTAAAAAAATATAAGTAAACTAGACGAGACTATAAAAAAATATGAACTTCTCCTAATATTAAGTTTGCCAAAATGGAGTTCGACTTGAAAACAGCTTGTAACTTATTACCCGTTATGGACGATTCGGAAAATGTGACGAAACGATTGATTGATGGTATTTAAATGTATTCGGATATGGTCAGCGAGATATTTGAAAAGTAGACTATCAGAGAACGCGAAGTTGCGAAAAGCTTCAAAGTATTCATCTGTGAAAGAACTTGTCAAGGACGTGCGTACGCATCTTTTAATGAAAAATCTTTTACAGCAATTCAATCGCGTCTTCAAAATGTTTCATAAAATCCACGTTCGATTGATGATTATGGATCTGAACTCGAATAAATTTTCACAGACTTGAAAATTGCTCAAACAGATGGTGACTAACAAACATGATATTTTGAAGCCATTAAACGTAAAATTGGCAATAAGAATATTTACCGAGGGTTTAAAAGGTTTTAAACTTAGCACAATAGTAATAGCTCGTACTTATTGCTCACTAAAGGACACAATCCAGGCAGCTAAGGATTGGGCGTGTTCGCTGTCCCTGGGTGCGAGTACAAGCAACGGCAACGTCATGCATTATTCTGGTAAGTCTAGTTCTAACCACAGAGGAAAGAGAGGCATGTATAACAATAATTTCAATTCACACAGACATCGAGGACGAGCTGCACAGGGACGAGGTCAGTTATCAAATATAATATGGGTACGGGAGGTTCTTTCTCGATAGTACGAAAAGAATGCTTAGCTTACCTACTGCTTCTACTAATACTGATATTTGAATTTATGGACATGATATTTTAGTCAACGGCATAGCTGGTAAAATTCGTTCACTGGGTCGAGTTTGCCTTGCATTGTCATCACCGCATTGTCAGGTGACGTATTCACTCACAAGTTTCACGTGTTTAATAATCTACCTATCAATGCTGATGGAATTATTGGATTAGACTTTTTAAGTAAATATTCATCAAATATAAATTTAGAGGCTAATGTTTTAATTTTAAATATAAACGGAAAGGTAATTAATAAGGATCAATAAATTAATTTGAAATATTCATTAAATATGTTTGGAAGAACGTATATTTTGCTCGTGTTTTTGCGTTACGACGTGACAGCTATTTGCACATACTCAGTAGATATGCCCGAGGAAATATTAATAAATCTGTGGATATGTTGAGCGCGCTTGAATAAGCCCGCCATTTTATTAATTTCTTGCTTGGTTCAGATATATTTTTTATTTCCTCGCAGTTCGCACAATGCATACTAAAATGTTGTATGACACAGCACGTACGTAAGGTGATGTCCGACTCGTCTCAGATGAGGTTAAATGGTTTGTTGCCTTTTGTAATTATTATAGAAAATTTATACCTTGTTTTTCTGAAATTACAATGCCATAAAACAAATTTTGTAGAAGGAATGAACCTTTTGTTTGATCACAAAGTTGTCAAAATTCATTAGAAAAGTTGAAACAACCTATGACAAGTCCACCAATTTTACAACGCCCAGATTTCTCAGACAACAGTAAATTTATATTAAAAACGGATGCATCAGGAATTGATATTGGCTCAGTTATTTGTAATAAAAATATGAAACCGGAATGAATGCTTATGCTAGTCGTCCATTAAACAAAGCTAAGGGACATTACCCAACAATTCAAAAGTACAACTATTGTTTGGTCAGTCAATTATATTAGAACATACTTGTACGGCAAACACTTCGTCAGAGAAACATACCATAAACCGTTAATATATTTATTTGGGATGAAAGACCCATCAAGTTAGTTAAAATTTAGGTTGACACTAGAAGAATACGACTATGAGATAATGTATGTCAAGGGGAAAAATAATATCGCTGCAGATGCATTGTCCAGAATTGTGATAACATCGGATGAATTGAAAAGCATGAATAATGATGTAGTAACTGTATTGACACGAGCACAAAAGAAAAGAATGAATGATATGAAGGATGCAAGTAACATAGATTTTTCTAAGAGATCCGCAAACTCAAGGTCTGCACCTGTAGCCAAGTTTACAATCTACAATCGATAACGCTAGTAGAAAACGAATCAGACCATACAAAAGAAGACGTTAACGATTGCAGAACGAGATTCGATACGAAACGTTTGTAACTTGGTAAGGAAGGCTGATCAGCCAAGAGTTGTGGAAATTAAATTGGTAGAAGGTGAAAATATAAATACATTTATTATAAACAATAGGATATCTTTGAATGAAGAATGTTTTGCATATGAAGAAAAGACAAAGAATTTATATATAAATCTTGGTTATCGTTCACATTTTACGCGAGTCGAATTTGTGTCGAAATTGAGTAAACTTTGTAAGAAATTAAATATAAAAGACATAACTATACTATACATAACTATACATAACGTATAGTAAAAGATAAAAATAATGCTAGCTTTGTTAAAGACTTATGTCAAGAAATTGAGTCAATGAATACTTGGGCCGGACCACGAATTCATGTTCAAAATCAAAAATCAAAATCAAAATAGTTTATTTCAAATAAACCTTAAAGGTACTTTTGAATTGTCAAACAACAAAAAAATATGACTCTAGTTGCAAATTCGCAAACGTCAGTAGATCTCAATGGAGAAGAATTTGCAAGAAACTCCACGGACACTCTTTTCCATCAGTTTCAATTACAAGTTTTTGGTTACATCATTCTTGTTAAAAAAAATAAATACATATATGTGAGAACGATGCAAAAAGACGTGCACGTAAAAGCGTCTAGAGTAACAAACAATTTCAACATAAAAATGCAATGACAGGCCGAGGCAGCTAAGTTTTGACCAATCCCAACTGATGGCGCCCGTTCACGAACATGACGCATGGATCGGCACCACTCAGCTCAACCATTATGGAGGGAACCGAATGATCCAACACATGTGCCACCATCAGAGAGAAATTAGAGAGAGCATGACACACTCAAATGCCAGGGCACACAGAAGTCAACCAACGACACATAGGTAGATTTACAGTCGGAACATAGTACTCACACATGTGCTGTGCAGTTATATAATACTAAAAGAAATTGAGTTTATACAATACAAATATATTCATACAGTCTTCAGCAGCTCCAACAATACTGCAAAACTTTTCTGCCCATCACTAATTGTTTTTGCGCCCTTATGGCTGCGGAGCGGGACCAGCATTTAGCCAAGCATTTTTATCAGCGATGTAATCCCCCAACTTATAATATGCTTGCCTGCATAGTGTGCGTTTTATACAAGTTTTAAATTTCGTCTCATTCAGTTCTAGAATGTGGGGAGGTATTTTATTGTAACATTTTATACAGTACCCCATAAAAGATGATGCTACTTTAGCCAGCCTGAAACCTGGCTGGATTAATTGGTCCCTATTTCTAGTAACATAATTATGTCTGTCGCCGTTTTTACTGAAAAGATGTAAATTTTTTCTAACGTACATGATGTTTTCATAAATATATTGACAAGGTACCGTCATGATGTTAATGTCCTTAAACAGTTCCCTTAGAGAATCGCGCCGGCGAAGATTGTATATCGCTCTGATGGCTCGTTTTTGCAGAATAAAAATTGACTCAATGTCTGCAGCTGTGTCTGTTTTAAGAGAAGTCAAGAGAATTACTGATGATGACGATATTAAATTAATTTTGCATGACTTTCATCTACTGCCAACTAGCGGTCATGCAGGTGTGCGCAAAATGATAAATACGATTAAAAGACAATCTTACTGGCCAGGAATAGGAAAAGACGTCCAAGATTTTGAATTAAGATGTGAGAAACGCCAAAAGATGAAACATGGTAAACCCATTAAGGAACCCATGTGTATAACTACTACGACATCTTATGCCTTTGAAAAAATATGTTTAGATATTGTAGGTCCATTGTCTCAAGATTACGAAGGTAATGTATACATACTAAGTCTTTAGCGTGAGTTGAGTGAATTCGTGGCAGCAAATCCACTTAGGACTAAGGACACTGTAACTGTAAGTAAAGCTTTAGTAGATAACTTTATACTTAGATATGGACCACCAAAAACAATAGCAACTGATCGTGCTGCTGAATTTATGTCATCTACAATGAAACAGGTTTGGATGCTTTTAAACATCGATAAAGAAAGAAAGAAAGAACGAAAATATATTTATTTGTGACCCGCACAGGAGACATGAGATAAGCAAAACACAATCAATAATAAAAAACAAGTAAAGTATCATCAACTGCGTACCATCATCAATCTATCGGTTCGTTAGAAAATTCTCATAAAAACTTAACGAGCTTTTCTGATAATTCAGTGTAATAACAATCCACAAACTTGGTCACATTGGTTAGCTTACTGGTGTTTTAGTTACAATACTTATATGATTTCCAAGTGTTCAAGAAGTAAAATATCACAACACACGCAATTCAGATACTCGGATAGTTGAACTCCATATTCGATAGATGGCGTTGTGCATTTAATGTCATTTTCTGAATGGCGGTGTTAAGATTCTCTGCGGCAAAGTGACACTAGAAAAAAGTTGGTAGGTAGATGGGGTAGGTAGGTATGCTAAGGATGTCAACTCTATACGTCGAATCAACTACATTAGGTATGGCTAGAGTAAAAATAATAATTCGGGAACTTATGCACTAGACAAAAAAAACCGTTTATGAGGTGTCCAATCAAAATCATACTACTAATGTCAATGATGACGTTGACGTGTGTGCAATCTGGTTCTTAATTTTGCCGCTGCTGCTGCCCGTCTGAATAGCCTAATGATAAACGCGGTGGCCTACTACGCCCAAGGTTCTGGGTTCGAGTCCCAGGTATTATAGGTATTTTTTCATGTTTTCGTTTCGGTGTGGAGTTCTGGAGTGCTACTAGATGGCGCGCAGCGAAACTGTCTTTACTTTTTTCAATTCAATATGAGAAAGATGACTTGATATTGATTAAAAATAAATCTGCTCAAAAATTAGACTCATTATTTAATGGTTCATTTACTGTTTTAGAAGATTTGGGATGTAATGTTAAAATTAGAAAAAAATACAAAATTGACCCAGAAATCGAACCAAGCTATTAGTATCCTAAATTCCTATTTATTGTATAATTAACAAAAAAGAGATTATGATGCATTTTTTCCTATTATGCCGTCGGTGAAGCGTTTACCTTCCTTGAAATTAACAACACAATAGATATCACATGTTAAGCTTACCTAGCATTCACATCGTTTTACTTATTTCTTACTCTAACTAATTCATTATACTATTGGCAGCCAGCCTGACTTGTTACTTACTATTTCCCGTACGACTCCAAACATCTCAGTATCTCCAAATTTTCAATAAGAGCAAATAAAATTATACGCATATTGCTATGAAAAAAGTGGCAGGCGTCAAAATTTGTTTTCTTGATTTTCTCGTTAATTACTCGTCGCATTGTATTTTCAGATTATATTTTAATAAGGTACGTTGAAGGTACATTCCTCTAGTAAATATTAGATAACCAAAATAATCTATCACATTCATATTAGTATTCACCCGCCATTCTGACTGTCAGGACTGCGGCTCACTTTATTATTGTAATTGTTCTTGCTTCGTGTAAGTACATTGAATTTCATTATAGGTACATTCAAGTACATTACTGGTACATACCTTTCATATATAAAATATTCATTTCTGCAACAATACACCCGTCATTCTGACCCACACTAATTATTTATTTATCTAAACTTCATGTACAATGGTGATACATAGGCGGACTTAATGCAGCAAGGCATTCTCTACCAGTCAACCGTTGGTCAAATTATCGCATTCCAGTAAAAAAAAAATATAAACTTGCGCAAGCTTTGATGCTACGATAATGACCATTCAATATGGTTGTTGTGCTACTGCAAAGATTTCAAACAAAGCAATGTTTTAGGATAACGAAACAGAAAATAAGATGGAAGATCCCGGTATTCGAGAAAGCGAAGTCAAGATTCCACTACAACAGAAGTTGCCAGGTGGTATGATGAACGAAGTTGTAAGTAAAAATCATATATTGGGTAACTAGCTCTTTGTCTAGGAAAGTGTGTTTTAACCGACTACTGAAAAGGTTATAAGTTTGGGAGTCTATGTATGCTACAACAATGGATGGTCATCTATTTCTATTTGGCTCATAACTAAGTTGAAAATATTCATCAGTTTTCAACAAATTAGGTGAAATATTATTGATTCGCTACCCTACCTGCCCTGCCTGCCCTACCTGCTCTACCTGCCCTACCTCCCCTACCTGCTCTACCTGCCCTACATGCCCTACCTACCTTAATTACCCTACCGACCCTACTTACCCTACCGGCCCTACTTACCCTACCTAAGTAAGGTAGGTAAAGTCGATCTCTAGTAATAACGTGGCCAAGGGAAACAGGGATTCATTTTTGATCGACTTCCCAAAAAGGAGGTGGTTCTATGTTCGACATTATGTATTTTTTTTTTCAATTGTGGATCGATTTTGAAAATTCGAAATCGAAACGAAATTGGTCCCATTTTAATTTGTTGAAGATCTGATGAAGATTTTAAAAGATATACAACAGAACTCTTCAATAAATAACGGCAAATCTCTCGGAATTGCTGCAATCGCATGTCTGTTTATTTTTTATACCATTTCATAACATAACATCACGTCAGTACGCTCTTAAGGGGTACGCAGATCTGTCATTTCACCGGTTATGTTCATATTTCATGATATTCGGGTAATTTATTCTGGCGTTATAGGTAAATTACTAAATAACTTTCCTTTTAGGCAGGTACAACTAAAACGTGAAAAATAAAAAAAACTTTTTACAAAGAAATACTACCGACTTCCAAGGAAAAACTACGAAGTGAAAAATGACTTTAATTTTGGAAGCCGGTGTCCATGACTCAATAAATTGGTACCTATGAAAGATACCGACTGCCGAAAATAAGTTATTTTTCACTTAGTAGTTTTTTTTATTCGGCAGTCGGTAATATTTTTTTGTAAAAGTTTTTTTTTATATATACTTGTTGTTGTTGTTTTTTATATAGGTATACTTGATGCATTACAGATCACTTGCACTAAACAGCCAACCAAAAAAGAAATCTCCTGGAAACAATCGACGTATCTGGACAAAGTGCAGTTAAAGGTTACCTAAGTCATAATATTTTAGTATTTCTTTTTTATTTAGTAATTAACACTTTCATACGTTTTATTTATTAATTTTTGTTTGCAAAAATATTATGGTACAGAAAAGTACACTTTTTAATTAATGGCTATAAGTACTGAATGTTTAGGTCATGAAACTACAAGGTCAATGTAAAGTTTTAAAGTTAATATGTTGATAAGCTTGTCGATTTGCTTTAATATATGAACAAGATGCTATAGATAGTTCAACTCATCAGTGCGCGCGGCGCTACATGTGGGTAAGCATAAGTGTGGGTGTATGCTTGCTCGGACGACTACTGCCGCGCCAGTGCCACACAAATGCATAATGTATAATCACAAGCGCATACACAGCGCACGCACACTTGGCGCCGCGCGCACAGATGAGTTGAACTATTTATACCATCTTGTTTTTCAATACTATCAGGGTTTTCTGAAATGACATACAGATAGCACGGAAACGTTAGGTAAAGGTCCAGGCACCGGTCAAAGCGCTTATATTTTCTGACATTAGATAAATTAATCTCAAACATCGCATTGACCTCATATGTAAAAATTTCAAAATGGAGGTCCTTTTCCCAAAGTGGCGCCAAATCGTGGCATAAATTTACCTGCAAACCCTCACTTCATAAAGTTTACCAACAGAGCTCTCCTGATAAAATCATTTGAGTGTCAAAAGTTACTTGTAACACAGTAGTAAAGATACTTGAATAGTCATATAACTTTCAGTCACTTGATGACTGAAAGTTTTTGTCTATTGTACTATCTACTATGTAGTAAGAAGTCTTTGTCTACTATACTCATTTTTTTTTCGTAGAATTTCAACACTGGAAGTGTATCTTGGATGTTGGACCGGAAAACTTCGGTAGGGCCTTGCTTTAGAAAAACTTTACCGTACGGAGAGCCGTCAGGAATTAGCATCTGCCTACCCAAGGTCCCAGAACCAAGAATCAATTTAAAAGTGTGTAATGTAGTAGTTAACAATTTACTGGTGCAATCTATTGAAAATAATATATTTTTTTAGCTAAAAGTGAAAACTGCTATTGCCCATATGTGCCACAGTGGTTGATTTAAAAGAAACAACCTTAGTCAGTATTTTTATAAAATTCTTTTTCAAAACACAGCATAGTGGCATCAAAGTTTCTTGCTCCAGAAGGAGCAAGAAACTTTGTTGCCACTATGCACTATGCACTTTGTTGCACTATTCTGTGATTCTACTAAATTTTCTGGCATTAATGGATACATTTTTATTTCAGAAACCACAGAAAAGTTTTATTGAGAACATCAAACCGAATAAATCGGAAGGCATTAGTATAACTGTGTCCAAGGTATAGATAAAAGTGACATTTTATCTTTCCAAAATCAAATAGTTTGTTCCAAATAAAGGTACTTTTGAATTGTCAAACAAAATATGAATCTAGTTGCAAATTCGCAACCGTCAGTAGGTCTTCCACCTTCATCATCTTTTTAACCCCGACGGAAAAAGAGGGGTGTTATAAGTTTGACGTGTGTAGTGTTAGTGTCAATTCATTCAAACTGTCTGTGGCATCATAGCTCCTAAACGAATGAACCGATTTTAAATTAGTTTTTTTTAAGGTTTAATTATCGGTCGTGTTCTGATTCATGCAAATCGGTTCAGCTGTCCAAAAGATATGGGCGTTTTACTGTTTGAATGTGTGCAACATGTAGTGTCAGGGTTTTTAAATGTTGCTTGTTGAAGCATAAAACCCCCGTATTCATGGTAAACATTTGTTTAGCAACAAAGTTGAATCAACGTGTTGCGGAATTGCTGTCAACATGTTGCTGGCAACACTGCGTGTTGCGGAATTGCTGTCAACATGTTGCTGGCAACACTGCGTGTTGCAGAGTTGATAGCGTCATGTTGACAAGCTCTCGCCCGACAAGCGTAAACATCAGTTTAGCGACAGTTGTTGACGTGTGTGAACGTGTTTGCAACAGTTTATAAACATGGCAGTAGTGTGGAGCAATGATAAAATAATGCAACTAATAGAATTATTTCAATCAAAACCATTATTATGGGATTCTTCTATAAAAGAATACAAAGATAGAAACAAAAAGAACGATGCATTCGAAGAAATTTCTCAAGCCCTAAATATACCCAAAAAAGATGTGGAAACTAAAATACATGTACTGCGCACTCAATTTACTAAAGAGAAAAAAAAGTTGTCGGCACCAGTTGCAAGATACCGTAATGTAATAGCCAGCCTCGTTTGAGGTGAAACTGGCTGACGAATATTTGTTTCCCTTTTGTCTATTGATGGACCAATCATTTCCAGAAGATGTTCGAAATCACTTTTCGACATTCTCGTAAAGTTACCAAATGATGATGATGATGATCATTCCCCATTCTGAGAACACTCATCAAATTTCCTCTTTGCAAAAGATAGTTTCGAATCCACCATCTTTTTTTTATTTTTATTAGAAATCCTATACATCAGATACAGAGAACACAACAACACTACCTCCTCGGGCAACATTTTAACGCAGACTGGCATGTGGACAACCTTTATTGATTTAAACATAGTTACTAGCAACATCCTCGCCGATCACCAACGACGTTGATCAACTGTTGCTAAACAAATGTTTACCATGAATACGAGGCTTAAGAGTCAGCTCACACCGCGACGCCACGTAACGATGCCTGAAGAGGTTAGTTGTTTCATGGTTTTTTCAAATTCTTTAACTCAAATGTGGGCCTTTTTGTATCGTGAATAAAGTCCCATATTATACAGCTCGTCGCGTATAAAAACGCGTATCGATGCGAGCTGATCCTTAGGGTATCAAGTTTATCAACATAATACGTAATAACACAATGTATCTGCTATGATGACAAGTACCTACATTTAAAAGATCCCAACACATTTTTATTTCACGCTAATCTGTGATTTTTAATTTCGTGGACTAAACTGACAGCTGCCAATGATCTGATTTTTTTTTAATGTTGCAAGCTCGGGGCATAGTGTTGTAGGTAAGGCTTAATCTTATGTGATTCATCGAATCGATGTGACATGACTCCTCAATTTAATTTTACTAATTGGTGTAAATAAATATTTTATGAATATAAACGTAATATATTAAAATATAACTGCATTCATACACATCGCACATTAACTTTTATTGTGTTAAATATGACATCAACAATAAAATAAATGCGATCGATAAAATGAAGTCTGACACAAATGAGTAGAAACTAAATAAGGGCCGCTAGTTTCAAAACAAATTTTTTTTTTTTGCCGTTAAATTGTTTCATTTTCGATCTACTTCGATATTCGATTAACTTTCGATCACTCAGGATAGTCAGGATACTACACTATTTTTATGTAACGATAAAGTGACAACCCTCCAAATGTTAGTTTAGTCTACGAAATTAAAAATCACATTATATGTAATTTATCGACAATCTATTGAACACTTAATTATGTCACGTGATATCTTACAAAAACCGCCCGATTGAAACAGTAAAACGCCCATAACTTTTTAACGGCTCAACTGATTTTCATCAAACATAGCTATGAACACTCTTGATATAGTCACCATTCAAACAAAAAGAAAACGAAATCTAAATTCACCATTCAAACAAAAAAAAAACTAAATAGATGGGCCAAAGTTGTCACGCAGTGGGATCCGGAACTGGCATGGTCGTCGAGGGAAAACTAGAAAAAGCTAACGTGACGACTTAGCCGTGATTCACTATTATTCTGCAAAAAATCGTGCATTACAATGCAAAGTCAACCCAGCATTAAAGGCCCTAAATTTGATAAATATAAACATTATTACTTTCGGTATATTTTCAGAGGTGCTTGGACAATAACGCTAATTTATCAAGTGATTTTGAAATGAGAAGGCGAACGGACCGTGTTGTCTTTCCACGGAACCAGAAAAGAATAGAAATAAAAGTAATTGAACGTTACTTTGTACAGATTGCAAAATAGTTGTATTACATAGTTATGTTCCTAAATAAGTAGGTATATATTTTTAATCGTCGAGAAAAAGGATAAGGTTCTCAATTTGACATGTATTTATATTTTTTTTTTATATACGCGTAACTTTTTATAGAGTGGTCCGATTTCAAAAAATCTTATTTCATTGATAAGAGTTTACTACTTATATACTTTGAGGTACCTATACCTCAAAGTTGGTCCCATTTAAATTTGCAACATTAAATCCACTCCTAAAGGTATAAAAAAGAATTTATCGTAAATTTTCCCACTGATTACCAATAAGTATTACTAACCGATTCTGTTGAAATTAAGTTAAACTGAAAAGCGAAAAAATAACCTTTATAACAAAAATTATACCGACGAAATAACAAACTGAAAAACAAAGAATAAATTATAAACTTTTACTCTAGCATTTTGATGTGGCGCCATACAAATATTCAACGAAGATCAACCTAGCAACAATCATTCTACGCTTTACGTAATTAATTTGCATGTTTGTTTGTTTGGCGCCATCTCAAAATGCTAGACCATAAGTTTTATTTTTCTTTTTAATTTGTTATTTCGTCTGTTTAATTTATTGTTTAAAATGTTATTTTGTGTGTATGTCCATGAATACCGCTACAATATTTTAAACTCCAATGTAATCAGTTTAAAATCATCGTCATTAATAACTTTGTTCAACCCAATGCTGTGTGTAAACTCGCCAATGCTGGGTCGGATAATGCTGGCTTACTGGAAACTTGACAAGGTTGAGAATTCCAATTGTTGGGATGGTTGGCAATCCTTCCAATGAGTTTCTCTTATAATTTCAGATTGAAGAAGGAAGTTGCGCCAACTTTATGGATAATCTGAAGGAAACATTAGACAACTGGCGTGGAAGAATAAAACATGTGTTGCACATTTAGAATTATTTATAACAACAATTATTTTGAATTTGTATTTTGTTTTATAAAAGTATTTGAAGTAATTCATGAAAGTAACTTTTTTAGAGACCTAAACATACAAAATATGCAATTGTAAGAACGTAATCTAGTGACCGACCGAAGAGGTTCGGTTTTGGTTTCGGCCAAAAAAATCTAGTTTCGGTTTCAGCCGCACCGAAAGTCCGTGTTCGTGAATTGTCGTGCGTTGTTCGGCTTACTTCGCGGCTAACTCGTGGTCGCCCCAAACTTACAGAGAACTCCTCAGTAACTGCTGATTCCAAATTAGCCGACTGGATTATAACTGTACTGTGAACCCGCACATTTCGAACCATTAGGTAGCTTAAGCTACATCAGCGTTTGCATACGCGCGATCATTTCGTTTAGTAAACGAAGTAAAAATAAATCAGTGATTTTACCACACTTAACACGAGCTCTTTAATTTCATCATTCCCGGATTTCCATCATCACAAGTGTACAGAATAATCATCATACGCTAGGACATTGGTATAGATAGACTATCGTCGTACAATAAGAGTATTGGCTAGTTCAAAAAAATGGGCTGTCTGAAAGTATTGCACTGGCTCTAATACTGTTCAACATTTGTCCAATGACCAACCGGCGAACTCTAAACAGACCCCGCACTCAAGTCGGCCGCAATAAAGACAACCTCCATGGGTGGCAGTTCTCGGATGATACCAATGTCCAGTCCAGTCTAAGACCGGATGACACTGTGTGGCCTCTCTCCGCAGATCATGACCCACGTATCGCCCTGTAACCTGCACATGAGGACCTTATGGCTGCGTCGGCGACGGGCGTTGCCGTGGCTGAATACTGGGCCAAACGTAACATTTGAAAATCGAATTTGCCATTGAGACGCTAAGAAGAAGAAGACTACTTTTCATTATACAATAGAAATTTTCCAATATGTTTAAGTTTCTGTTTCGGTTTTGGTCGAAACTGATACCAATGCCGAAAGTTCGGTTTTGGTTTCGGCTGGAAAAGTAGTTTCGGTCGGTCACTAATAATTATTGTAGTTTCGTCACTAAAGATATGACTACAATTACTCGTCGAACATTTAAACATCTCAAACTTTTTACCACTATGTCTTGCCTCAAATGATTTGCTTTTCTAATATACAATTTATTTCACCAAATAAACTAAGTTAAAATTATATGGCTAAATATAACTACACATTTATTTGACATGTTTTAAAACGATATATGAAATTTTGTCGAACAAAAACAATTTTGAATTCCAGCTTGAAATTTAGACGATCGTAGCAGAACTGGCAGCGAAAGGGAGGTAATCATACAAGGGCATGGCTTAAATAAGTATTTTGAGGTATATGCATATAATGGTTATACATTATGTTCATCAATCCGTGCGTAAAAGGCGTCAAAATCGAGGTAAGTATCGAGGTGTTTATGCATGCAGACTATTTTTAACACTCCGTTATAGTACCTAAGTTCCTCAAAGAATGAAAATCACAATGATTTTAGAATTACATCGTGTACTACGACGGGATGTCCTACTTGTTATATTGGCACAGGAAAGCAAGTCCTTCATCAAGTCCTTTCTTTTTGATGCGTTTGCTTTCTTTTCATGATTTCTTTTTGAAGGTACTTGAAAATTATTGTATGATTTACATCGCTGCATTGTTTCTTATCTACTGCTGACGATATTTTTTTATTGAAACACTATCTTGAATCCGGGTTATCTCAGTATCTGCTGATCTCTAGGCCAATGTTGTGAAGGCTATGAAAGTCCTTGGAAATTCAAAGACACTGTATCTCGATGATCATGTTGTTATTGTTTTCATGACCTTGAACATGTTATAAACCCAGGGTATCCGCTGATCTATGAAGCATTTGGCTTTTTCCAGGAGATCAGAGTCTTTAGTTAGAGGACCAGACTCTTTCTCTCATCGGTGCAAACAAACACCATCTCGATGGCTATTTGAGTGGTTCCCTGACTCCAAGCATGTTCTAACAGTTGAGAAACCTGGGGTATCTGCTCTTCTCCAGCATAGTTCACGAGGATTCTTAAATTTTACGTTTTGCAAGTAGAGGAGGCGTCTTTGGCCTTATCCAAGAGCTCCTGCGTTATTTGGATACTCCTGGGCATCGTAGCGTTGCACGAAGGTATGTAGGTCGGGACCTGGTGCGTGAAGTTGGCGGCGCGCGCGGCATCGTAAACGCAGTCGCGGGGGCGCCAGCACAGTTCGGTGTAGCCGCATCTGCACGTCATCTCACGGCATATCTGAGGAAAATATATATGAGAAATTGATGATAAGTATGTAGAAAGTTGAAATAAGAAGACAAGTCTCTTCTTCCTAATCGCTTATCACTGCTGAGAACCTCATTCTGTTGCCACTATCTGTGGTGAGACGTAGTATGTACGTGAGGTTATAAGGTATGAGCTGTCCATTGCTGTGGATGCACTACCCATGGCTGGACACACGCAATCAGATTTTTGTTCAGTAATTTGGCACTGAGACATAGTTGTGCATCGGTTGGCGTGAGCACAGATATTATAATGCTTAAGTCAGTCTGCAGCCTTACCCTCTAAATGCGACTGGTTTTGATTCTATGGCTAATGTATACTGACCGAGGCGAGATACTCGTCCCTGCAAGCGTCGGGACAACCGCAGGTCCAGTTGGTGGGGGGCACGCAGGGACAGATGGGCGGAGTGTAGCACGTGTTGGGGTGGTAGCAGCACGTCGGACAACAACACTGCTGGCACATCGTGTACACCTGTAATCACATATTTGTTGTTTAGTAGAATTTACCCGCGTATATCCGTAGCCTATCCTACAAGAACCAGTGTCAGTGGATGAATGTTTTCGTTTTTCGAAGATTTTTTGTTTGCAATTCTAATATATAGAAGTAGTTTGATCGTGAAAATGCACCTCTACTTTGACCTTAGCTTCATAACTTAATCTTCTCGCGTCGATCATTCATTCATCTCACTAGCCTATTTTGTCTTACGGCTGGGCAAGGCTTCCATTTGCACTTAATTTTATATTTTTTTGGGTGGGTCACACATATTTTGTCCGAAACGTATGTAGCGTAAAAGTAGCGTGAAGAACCGCAAAAGTTCTAGACGGCTCTGAGGTTCGTTTTATTGAAATGTTATACTTGTACGAACAATGTTTCTGTCTTTACTCACCAACCAAATAGCTCGAGCTATTTCGTTCCTAACGTAAGGCAAAGAAGAAAACAGAAGACATTGCTCAAACTTGGTCAGCTCTGGTACTCCCAAGTTTTTCTCTATTCCAGAAGGACCCAGTATGACCTGGAAAGATTATTTATTTTAAGTTTCATGCAAAAATATATTTTATATAATACACATACTATTTGATGGCCCAGTGGTTGAGCGATCGGCTGCTGCACTGCGTGTCACGGGTTTGATTCCGGCACGAAACAAATATTTGTATGGCCTACAGATAATTGTTTCGGGTCGGCCTCTTTGTGTATATAGGTTTATATGTTTGTAAATGCACCCACTATTAAGGAGAAAGTCCTAGTGTGGGAAGACGTTAAAGAAGCAAGGCAAGTTAAATGAAAAGCTTGTAAAAAACTCACTTCGCTAGCAAAGTACTGGCAGTCGGGAGCGCAGGTGCCCAGGTTGTCAACGTAGCCGCACTGAGTGGTTCTCTTGCCCTGGATCCCCTTCACCACGTTGATGGCGGTACGCGCTATGGCATAGGCACCGGCCAGGCAAGGGGTTGCCGTCGAGCAACCTTTTGCAGCACAAACTGCCTCGGTGCCGTTCATTATGCACGATGTCACGCATTCGATCTGGAATGATTTTAACACATTCAGCTATAATGTTACTAAGTACTGTTGCTACTGTTGCTACAGTCCAACTCTCTGATAGAGGTTATAATCCACCAAGCGGAGCCAGTGTGGATTTACGGATGTCACATGTGTTCGAGTTTTTGCTTTGACTCGAAGTCGGGGCGGAACAACAGATCATTAATCATAGCAGATATTTATTTTTCCTCAAGTTAAAAACGACAAGAGGCAGGTCACTTTGTCTAGGCAAACAAAGCGACATTCTACCGACGATGAAATAGAAAATTCGAACGTGATCAAACTGACTTTCAGCCGAGCCGACTATTCGGCCATTTTTTGATTTTTTTTTATCAATTTTTATTTCCCGGTCTGGCGCTACTTATTTTATTTCACCGTCCCCATTTCAAATAGTATCCTGGAAAACAAAGAAAACATTTTCTAAGAATGCTTCATACGCACCTGTTCTTGAGTCATGGAACAGGGATGTACGGCAGCTGAAAGCACGGGCACCATGGTTTTTGGAGTGGCACCACCTATGACAGGCACCCTGACTGCTTCAGGAGGAACCTTCAGGAAAAATCTTTATTAACAATTTCATCGTCATACTTCTTCAAATTTAAGCAGTTTTTGTTCGTGGATGGGTAACATCCATTACAGACTGAGACTCGTTCCTGCCTCAGAATAGACGTCCGGATGTCATTTATAGATCTTTTTAGTACGGGTAGACAGCAGTCAGAAAATGTGACACCAGACTCACCAAGGGATATTGGACTGGAAGCCGTCCCCAACTAAGTTGGGATAGTGCCTAGCCTTTAGCCAGATAGATTGATACCATTAGGGTAACTAGAAATCAGTAATTCTTTATGAACAAAATAAAACGTACCTTCAAGAAATCGGCCAGCACCGTGTTAGCTCGCACACAGTTCAGCTCCACACATCCCATGAGCAGGCGAGGATTGTAGACCCCACGTAGGCGGCTGATCTCGCCAACCAGAGGAACCATACTCTCCACCGGCTCCGTCGCC